>OY720196.1:1215000-1815000 GCA_963082885.1 Parascotia fuliginaria | reverse complement strand
GAGCAATAATCGTACAGATGGTAAGTTGCCGCTACCTATGGATTCGGCTCTTTTCTCTAAGCATTGCAAAAACAGACGTAGGTAGTCCACCTATAGCACCAGTTAGAAGAGCACCTGCGCGTTGAGCACCTAGCCTAGTCCACGTTGAGCACCTATCAATATTATTGGCAGGATTTTGGCAAGTATCGTCATCAGCCAGGTTTATCATGGTAGTACAACCACGCTAGTTTCAGCATGAATGGGCCCGGGGAGTAGTAATTACCCGGGGAGTACTACCCTCTCATAGAAGATCGACGTAAGAGTACCTAATAGTATCCGAACTATTGCGTTTCGTTCGGTGAGTGAGAGTGCCAGAAGCCTAATTTCTCCCCTCTCCTTTTTCCTCACTACCTTCGATAATTTCACCTATCCCACTCCCTTCACGGTAGGCAGGGTGCTATCCGTGGTAAAAATATTGATAGGTGCTCAAGGTGGACTAGGCTAGGTCCTTAATGTGTATATAGGTGCTCTTCGGACGGGTGCTTCTACTAAGTCCAAAAACAAAGCCATTGTTTACCATGTAGAAAATAAAGATAATATTGACTTTTTTATTGTCTTTAGTGGTAGACAAGTTAACAAACGCAGCAACATTGGTAACTATCGCTCATTATCTTCTGCAATGCTAGGAACTCCGCGAAGACAACACTCCTGAAAATTTGTTTAAAGCTGATAATATTAGGGCATTCTTTTAAATACTGATCATAAGACTATGGAGACGCAAGAACATTCCAGTAGCACTCTCGACACTCATTCATAGAAAATTTCTCTGCAGTCGTCTGGTCACATCGGCTTCGTGAATGGACCGTTTTTTGTCACCGTACACTTGACTAAATCACTGTGAAATTAGTTGGGCCGGACCGCGTGTACGACAGTGGTGTGGTGCCAGTGTTAGCGAATTAAGATTATATAATAAAATATTATATTCTTTATTGCACACCAATATATTATTACAAAACAAATAACAAAACAGTACAATGTTGCTTGAAAATTTTATAAGCAAAAAGGAACTAATTTTTCGTCTTTTATAATAATAAAGTAAGTACTTATATTTCTTATCACAGTAATAAATACTTTTGACATGTTGTCAATAATAGCTAAGTATAATGTGATAAGTTGGTGCATATGCTTGACTTTGTTTAAAAAAAATAAACTTTTATTTATGTACTGTGTACTCATAAAAATACATTATGTTAAAGCATTGAAATGAAACATAATTAAGAATAATAGACATTTTAATTAAATATTAGATTATTTTGATTATTCCACAGTAAATTCAGCTTTATATTCATGCGCATACAATGAGTATAAAACCACTTGAGTGATGATGATATGATTTCTAGTAGGTACACACGCGGACTCACAACTGCGGGTCGGGGGACGAAGAAATTTTCGCGACAGTGATTGGTTAATGCATCAATGTCAATCATATTGCACCGCCCCATAGTTCACTAAGTGTTGTACCACATAATTGTGCCAAAATAAATCGTTATCGATAAAGTCAATTTTATTCTATGTCCAAATACATGGATGTCAGAATTATTTAAGCAATATGAAAACAATATAGAAAGAGGTTATTGTGTCTTACTAATAAATTTACATTACAGGTATATTTTGTATGTAAATGGTTTATTGTAGAATTTATAAAAGTTATTCATAATTGATAAGTATAATAAATAAATAAATATTTTATTTGCATTTATCTTTACAATTATTGTTATTATTGAAGACATTAAATCAATAATTGATTTAATGTCTTCAATAAATGAAAGGTAAAACTAAAAAATAATTTTACTTACTAGTAGGTTGGTACATAATGTGTGTCTTTTTAATGGATACATATTTCCTTTTATCTCCCGAATAAAAAGATGTCTGGATTAATAAATAAAGTGAATAGAGTAAAGGAAAGTGATTGACACGAGTGAAATAGGTAGTTATAGGCGGTTTATGAATCATGATACGGTAGGTACGCTTGTGTTAAAACCTCGGGGCATGTGTATTTTTTTTTCTTGGTTTGTATAATACCAAGTAAAGACGTGGTATTTTATTATTAGTAATAAATGTTTATTGTACTGTGGGTATAAATAATACTAGAAAAAATAAATTTTGCAATTCCAGTCAAAAAACAACACGCATTTTTATTGAACACTATCTATTTAATTCACAGAGTATTTTGTTTGTTTATATAAAAAAGTATATTTACAATCACAAAACTAAATGGAAAAACAAAGTAGGCAAATGTAATTAAAGTGCTGGAGGCGCCCTATCGCATGTTTACGTACCGCGCGGGTGTAGCCATTAATTTAAAAAAATCGGCCGTGTTACAATACTGTATAGATAGTATTACCGTGGTTATAGCCTCTTATTACAGTATTTAAGAATACTATTAATAATAAGTTTCAAAAAATAAAATTATTATTTTCACATCAATTTTCAAATATTTTATAATGAAGTTAATTATAAACGTACTAAAACAGGTAAACACATTGTCGGCGTTACTGAACTAAAAAAACGCCGACGGTTATTTAAATTTTCAAAAGAATCAGCTGTGAAATGCCTTGAACAAATAACGCTGTATATGTTAGGGTACCAATTTTGTCTGCTAACAGCATTTATCCATTTTTCTTTTATTTCTGGGCTCTTCGAAAAGCTAAAATTTTAGAATAACTAATAAATTTTAAAATATCATTAATTAAGATTGTTAACCGAATCATGAATAGTAATTTTCGATATCAACTTTATTTCCAAATTGTCTCAGCACTACTGTAACAGAAAAAAACAAAAAGAGACAGAACTATTGACAATCGTCTCGCGCGAGAAAGAGAGACAATCAGTGATGGTGACGTATTTACGTCAAACAACCAATATCACTTGAGCCCTGCAATCACAATAGATATTTATCATAACGTAACTAAAATCGTACTTTACCGTTGAAAAGTTATACCATCCTTGTTATAACTTGATGTTTTAGTGGATTTTCCACACCATTTAACAGAGCAGGAAGGTATTTTCGTAAAAAAATTAAGAATGTAGCGTATTGACATGTGCGCACAGATCTGACACTTGGTCGGAACTAAATGAGTAAACTTGTCGCGGTTTGATATAAGCCCTAAATACCTTATGTTTGGCGAGCGTTTGTACGCTGTATTATCAGTCAAGTGGATCTATCGTCTTTGTGCGCATAGCTTATAACTTTATCAGAGGTTGCATGTTATGAGAAATTAGGCGGTTTTAGATAGTAGCAACTCCATTTATTAATATTCAAGCAAGAATTCATTATGATGTATAATATTAATAAAAAATCATTTATGTCGGGTCGCATAAACCCATAGATAAATACTTTACAGTGTAACATATAAACTACACTTATCCACGAAAGCGATGGAACACGACACGATGACGAGGTGCATTATGGGTCTACCCGTACCCATTGTGAACATAATATTATTATAACGTAGCCTCCATATTTAAATCCTCAAAGATGTAAACAAGGTATAGCACAAACGGTTTGCAAGCTATTTTGGGTCTTGTTGCCATTAACCCGGCACATTTACCTGGTCCGGACTAATCCTAAACGAAACCAGGGATCAATCCCTAGACATCTGCATGTCTGTACACAATCGGTCATTTCAATTTGATTTAAGAAACTTAAGCACGTTTATCGCTGCCTCTCATGTCGCACTATGACCCCACCCTACTTGATATCAATACACGCACACAGACACGGCTATCTATGTGGGGCGCCATTGTAAGAACGTTTCAAATCTTTCACACTTTTTCCAATGCAGTGATAGTTTGATATTGTGAACTAAATGTATTTAATATGAAGTAGATATCGTGCTTATCCTAGCGCATATTCTTGAATGATGAGAAGAAACTTATACAGAAAAAGCCTGGCGGTTTTTGCTTCAGTGTTAATAAGACCAGAGGGCCTAGACAACTGGCATTATACGCTAATAGAATAAATTATTAAATGTATGGGATTGACATAAGCTTATGTCAATCCCATACATTTTCAATCTATTCTATTCGATTAATATTTATGACACTTATGTACTTGTCTCCTACTCTAAATTAATAAATAATGTCCAAGGTAAACTTTATCATATCAGCCGAAACATGTCCACTGCTGCTGGACATAGGTAAGTTTAAAAGAACATAATTAACCAACCAGATACTTATCGATTTCGAACCCACGACTTTATGAATTCTCTCACTCTTTCACAGACTCATTAGTAATTACCTATTGGCTTAAAAAATGCTTGTATTTTATAAGAAATTAGCTAGCATATATATAACACTCAGATAAGTTAAGTCCCTAACAGTGAGCCTGTTACTATTTTCCTACCGAAAACAAATCCAGACTAAGCCTAAGACCAAGCATTACTATTCAGAAAAATCGAATATCACTTCAACCCGGGATCCCGAGATCTCAAACAAAATCTAGTAATATTTATCAATATGATACAGTAAGATTGCACTCATAAAAACCACAGCATACAGCCTCCAGGCTCCGTTCACATCTGATAGTTTTTTTGGTCAGTTTTTGTGCTATTGTGGTGAGTGGCCAGTTTCGCTTTCGATGTGCTTCCAACAGTTTTGTATTGAGATATTTAGTCGCAGTGATTTTATGTTTGGATTTAGTTGAGTCACAGATGCATATTCAGTTGATTTACTACAATAATGTCGAATAAAAAATATACATTTAAGTATTAAAAATGTCAACTTATAATAATAATAATTCAATAAAAATGTCAATCATTAAAAAATATTTTATATATATGTCAAATTATAAAAATTATTAATCCTAAAATATCTAAATCGAAATTCTCGATAGAAAAACCTAATATTATCCGACCCGGGGATCGAACCCGAGACCTCTGCGTGGTAACTCATACACAGTACCACCGAACGGCGAACCACAGAAGCAGTCTTACTAAAGTGGGCAGTAACTTTGCATGTTATTTTAATTAAACCTACTACTCACCATCGCCCGACTGGTTGCTGCTGTGCGCGTGGTACTGCTCATCTGTGAAGTCGTACTCTACATCAGATAAGACACATCTGCTCTCGACAATAAAATGAAGGTTCAAAAAATGGGGAGAGACTTAAACCGTCAGGTCTTTAAGTTGGGTGCAAAAATTGGGTGATAATTATTATTAAATGTCAACTGTTATTTAAAAATTCGATTTTTTAAGATAATAATTAAAATATTACATTCAGAAATATGACATTAATATAACTATTAAATACATTTTTAATTTTTTATACTTATATAACAAAATAAAAATATTACATTCATAAAAAAGGGAATGTAAAAGCAACCTGTAAGATACTGTAATGAAAAGGAATTGATTGACTTCTGATAAAAAAAAGAGATTGTTAATTATTTCAGGTTACTTACCTCCATTCCGATGATCATTACCAATTAGCTCCTGGCCTTGCAGTGTTGGCGCATGAATCAGCACCTTCTGTTGAGGACTGTGAGGATCCAGACCCTCAACTTCCAGCAGAGGAGCATGGGGCTCATAAGAATGGACAACCAACTGCGGCGCGTGAAGATCCATCCTTAGCACATCACACAGTCCAAAATTCGTATAAATTATTCCAAAGTCAATTCACTAAAGTTCCAAATTTAATTCCAGTTTGAAATTCCAAAAAAATTAAATTAAATTCACTTTGTTTTTAAAATATTCACTTTTAAGTTCCAATTTTGAACACAATATAATTTGAATTTATAATTGTTTTTTTTTAAACGTCTGCTTGTAGTAGAGAAATGTGGCACTTTTTATCGTTGAATGTTCGATGTGGTTAACTAAAGTTTTTCTTGTCTATTGGCACTAACTTTTGTGACTATGAGCTAAATGAGTTTTACGAGAATTTGTAGAGTATTTTAGTAGATTTAACTGTTTCTTTTTCACTGTAGTCACATCGTTATATCGACCGTTAGGTCTCACCGTATTTTCTTGCGGATCTTCTGACGTTTTAACATCTTGTTTATACCTGTAGGCAAAGAGAAAGGTAATTAGTGACAGCTTTACTGAGACTTTATGAGGTAGCAGGAGTATACAGAACAAAACTTAAATAAAATAATTTGTAAAGTTTGGGTATAAACATATTTAAGTCCAACATCATCTGACATTTGAAGGTTTTCCACCTTCATCAATACATGATTTGTCTGGGTGTGATTGTGCCAAAAAAGCAGTCACCGCCAACTGAAGGTTTGTTTCCAGGCTTGTTTGTCTACGTTGGATTCTTTGTTAAAAAACCTTGTGTAAGTACAGTATACATAACAATACAAGTTTGGTAGCGATTAAGTGAGTTGCGCGTACGCATATAAATCACGCGGGACTTCCGTTTTGCAAATAAAATGTATATCTATTATTTAAACAACCGGGTTCGTGCCCCGGTGCACCATTGTTTTGTGTTTACAGCAATGTACTTACAACGAGGGCGTAGATGGATGTGGTATTTATAATATTGTTCATAAAAAAATATGTTAGTATTTGTGTACCAAGGAATAGACCAGGGAACTTCCACCATCTGTTAGATAGCAGTATTATTTTAATGTTACTTTGTGTTTTGTCTTTTTCTTTTGTACCATTAAAAACAAGGAATGAGACAAAGTAAGGTTATAATAAGATGGCTATAAAAGGTTGTGTTAGCAAAGCTATGTGAAAAGAAGTAGCAGCAACTTTCGCATTTGAAAAACGTTAATGAAGAATGTAATTAAAATATAATTATGATTTGTTTTTATGTTCATTTAATTAAGGTAATGTAAGCAAGATGAAGCAGATACTATAAGATGTTTAATTTAAAATAATTAATCAGTAAATATAAGATTTAACATGTGTTTTTCTCACCGATTGACAGTGTAAAATATACATGGAAAATTATAGTTCTTATAATAAACACTAATGGCGCTGTTTATGTTGATAGTAGGTTGATTTTTTAAAAAAGAAAACTGCTCCTTCTCTGCAAGGAAGTAAATCAGATGCCACATCTACACATACACACTCCGCAGTTCCATGCAGCTCGTTTCTCATTGCAGCCACAGTCAGGCTTTGTTCTACACTAATGTTTTCAGCTGCATTTGCTTAAATTGTAAAGTTAACTTGCTACATTCTTGCTAAAGCTCGTATTACATTATAATATTGTTTATTGTTATTGTTATATCACTTTTTTATTTGATGACATAAAGGGAACATACTATTAAGACTCCCGCTTGCTTCATAGTCGGGATTGTACCAATGTGATGTTTTCAAAAGTATATGTATTTTTTAAATTAGTCTCAGTTCAATACCATTTTGAACGCCATCGTGTCAATCTACTTGCATGGTGGCCTTTACTATGATGGCTTTAAGAGATGGTTTTCCACGCCCCTGCTTCTTAGTATAGGTGTACTTAAATGTAGTATAATTTAAAAATTGTAAGATTTCAAAATCTATATAGGGCGAAATGTTCCCTTTATTTCGAGTCCCTTTACGTCGAGTCTTAGTCTATGAGACTCAACATAAAGGAAACATTACCCATAGGGCTTGCACTCTATTGCAGAAGTTGTTTTTTTAAAAGAATATAATAAAATAAAATTATCATTTATAATACGACTGCAGGGAAACGACCTCTTCTCATACAGAGAAGGCATTCATCAACACATATTTTTTACAACTAGCAAGCAAGTGATACTCTTACATTAACTAGTAACTCTGCTTACCATCAGTCATTTGCTTGTTTACTACTTTAATTGTATAAAAGAACGTGCATGTTCTTCATATAGTCTGACTCTAACAAAGAGTTTAAATGATTCAGTGTTTCTCACGATTAAATGTCGTGTTTGATTGAACTTGTGAATCTTTTGCACCTTTTTGTATACAAATACCTAAATAAAGGTTAATTTTGTGATGTACTAATGGTTATGGTATTAATCTGCTTAACACGAGATTAAAGGTTTAATAAGTACTAATATGATTTTTCTATGTATTTAATTTCTACATATAACGAGAGATCGGAAAGATAGAAAGCCAAAATCAACAACTAAGACCAACTTTTACTAAAGATTTATAAAACTTATCAAGTTGTACATTCTTAATTAATTATATGGTGAAAGAAAATAGCACAAATAATCAAAGGTTACAACCATTACAATAAATATAAAACATTCTCTTAGTTTATTTTTATTGTTTACTATGCGTTGCGAAGCTACGTAAAATATGTAGAATTTTTGAGTCAGAAATCCTCTCGGGCATCCTCACAATCTAATCATTAGTTTCAACACGCATCGAACAAACATACATTGATTTTCATACATAAGACTAAAGACTATCTCTTTTGAGACTCCCTTATTTGAATATCAACAAAGAAAGGTCTGATATTTTATCCTTATTCTATATCCTATTTATAAGAAAAGACATTTAATAAGTAGTGAAACAGTAGGTAATGGCTTGGTATAATTATTATTTTAACATATATATAACAGTCTTTAAAAAATAATCAACAATCAACGTCACGGTTGAATTTCGACCATTGGACGGTGTACCTAATACTAGATATAAAAATACTATTACTTGCCGTACCTCAGTTAAACTTGAAGGTACACGTTGTAGTGTGTATTCACAAAAAGACGATCCAACGTGAAGGTTATGGGAAACTATTTGACAATACAATACTGTAAGGTACACATGAGGCGATGTGTGAGAGATATATCGTCGGATATGGAAGCGTCGGATACGGAATGAGCATGTCTCTTTGCACTGGTCTGGGTGTCTATGTATAATATGTATGTATTTATAAAAAAAAGTATATAAGTATGTATGGATATACATACTTATGGATTCTAGAAATGCGGATGCATTTCTAGAATCCATAAGACAAGCTAAGATACGTTGTGCGTAGTTGGTGCGATATTATGTTATATTACTATTATAGTTTGCCAAAAAGTTTTTAATATCAAAGTTTAAAAAAATTGTAGTAATTGTCGCTCATACACTTCTGCAATGACTGGAACTTTGCGAAGTCACTGCCTACCGTAAAGGGAGTGGGTTGGTGAAGGGAACGAGGGAGTTGAGGAAAAAGAAAACGGGGAAATTGGGCCTACTGTCTTGATGTCGCTTTGTGAGTGAGTATGATCGTTGTGCAAGATTGAGAGTTCAATTTTCACACGAGACGAAATTCGGTGAGTATCGACAAAAATTGTGTTTAATACTAGTTATTTTTGTAAAGCTCTCTGCGTCTCAGGGCTTTGAAAAGTATCACTTGTGCGTAAATTATTGCGTAAAAAATTGTTGTACTATAAAAAAGGTGTGCTATTCTTTTTAAGAACCCCATGTTGAAGTAATCCAAGTTAAGCAATTTAAATAAATAAAAGAGATCGAAGCGCTATTGCCTAATAGTCTACATAATATTATGTTTTAAATGTCCCAAAATAACTCAAAGGTAATTTACTATACAAGTTGAATGTCAAGACTGTAGATAACAGCACTAAAAACCTGTTTATTTAACCATGTGTTCACGTTATGTACCTACCTTACATTATTTTAATGCATACTTTTATTAACGTTACATTAACTACAACAGAAATTTGGTTGAAGCATTGGCTGCTAGAAGAATGAGCCTATAACCAGAACCAGAAGATTTAGGACGTATTCTCAATAGAACTATATTAACATTAGGAGAAATAATGCTAAAGAGCCTAAGGAATAAGCACCAAATGATAAGATAAGGTAAGATAAGCACAGCTAGGGCATAACCTTTATTCTAAAAGGATCGCAGTTATTACTACACTACCTAGGTAGTGTTTATGTATTGATTGGTTTCCAATACTTTTTTAGGAAAAGCACGATTATCATCATCATTCAGCCGACAGACGTCCACTGCTGGGCATAGCCTTCCCCCAATTTTCGCCACCTTGTTTCTAAAGTGGCGACCACGTACTGGAAAACGCAGCTTAGGCAGACCCCTCATCATAAGATGGACCGACGACCTTATAAGGGTTGCGGGCAACTAATGGATGAGGGAAGCTCACGATTGGTCAAGTTTCCAAAAATACAACAAATTACTTTTATTTTAAATATACACTCATCTAAAAAAACAAAATTAAGCGCATGTCTCTTATATCTTAAGACACATCTCTCGTCTCAACGCTCACGTGTATCATTATTTCCCACAAGTTATTCACACGTATCCGCCGATGCTTATCTCATGTACAAACATATTTATTTGCTTATGTTTTACCTAATGAATCATTGAATGACGTCAGAGTTGGTCATACATTATAACTTTGATTATTTCTATCATTTGACACGTCTTTTGTGTAAGATTTTAGTAATATTAGTAGATGCTAGTTTCTTCTGATCGACAAAATCCGTAACGAGAAGACTCGACAGCATATAACTCTCTGAATTAGCACCCTGAAGTGGCAATAGGCTGGTCATATTTGTCGCAGATCCAACAATCGCTGGAGCCGTAATGTTCTGGAGTGGAAACCGCGTACAGGGAAACGTAGAGTGGGTCGCTCCACTGCTAGATGGAGCGACGATTTACAACGGGCGGTTGGCCGAAACTGAATGCAAACAGCCGTAAATCAAGAAAGATGGCGCGCCTTAGAAGAGACCACCAGCAATGGACTAACGTAGGTGACTCTTATTTTATAACCATATTCGTAACATAGTTAAATAGCAGCCAGAAAAAAAATTCAATAAATAGCTCAAACGAGTTACTGTTGTAAATGTCAATAAAGTGTGATAGTTCGATTTCGTTATTTTAGTTTTAATTTTTAAGCTATAATAATTTTAGCATGCTATGAAGAATGTAAAAGGCTTTACAAAATTTGTAAGTAGCACCCTAATTGTACCTACATTTAAGACAATGTCCACGACATCATATCATATCATATAATGCCCTCTATAAACGTAAATACGGTTATAACCCATTTATGTTTCCAACAAACTTTTTGTTGGGTTACTTGGGCTACAATTTGCTACAGGTAAGACGGTCATTCGATCAACTTTTGACTGCATGTAAAATCCTACATTCAGCTATTGATGCACCTGATTTACATGCCGAGCTGTGTCAATTTTTTGTGCCCGATGATTACAACAGAGCCAGGCAGCATCCTTTGTTTGCGGTACCACGCTGTCGCACGGTTGCGCGTTCCATATCTCCAGTACCGCGCATGTTAAAGGGGCTCAACGCTCTGCTGGCGTCAAGTCATGGGCTGGATTTGTTTGCTGATGAATGGAAGTCGATCTTGTCTGAATGTATGAGGTATTGTGAGACGTCAGAGTAAAAGTTGTTATTTTATATATTTTAAGTTTTTACTGTAATTTTGTCGTTCTGATTATAAATAAATAAATAAATAAATGATGATGATGAGATGCCCATTTCAGCATGAATGGTCTGGGTCGACCGGGGCAGAAGTACCTTCTTACTAAATATCGACGTAAACTATTAGTTTACATATTAATGCGTTTCATCCTGTAGGTTTAAAGTGAAATAAATGCATCTATTCTAGGCTCATGATGATGATATGCTGGTTGCAGCATGAATAGGCCAGATTGACCGGGGCAGTAGTACCTTCTCATAGAATATCGGCGTGAACTATTAGTTTACATACTAATGCATTTCATCCGGTAAGCTTAAAGTGTCAGAGATACAATTACCACTTCAGTTCTCTTTCTTTTCCTTTTTGCCCGACTGCTGAAGTCAGGGTAATGTTTTTAAACATATGTAGATATGTGGGTATGTATGTCTATTTCTTTGGCACGCTCTACAGCATAAACAGCTTGACGGATTTTAACATTGATGTTTCATTAGATTCGTATTGATTGTAGGAGTGACATAGGGAAGATACATAATATTTCAATGTAGCGTCAGCACGAGAAAAAAATGAATTTCTTTATTTTCAGTTTGTTTTACGCAGTAGCTTTTTGTTTTTTCAAATATATTTTGCTTGTCCCTTTTTCTTCCACATCCCCAATCCCCATCTACTTACATTATCAGTAACAGCTTGGTTGTGTTTTCTAAGCATTATTTCTGTTTAGAAAACAGCCTTAACAAAGGTTACGGTTAATATGCTTGTTTGCCACCAAAAATGTATTTAAAAAAAAAAAATATGCGTCTTATACGTAACAAAGACTTTATAGGTGGTCAAAACTGATTTCTGTGTAATCAATAATCATTTAAATTAACTTCTTCTAAAGGAAACATCGGATTTTAATACGTTTATTACTATCGTTTGTTAAATTTCTTCCAGAATGTTAAAAAAATCGGAATTTGCAAAGATTTTCGGGATCAGCGCATCTGATCCGATCTGCGTGGGCAGACCTGAACTGACGACGACCTTATAAGGTCAACCAATGGATGAGGGCGACCCACGACCGACCGAGATGGTGAAAATTGGAGGCATATGTCCAGGAGTGCACGTCTCTTGGCTAAGTTCAGGTTAATAATAAAATATTGAATTTCTAAGTAAACCGTTTACAATAGCGTTAATGTTACGTAATATTATGTAAATCAACACGTGCTTACAACGTTATCAGTATTTTATTGTCAATGAGGAAACCTGTCAGGTTGTCAATATTCCAAGGTTAACAGCTCCAAGGTTCGGTTTCCTATATAGATCACAAATTGTTAAGTAATGGCTTTTATGCGGGCGGCATAATTTCAAATATTTTCTTGGTGTTTCAGTGTTACTGTGTAAGAACTTCTCCGCTGTAGTCTAAGGTTTTCATCATGCCTTTTGTTCAGATGGTGTAGGCAAAGATGTTTAACACCGTCGTTTCACGACCAATGTTGTCCCGTTTATTGTTCTTACCAAGCACAATTCCAAACGCCTTTAAAAACTACTTAGAAAAACCCAAAACTAATAAATTGTAGAAAAATATCTCAATGACTTTCCATTGGATCTAACCAACACCTCTACATAGCAAGCAATCCGTACACATAACCGCTGAACTACAGATGTAGGTCCCTTTTTTTATACGACTAATGAGACAAACAATCATGCGGCCTGTCTGATGGTAAGGAGTTACCGCGGCCTATGGACGCCCACTTTATTTATCTAACTTTTTCTAAAGGATTACTTTGAGGCTTATACATTTCAGCTGAAAAACATCCAGTGCTGGTCTCCCAAATATCGATTCTGACCGATTGTGAGGACAGATCTTTAGAGCTTGTCGGGACAGGCATTTTCTGTGATGGCGACCATGAACCAAAATACACGAAGTGAGCGAACCGACGAGGTCTATTAAACTCATCAAATACAAAACTATACCTTTTTACAATTTCTTACAAGTTAGTGAACATTGTTTGACATAATAACACCTTATTATATTATACTTACTTGTATAGTATGAATGATAAGGTGTCGACAGGTTCCCACACAATGTCATTAATGATTTTTTATAGAAACAGAAGTAACAGACGTTTGGTAGGGTTTTTATATTTTATTTAGTTTTTTGTTTGGTAAGTGTGTGAATATAGTTTAATTCGTTTTTTAATAATTTTTAAGTATAACTAGTCAGGAAACAAACCCTGTGTAGGACAAACAGAATAAACCGCACTCGAAACAATAATAGACCACACAAAATTTTGATAACCAAAATTAATCCTCTGCTACCGAGACTAAGTATTTATGGAAAATTAGCTGCCCGCAATGCGGTTTAACCCGCGTCTTTGGTTACTGCTCTGCTCCTGTCGCCAGTGGCATGATGTTACGTAGCCTATAAACCCTAAAGTACTGGGCTATCATATGCAAAAAGCATTATTTAAATCCAACTGGTAGTTCCAGAGATTTACGCGCTCAAACAAACAAACATACACTTTCGCTCTATTTATTAATATAGGTATAGCGCATGGTCTTGTCTTTCATTGTACCACGGGGAATGCTCTGAGCTATTTGACCCCTTTGTTAAGCATGGTGACTAAGTATATCGAACTCCTCTCTTTGGAGAGACCGATACAGTAATGAAAAAGTTATAATAGCAGTGTTAAAAAACACATAAGTAAGCAGTGATTATATAGATGTACTTTTAGACAAAGGTAATTCAATAATATTCAAATTTTATGTATGATTCATACACCACACAATTTCGACTATTTAGACTACTAGGATATAATAAAGGAAATAAAAAATGAGTCACAGAATTCGTTGAAATTCAATATAGCCAACAATATGGCGTCGTTGGTCTACAAAAAATGACGACATTGAACAACATGAAATAAATAATGTTCACAAAATAGACAAAAGTATTAATTAACTGTAGAGTGTCCATGCTTTGTCATATTGATATATTAAAGTAAGAAATATCATCTAGCTTTTAATTCAGGGGGGTAGGCCAAAGTATACACTCACATTTCACTAGTAATGTTAGGTCCCATGTAACAGGGCGACCTTATTGTCAATACCAGACACAAAACCCTAATATTGCTTTACCCGGAATCGAAATCGAGGTCTGTTATACAGGGTGTTTAGGCATCTCGCACCGCTCGCGACTCGCACCGCGGTGCGACTTGCCTAATAACTCCTTTTGAATGGGTCACATCGCACCATATTGTTAGAGCGGTGCGAGTGGCCTAAGGTACTATTTGAATGGGTCATGTCGCACCACTGTTTGAAACAATGAATTTGGTTTCATATCGACACTTTAGGGGATTATAATTTTGTTGGTACCGACATGTAGAAAAGTGGTTATTAGGAAAATAAACAGTTGCGATATAATTCGTAATATTTATATTCAAAAATTATAAAGATCACAGACTGAATAGGTACTAATTGTTTTAACTATAACATTACACATTTTAACTTAAGGCTAATATTGTAAATGACAGATTATGTTTTAGGTTATATATTTGTACACTATTTTCTTATAACTAATAAAATCACAGTAAAATCACAGAAGTCAATTTTAGGTTTGTTTTCTATTGAGATAGATAAACGTAAAATTTAACAAATCAACGAAAATAAGAATGTAAAAAATATTACCTACATATTTTTACTTTAAACTACACGATGCAACATTACTAATCTTATAAATTAACAGAAACAATATTGTTTCAAACCTAAATTACGTATATTTTAATTAAAAGCTATTATAAATTGCAGTTTTGAAACATAAATCTTTGAAAATTAACAATTGTAAAAATAATTTTGTTTTAAATAAATCACAGTTTAAGAATCAAAATCTAAAACATAACCTGTCATTTACAATATTAGTCTTAAGTTAAAATGTGTAATGTCATAGTTAAAACAATTTAGTACCTATTCAATCTGTGATCTTTATAATTTTTGAATATAAATATTACGAATTATATCGCAATTGTTTATTTTCCTAATAACCACTTTTCTACATGTTGGTACCAACAAAATTATAATCCCCTAAAGTGTTGATATGAAACCAAACCCATTGTTTCAAACAGTGGTGCGACATGACCCATTCAAATAGTACCTTAGGCCACTCGCACCGCTCTAACAATATGGTGCGATGTGACCCATTCAAAAGGAGCTATTAGGCAAGTCGCACCGCGGTGCGAGTCGCGAGCGGTGCGAGATGCCTAAACACCCGTTATACAACCCCATAATATTATTGTTATAGTTTGTGTACCGCTTTGTAACAGATGAGAGTGGACATTAATAGCAGTCTCAGGGACTCCTGAGTGTGAGTTCGGTGTTCGTAAGGGTACTGGCTTACAAGAGCCATAGTAATGCGAATGTGTATAAAAGTACCGATAAAGTAATACTACGGCGGCGTTCGAGGCAAAGTAGCAGTTGAAAGTAAAGAATAAATTTTAAAAAGTCTTGCATCCCTCGTATTTTTTTTTTTCGCGGATAAATCCTGTGTTTTCCATAATTCATACACGTAGTACTTAAAAAACCATTTACAGGAACATGTTTAAACCAGTTCAAAGAATTAACTGCCACAAGGACAAAATGATATTATCAGAACGAAAATTATTTTTATGTTTCTTTGTTCTTAGTTAATTTTGTTTTTGTTTTGTTTTTGAGTGATGGCAATTTATACCATGAAGGTATATTATTATCCTTAGAGGTAGGCTGTATTGTACTCTTTGTTCGTTTGGCATAATATTAAAATCGGTATAGGATTATTTTGTTTTATGTCTGCATGTCTGTCAAGACTAGACCTATCTAAGTAGGCGTGAAGGTATGTACGCAACTATTATTAATAACAAATAGGTACTTTATTAAATATATATAATCTTACAGTTGTATAATATGAAACAAGAAAATTAAAATTAATAAAGAATTTTTCTTTGTTTAAAATCATAAAATTTGGCAAGAAGCAAAATCTTTCAGCGTAGACGAGTATGTAATGACAAGCTACGAAATTGTTACATTTTGTATACCAAAAATTATCCATGACGCACTGCAATCCTTGTACTCGTAAGTATAAGAGAAGAGGTTTTCCACTGAAGTAGGGATAAATTTGCTTATTATATATGTATACTATTAAAGCTGAAGAGTTTGTTTGTTTCTTTGAACGCGCTAACCTCTGGTACTACTAGTCGGATTTAAAAAAATATTTTTGCGTATGATAGCACATTTCTCGAGGAAGGTATGTAACATCACGCTGCTGGCGACGTGAGCAGAGCAGTAAGCTAGTAGGAAAATACATGTGACAGTCACACATGTACCTAAGCTAAACAAAACTACAGCTCAATAAAAAATAAAATAATACCTAAATCTTAGGCTACCTAAATTGTAGTTTTCAACAAGAAAAATAAACTAGATATTATTTTTCGCAATACCCTTACCAATTACCAGTGGTGCGTATCGATCGAGTTTAACAAAAATAAGTTATTTTGTAAACAATAGTAATTTTACGGTAGATTGAATGTTACCCCTGCGTAAGCGCCGGTGTAACATTTTAATGTAATTACTCCACCCTTGTATATTAATAGTGGAACTCGATTAAACAAAATATATTATTATTTACTATCGAGTTTTAAAAAACGATGAAAATAAAAAGAAAAATAAAATTTGTTAGAGAAAATATCATAAATTGATATTTTATGGTACGCATTAAAAAAAATATAGTCTTAACTACACTTTGTTACTTAAGATGTAATTCGCTGATTTTCTATTTAGATTACCTATCTACTGAATTTCAGGTTTTAGGATTATGTTATTTTAAAACTTCATGTTTACTTAGAGAGTAAATAAACCTTTTGTTATACGCTATAGATTAGCAGCCTGCCCTAGCAAAAACCGTTCCTAATTGATATCTCTTACACCAATTTGCAAAGGAATGTATCCTGTAAGTACTTGACCAGTGGGCCACCTAAGAGCTTTTACAGAGCAGTTACGACCTTTTAGGATAATAAACTTTAAAAATATTTTTAAATATATGAAGAAGGTTAGGAAAACAAAGAAGTTACCTTTAAAACACGTTTATCTTTAATCGGTCAAATGACAAAGTTTACAATGTAAAAATAATTATCATTTTCATTGTTTTATTCACAATACACAATTGTTAAACAATGGTACGTACGTACAAAAATGTTTTGAATTTTTAATACATAGTTAGCGTTAGATGTATACTATAAATAGCTATTTACTTTTTATTTTCAGAGGTTTTAAATTTTATTCTGTTTTTTGACGGATGATAGATATTAAAGTTAAGCTCAGCAAGGTAATCGAATACCATTTATAAACGTTAAGATAATTAAATAGGATGTAAATGTGTTTGAATTTGGCACAACTAGATTTGTAAGGCACCCAAGCTTGTACTGGTAGGCAGTTTTCTCTAAAAAAATTAAATGTTTATTTAATCTTTATACCACATCACTAAGAATTAAAACAACTAAAATAAATAATAAAATACCTTCAGACTCAGAACTATTATTTGCAGATCATAAATTTTTTTCTAATTAGTTTCTCACTTAAAACTCATTTTATAATCACTTTTAACTAATTTCTATCGAAAACAAATAGTTGTGATTAAAATGACCATATATTTTTAATAAATAGTTAATTTTCTCTACAAATAATACTTAACACTTTATCACATCAACAAGTTGCCCTTAACCCCCGCATGCCGATGGTCAAACTCACCCCGTGAGCTTACATCGCGTGAGTGCAAACAGTTGACTTTAATTAGGGTGGGTTCGATTCCCGTGTCGGTATGTAAATTGACGAATTATAACGTTTCCTGGATTTGCGTGGTATTTAATATTGTTTTTATATTTATTAGCTATATCTACGCTTAACGGCTTATCGGTTATCTGTCACCTTTGTTAGTTCATCGGCATACCTAGCGAAGCATCAAGCTGCACAATATTTATAGATATTTTTTGCACTTAACAGAAAGAAACAACTTTTTATAGCTTCAATAAATAGAAACATAGAGAAGTAACTTATAAGGACCTATATGGTACTACTAACTGGCCTGTTGGTCTAGTGGTTAGTGACCCTGACTGCTAAGCCGGAGGTCATGGGTTCGATTCCCACCCAGGACAAATCTTTGTGTGATGTGCATGATTGTTTGTTCTGTGTTTGGGTGTAGTTTATTTATAATATGTATGTATTTACAAAAAAAAAAAATTTAAGTAGTATATCAGTTGTTTAGTACCCATAACACAAGCAAATATAATTGCTTAATTTTGAGCTAGATGGCGCTGTGTGAATGTGGTAGAATACTATTATATTATTATTATATAGAGTATAGCATTATAGGTGTGAAACATAGACGATAAACCACAGAAAGAAAAAAAAAAGCTGGAGGCATTTGAGATGTGGTGTTAGAGAAGGATGGAAAAATCAATTGGACAGAGAAAATAACAAATAAGAAAGTACTAGAACTAGTTAAAGAGAAAAGAAAGTTGTTATGAACTGTAATTAATAGGAGAGGAAAGTTAATAGGCTACTTGATACGAAACGATAACTTTTTTAAGACCTTTCTAGAAGGAAAATTGAAGGTAAACGAGGAAGTAAGACAAATTAAAGAAAACAGAGAACAATGGTGGATTGATCACTGACAAGAGCAAAGCTCTTAAATCAAGAAGAAGCCTAACAAAGTGACTCCACCCTGCCTGATGGTAAACAGTCAGTGGAATCCAGAAGTGGTGGCCACCATACCAAAAGCCATCGTCTTAAACTGCTTGTATAGTGGCCTCAAAAAACCAAAACCATGAATTTGTTAGCGATCACAACTCCTGGATTCCAATGTCACCTTCTAGCAAAGTCAAAAGTAATTTTAGAAGGCAAATCTTCTTATTTATATAATTATCAATGTTGGTATGTTGATGTAATGTCGGTGTGACAAAACTTTGCGAGAATCTCCTGGGGACACTCGAGACGTTTCCTAGCCCGAATAAAAGTTTTTTTTTATAATTACGTGATATTACAACGCATGCCGGGTGAACTTAGCCTACATTCATACTATTATATAAAGTGGAAGAGTTTGTTTATATGTTTGAACGCGCTAATCTCTGTAACTACCAATCGGATTTGAATAATTCTTTTTGTGTTTGATAGTCCAGTTCTTGAGGAAGGTTATAGGCTGTAACATCACGCTTCTGGCGACTGGAGCAGGACAGTAAACAAAGATATAACTTAAGGTGGGTGAAATTGCTATGCGAAAGGCTAGTATTATAAAAAACAGTGCCTATTTTTATAATCTAACATGAAAACCCACTCAAAGCTTCAAGTAAGTCATGGTCATGGTAAAAGCATTTTTCCTTTCGCTAAGTTACTATGACATAAGTTACGTGATTGTGAGGCTGGTTCACACGCAACCTAGACATTGGCCCGTGGGAGCGGACGTGTGAACTGGCACTTATATTGTTAGTTTGTAGGTTACTCTTACTAGTAATGGTTACTTAACATAAAAACTTCAATTATGTAAGCCTGTTGAAGCTTTAGTATTTACAGGATAAGAAAGAAAATGTAGTAAAAGTTCATGACGTTTTCTTTAAAGAGGAGTGTTTACACATTACGCTAGTTGAAGTAGGATCCTTACTTAAGGGGTACATCTATTGCTTTATTGCGGGTTGGGAAAACACTCCTTTTATCGACCATAGGCGCACACTCACTATCGCAGATTTATAAAATGCTTTTCCACGCCATACATTGATACAAAATGGGAAGAAATTTACGCTGGTATTGAATAATTTAAGGTCCCATTATATCAATTACATTTGTATACTGATTGACAGTAATGGCTGTCCTGACTGCCGTATCCTGTAGCACTCGTCAGTTATTCGGTAACGGAATCGTGTTTTTTGATAATTTTAAACCTGCTGCCGCTGTCAGGACTGCTTTAGTGAAGAAGTGATACAGCATTCGATTGCTGTGAAGAGGTGAAGAGCTGTGTCGAAGAGGTTGTAGCTGTGGGGCCACAGGATAAAACTTTGCGTAATCCATACTATTATATAAGGTGGAAGAGTTTGTTTGTTTGTTTGAACGCGGTTATCTCTGACTAATTCTTTTTGCGTATGATAGCCCAGTTCCTGAGGAAGGTTATAACATCATGCTCCTGGCGACTATAGCAGGTGGAACCGCACAGCAGAAAGCTACCTAGTTCATTAATATTTGTTTTGAGTTTGGATGTAATTTCTGTACGTTTGTTGTGTATTCCGAGTATTGTTTCCTATTGCAGGAATAGTAAATAAGAGAGACTAGATTGCAATGATGAGCAGCGCGTATCATCAGAAACACAGAGACTTCCACGTCCCTTGAGCCTTTACAGCTTCGAAGAAACATCGCCTCAATGGCCGTCTTCTATAGCTTTTACCAAGAAGCTTTTACCAAGAAGATATTCTGAAGGGCTCTTTGAATAAATCCCACCCTCCTCCTTTTTATCCAGAACGAAACGTGCGGATCAAAAATACGACTCTGTCACAGTGGAATCTAAAGGGTCTCGAACCATACGTTACTTATATCGCTTAATTAAAACCAGGAATACTTTATTATCACAGGTTACATCTAGTTTTAACCAAGAAAAAGCATTTCATAAAGCCCAAAATATGATGTACCTATGAAGTTAACAGATTAGAGTCTGAAAGTCCGAATTCAAAAATTCATTGTAATAATACTTACCTACGCTGGGGCAATGCTATTTAAATTTTAAATGACTACATTTTACAACAGGTGCACAATTTATGTGGGAAACATAGTCGATTTGCATACCAACAGACAATGCGCTTGTATATATGTGTTTAGTTACCTCCGTAATTGCTGTGGACAAATTGATGCTGCTTTTGTAGAAGATAAACGATGGCGTTCAAGCTTTTGATTATAAATAAATTCAGAAAGATTTCTAGTTATACGTATATTTAGATAACTACTTGATGAAATTTGAAACTAAAGAGCATTGGGAGGTACTTAGCAGCTCTTAGTTTATAAGTGAGAAACGTGTTTACGTTTTTACTAACTAAAAAAAATAGATTTCTCATTTTAGTTTTTAATAATGCGTATGCGTATAAATGTAAGTTATTTATATATTATAAACTAAATTAGTCCTTAAAAAAGCTTTTTATATTTTTAATATAAAAATAATTTTTAAAGACTAATGTACAAAAATTATAAATAACTGAAATAGCACATTAAACTTAAAAAAATCCTTTAAATACTATCAATAAATCACGTGTAACGTGTTTTGGCGCGCACGCGTCACAACGTCACAACATCAGGTTGCGCGGGCGCAGGTGGTGTAACGACCTTAGGGTAGTCACCCCCTCGCACGATATCTGGCAGGTTTTTTTTTTTACTTGATGACGTTAACGGACGTTTTGTAAGGTGGCAAGATAAAGTAACGTTTTTTAAGGGTGGATTGACCTGTATTAAGATTTTAAAGATACAAACGGTTTGAAAAATTACGATATAGTGGTGGATTTTACTTTCTTTTGGATGGGTACCTGGTTTTATCTTTCTACTAAGAAGATAAAAAGGGAATCAGTTAGTTCTTTATCAGAGCATTTTGATTTTGGTTATTTTAAGTGCAGCTTGAAAAATCATCTTACAAAAGGAATCACTATGCTATTTTGCTATGATGGGTATTGGGATGATTTTGACCTAAACGGCCCTTTTTATTTTATTAAAAAAAAATACAATTATAGACAAGAATAGTAGCTTTCTTTTGATCGAACAAAATACATAAGTACTACCATCACATTAAACATAAAAAAGGAATACAATACATTTATTTATTTTAAAACATAAAGCACAAAGTAGGTAACAAGTTATAAAACAGTTTTGGCTGCACCAGATAGACTCATTATGAGAGGAAATACTGCCCTGTGGCCTAAGTCTGCTATCAATAGTGTCAGAATGGTCGATCATTAATCTCATATTGGTTGAAACTTGTAAAAATCAACCAATATGAGATCAATGATCGACCATTCTGACACTAATGTGATACCAGACTTAAGCCCCAGGACAATCCCACCCATTCATGCCGAACTCATTAAGGATCTACTACCAACATAGTCAGTATATCACTAACTAAACACATTAATTTCTTGAGGATATTATTCACAATTTTTTCCTGCACATAATTATTCAATCAATAACAATAGTTTTTGCTCTATTGTTTTACAATCAAGCAATTAATTGGGGTTAATGATCTCTCTGCCTATGTTGTTTTTTTTATTAATCGTTACTTGTTTCTTTGATTCTTTTAAGAATGATGGCAGAAGCAGGTAGTAACCAAAAAATTGGATGAATAAATATCCAAGATTAAGGTCATTTATCGATTAAACACAATCTACCACTGTGGTGTAGTGGAAGCAAGCGACTGCTGTGAAGGATCCCCAAACGGGACAATACTTTGTGTGAGCTATACATTTTCTGAGGCTGCGTGTACTTTATGTCCGTTATTTGTATATTTATAAAGTCCCCGCGACACGGGAATGTATCCTAGTGCGTGAGTTGTCTTTAAAAAAAAGTCGAAAATTACTTCATAAAAGATGGTGAAATGGAAAGAGAAAAATATCTATTTAATTAATTAAGTAGACTTAACTAAACTAAAGAACCGATTAAATAAAATTTAAAATTTATCTTACAATTACCACTTGGTTAAAACCAGTAGAAAAAAAGGTTTACTATAATACGATATATATTGTAAAAAATATTTAAAAGGTTATAAAAACTGTAAGCGTAAATCCTTCTATTACCTCAAGTGTGCATGCTCAACCTTTTAAATTCATATAAATAAAAGCGACAACCCTTAATTTTTTGCACGACTACTTGCGCTACCGTTTACTTAGATAGGGCTGTCACTTGCCATCTTATTTTATACTTTCGCAAAAAGAAACACCAACTGCTTAATATTTTTACGATTTTCTCATATGATTTTTTTTAATTTTTTTTTATATTATAGCCTACCAAAGTGACTCCACCCCGCCTGATGGTAAGCAGTCAGTGGAATCCAGAAGTGGGGGCCACTATACCAAAAGCCGTCGTCTTAAACTGCTGGTATGGTGGCCTCCACTATGGCGGCTGGGAATAGGGTTAGGGGAAGGGAATGAGGGAGGTGAGGAAAGAGGAAAGAGGGAATTGGGCCTCCAGCGCTCTCACTCACCGAACGAAACGCAGAAGTACGGATACTACTACTCTTAAGTCAATCTTCTATGAGAGGGTAGTACTTCCCCGGACGATCCGGCCCATTCATGCTGAAATCAGCGTGGATCTACTACCGTATGAATAGACGCTTTGTGCGCTAGAGGACTATTAACACCTCCGTCCTCTTCCTTTTAATTTGCCTCCTTCTTGCCTACGTCCACAGTGTGTTTTGCTAAATAAGTTATATAAAACAATGATATTTTACAAAAAAAAAATATTTTAAATAATTTTTTAAATAGTCCTTAAACAAACAGAATTTTAAGAAAACACTTCGTTCACCATAAACAGGCATTGTCACTTATAATATTAAGTGAGCCGCTGCCTAGTCTGATGAAGGAACAGCTGAGCTTCTCCTCGTTTAATTGCTTTAACGTATGAGCTAATTATAAGTTAAAATTTACACGTTAATAGATAGACGGTATTTATTTTGTATTTAAATTAATGCTGAATCAGAAAAATACAGTAGTTCTAGAAATTTTGTCAATGCTGTAATCGTTTTATTTCATGTTTATAGTATATTTTTTAAACTTTTATAGCTCTACCTATAAAATAAAATTTAAAGATTCAATTTTAAGTTGATTAAAAAACCTTAATACAAAAGCATCGACTACGTATCAATTAAATAACGCACATTTTTTAAATAAAATAAAACTCGTGACTTTTATAGAAAATAAAATACAAATACTAAATTTAAAATAAATTTAACGTCTGTTAATAATATTTAGGTTAATAAAGTGCACGTTAAGATCGCGTGCCAGCCCTGTATCTAAGCAGGTGGGTAGCACGTGTCTCTCGTGATTTTTTGTTGCGCTAAATGTCAACACTGGTCAGCAGGTTCGATGCTCGGACGTTATCATTGGCGGGAACGTTGGGATTGCTAGTGGATATAAGTAATTTTTTTGTAAAGAAAGGAGTCTTCATATAGGTAGAAGTTTGCCCTAGTGAACATTATTGTGGGTTATTGACCTCTGTAAGGTGATAATAAAATATACATACGCAAGTACTGTTGCTACATATCTTTTACTAGCTTTCCACGGCGCGGTTTCACCCGCGTCTTTGCTTACTGCTCTGCTCCCGTCGCCAGTAGCGTGATGTTACATAGCCTATAACCTCCCTCGAGAACTGGGCTAGCATTCGCATAAATATTTTTTTAAATCCGACTGGTCATTTCAGAGAATAGCGCTTTTAAACAAACAAACTCTTCCGATATATAATAGTACAGACATAGATTATTAGAAACTTTAGATACACACTGCAAGAAGTGAGGTGATTCTATATTGTCGACCAGAAGCTATTCGGCCATGCTTATTCAGGTTTGACCAATAATTTTAAATCTGTATTTCTATAGCCCAAAATTTTTGAGATACTGGGGATATCAGGGTACTGGTTAAGGCAACATTTGTATACAAAAATAGTTAAAAAATTTAAATTTAAAACGGCGCAATCAATGAGAATTTAACAAATTCATAAGTGTACTTTCAAAGTTCACTTTTGACGTTACTGACTTTGTGAAAGAAAACATCGTAAAGCACCTTGGTCCTTGTCATCATCAAAAGAAAGGCTAAAATTGCCAATCCAATGAGCAAGAGTGGTAATCCAATGCTCATCCCTTCTCTGTATGAGAAGAGGTACTTTATTGCAGGAACTCACAAGACACAAGATATTTATTCATTTAGGTCAATGAAATTAACTCTTATGAAAGTTAAAAATTACAACATGTCAGCCAATCAACCTACAGCCAGTTCGCTGACGTAGGGTAGGGCATGAGAAGAACTGGCAAGAAACTCAGGCCACCGGTAATAATATCGGATATGTTGCGACCAGGTTTTGCCGTTTTCTTAAATGGATTTCGATTTCACTGGACTAAAACACATGACAGTGACAAATTCTTAACAAAGAACTATTAACGTCTGTTCTACAAAATATTCATACGATCGTTATATAACACATGCTCTAACAGAAATTTATTTTTTTACAAAGCACGTGGATACAATTATAGGGTGAACTCATTTCCGATGACAATGATATCAAAGTCAACATCCTGTATCATTATAACAGGTTTTTTATTATTGTATAGGTATTTTATTTAATATTTAGTTGTAGACTTGATAGAGTAATATTAAAAATTGATTATTATAGGAGGTTTTGTGTTCGAGTCCCATAAGTGAAAAAAAATTACACATCTACGTGACCCTGACTGCTAAGCCGGAGGTCGTGGGTTCGATTCCTACCCAGGACAAATCTTTGTGTGATGAGCATGATTGTTTGTTCTGTGTCTGGGTGTAATTTATCTATAATATATATGTATTTACAAAACAAAATGTATATAAGTAGTGTATCAGTTGTTTAGTACCATAACACAAGCAAATTAATGGCTTAATTTGGGGCTAGATGGCGCTGTGTGAATGTAGTAGAATATATTATTATTATTATTATCTACTAGCCTACCTAAACGACTGTGTCTGACGACGGTAAGGAATCACTTGATTCTATGGGAGTCATCGTAGCCATAAATAATAGTAAATTGACATGGTGGCTTTTTATAATAAATTAATATTTTTGTTTTAAATCTGGGTATACTTTGTGTCCGCAATTGTACATACGCATCTTTAGAATTAAAGTGACCTATTTAAAAAAATATCAGCTTTTTTTGGAAAACGTTAAAATAAAAATTTTGTACACTTATGCTTCTTGTAAAAAATGTGGGTTATAGGTATAAATATAATTTAATTTGATTGATAACTTGTAGAACTCTATGCATTATATGTTTAATAAAAAAATAATGTATTTTTTAATTAGTTCTAAAGTAGGTGCAAGTTTGTATAGCTTATTACCTACTTAATAAGGAGTTCTTTAATATTTTTGAGCAAATATACATGTTTCTTCCAAATACTGGGTAGAATTTCTTACGTGTCTAACTTAGTAACAAGTTACCGTTACCGTTACTGAACATAATTATCAGTATTCTTTAAGTATTGCAGATATAATATTAAGAAAGTACCAAGCCGTCATTGATCGTGAGGGTGGATAAGGTCAAGTAAGGGGACCGTGGGGTAGTTGGACCACCGGTGCCAACGAACTAAACATAAATGGATACTAATTTACCCCATTTTATTAAAGTGTAGATACTTTCTCAAATGATGAAGACAAAATGCAAAAGTTTGTGTGTAAGTGTGTGTATTTGTTATCACTCAGTGCCTAAACGGCTGAACCGTTGACGATGGAAATTAATTTGTAGATACTTTCGGTGCCTGAGACATAGGCTACTTTTTATCCTGAAAATCGGTCTGTTTCCCGTGAGAGACAAAACACATTTTAGGTGCGGGCAAACTCGTGGGTCGCAGCTAGTTTATTCATAAAAACGCTCAGACTAATGCAAATAGTCATGTTCATGCATAAGTATTTGCACTGAGCGAAAATCGAACCCACGACACTTGACTGGCAGTCGATTGCTCCACCGCTACGCCCAGAGGACATCAAATTGATACCTGTCCAGATTCGAACCTGCAAGCTAAAATACTAGGGTTCCATCATCAGAATATAAACCAAATAACCCCTCAGGTTATACCATAAGTGCATTCGAAAAGCTACACGAAAATAACTTCTATTGCATCTAAATTTAGATCGAGTTTTGAATGCTTCGTGGTAACATTTACGATGTTCTTGATAATAAGTATCAATCGCCCTTAGGTTATTGCAGTACAAATAGGTTAACGAACTAACCTGTCCCTTATACTGCAACATTGTTGTTAAACGTTTATCGATATTACAGTAGTTAAGTGGGTGGATCAGCGGTCTTTCAAGTCAGAGGTCGCAGGTTCGATTCCAAGATTTATAAGTTTCATGACTGCTTGACTGAGCTCGCAGAAGTTTGTCAGAGACTTAATTAACTTTCGCAGAATTGTGAACGCAGTAAAGTGATTAAATACTTAGGTAACTCTGAATTGCCTTTTACTATCCATCCATGGTTAGTACTGGTAGACGTTACATTCTAGGCCAAACAAATAGTTTTTTTTTTTTTTTTTTATTGCCTATAGTGGCAGACGAGCCAACAGCCCACCTGATGGTAAGTGGAAACTGTCGCTCATAGACTTCTGCAATGCCAGGGGCTCTGCGAAGCCGCTGCCTACCGTGATATTTTTTAATAATGAATTAGTTTTTATTTAGTCCTTGCTGGTTTTATCCGCGTCTTTTGTTACTGCTCTGTTCCAGTCAGCAGTAGCGTGATGTTACATAGCCTATAACCTTCTTCGAAAACTGGGCATATTATACGCAAACAGATTTTTTTAAATCCGACTGGTAGTTTAGTAGAAAACATAGTATAGAAGACAACCATGTCACTGCCATCTAAAGGAGTCTGCCCACTACACCATACCATGACCGTGCTATGAACGTGTCAAGCAAAAAAAAATCTTTATATTGAAAACTATGAGACCACATGGACACACGCACCGCCTAAAAGACCCAGGATCAAAGTTAGATAGGAACACATGCACTGGTAAAGAGTTCCAGGCTTTAATTGAGCGACAAAAGTATGAAGTTCTAAACCATTTGGTTCGAGACTCTTTAGATTCCACGGGTGGCACTTCAGTACCGCACGTGTCGTTTTGGATAAAAAGGGAGAAGGTGGGACAGTAGCAAGCGAATACTTTGTTAGCATGTTAATACCAAACAACAATAATATCAAACAACGAAAGAAACTAGGAAACTAAAACGAACTTCCTAGCCTAGTAACTACTAAGAAAATACAGTCAAAACATGATAACTGCAAGCTAAAATAGCTTCTAACGTTTACAGAATACAGTATATTGATTGACTTTGGCGAATGCATAAATAACTTTGTTTTTTAATACAGTTGTTGATTAAAAACTGCACACGAATTTGAACTTTATCGCCTTGTAAATAACAATGTTGTTTAATTTTGTAGGATGGTATTACAAAGTTTTGTTAGGGGTCCGTTTTTGTAAGATGTAATGTAAGGGTCAACACCTGTCATTGCTTACGGTTAAGAACAGGGGTTAAATGATAAGTACTTTTAACTTGTCAAGGGGTTATAAGTTTACCTCACTGCACTAAAAGGTGAGTTATGTATTTTGAAGCGTGTAAAATTTACTTGAAACGACAATTTTTAAACTGTTTTAGAAATAAATGAGAAAAAAATAAGACCAAGTTACATTTTTGAGTCCAGAAGGCGTAAAACAGAGAACAGTGGTTTAAACTCCACTGACAAGTGCTGAGAACTTAAATCAAGAAGAAGAAGTAAAACTATGTATGTGGATGGATTTATAGAAACTTTGTTACCCATTAGACTGCCTCTGTGGTTCGGTGGTACTTTGTACGGACTGCATTGCAGAGGTCGCGAGTTCGATTCCCGCTTAGTTCAAATATTTGTGTGCATGGACATGAATATTTGCATTAGTCTGGGTGTTTCTATGTATGTATTTACAAAAAAAAAGTATTTAAGTATATATATCCGCATTCAAGAACCTATAACACAAGCTATAATATATGCTTACTTTGGGTCTAGATGGCGTTGTTTGTAGTTAAAAAAAAATGCAAGATATAGCCTCTTCTCATATAGAGAAGACATATTGATTGACAATTTCAGATATTTTAAAAAGTTTTAGTTCCCTTCACTGTTTGAGTTAGTAATATTTTATATTATCTAATATGATAAATTCGAAAGTTTGTATGTTTGTTACCACTCAGTGCCTAACGGATGAACCGATTTGAAAATTTTTATGTAGATTGATTCGGTGACGGACATAGGCTACCTTTTATCCCGAAAATTGGTCTGGTTTCCAAAACAACAAAACATATTTTAAGCGTAGGCAAAGTCGTGGGGAGCATCTAGTATTTAAGATAAACTTAGTAAGTTCATCACTATCATAACAATCGACAGTTGTCTACTGCTAGATAGAACCACTCTCCAATTTTTACCACAGAATGCTACATATAAATATTAAAAAAGACAAACTGTCTTTTGTCCCGATCGGATCCGAATCCCCACGACTTCGTGTAAAGGTCGGTAGCTATCTTAACCACTAAGTCAGCACAATTACAAACACCTGTAACCGACGTGTGTGTATGAAAACATTAATGAATAATGAATGTTGAAAAACAAAGGATGTATGTTTGGGTTGTAGTAAATGGCGTCTTTGCTTACCCCATTGGTGGAAGACAGGCGTGAAGTTATGTATATATGTGTGTATAAATGAATAATTTTGACAACTACACACAGGTTGTCAATCTGCGCAGGCCCTAACTGTGGTCTAGACTAAATTATAGACATTTTCATAGTACAGTTACCTTTATCTCAATAGCTCAAACAAGTTTAAGGTCTAGACATTAAACTATTTTCTTTCTAGATAAATCTCCTAGATTTGAGATAAATTTGTAGTAAAGCACACATTTTATATTTTTATTTATTTAAGCTTCTTGCCAGCAGTAAACGTTCGCGTAAAATTAAGGTTTAGTGCATATTGTGGCTAATTAACATAATTCTATTAATATTATTAATACAAAAGTTTGTGCGTAAGTCTCTGTGTGTTTGTTACCACCCAGCGCCTAGACGGCTGGAACCGATCTCGATAAAAATTAGTATGTCAATAGATTCAGTGCCGGAGACGGACATAGGCTACTTTTTATCCGTCTTATTCTCGAGTTACACTAATTAAACACATGCCAATAATATCTTTATAAATTACAACCTATGCCTTATTTTGATATGAATAAGCTTTATTACTGTACAGTTTCATCAAAATCCATTCAGAAATTTTTGCATGAAAGAGTAACAAACATTCATACATCCACACATCCATACAAACTTTCGCGTTTATAATATTAAGATAACAATATATAATAAACTTTCAAAATCAAAACCACTGATGCTTAACGATTGAAAAGAAAGTGGCCCGGGGTATGTTTGTATACCTAGGACGAAAACTAGGTTAACTGACCGGTATAGCCTGAGGGAGACATCTTCTATAACTTATTGTTGCAAGAAATCAGATGTTTTTGATTTAAATCGACGGCTTTGACAGGGTTAGGTTGATTTATTTAATTTAAATATTCTTTATGGTTTAAATGGTTTTTGTTGTCTTATATACGAGGTTGAGAGTTTGACTGCTTCTGTGGTTCGGTGGTACTGTGTATGGACTGCCACGCAGAGGTCGCGGGTTCGATTCCCGCTCAGTGCAAATATTTGTGTGCATGAACATGTTTATTTGCATTGGTCTGGGTGTTTCTATGTATAATATGTATGTATTTACAAAAAAAAAAGTATTTAAGTATGTATATCCGCATTTTAGAACCCATAACACAAGCATATAATATGCTTACTTTGGGTCTAGATGGCGTTGTGTGTAGTTGTTGAAATATTATTATTATTATTATGATTCTGAGCAAGTATCAATGTGAGACTTCAAAGTTTGTCTTAAATATTTGGTAAAAGAGAACAATGTAAGAAAATCTAGACTATCGATACGAATATTATAAGTGCGAAAGTAAGGCCTAAACCACTAAACCGACTTTAATAACATTTGGTAGAGATAGAATAGACCTTGAGAAACAATGTAGGCTATTTTTAAAAATGGTTTGAAGGGATTGAAATAGAAGATAAAAGTTTGTATGGAAAATGCGATAACCAACACCCACGCGGGTGGAGCTGCGGGCAACATCTAGTAACAAATAAAGCACAAAATATATCAAAAGTCGAAAAGATTACAGTTTAATATTAAGAAAAGAAATTAATAGTTTTTTTTTATTTTCACTTGCTAAATTAAATTCAAGCATAGACTCTAGGACCACAGACTGTAGGACTGCTGTGCACGAGTTTGTGGGTTAGATCCTCACACGGAACAAAACTTTGTATGATCCAAAAATAATTGTTCCAAGTCTGTGTGTACTTTGTGTCCGGTAATTGTATGTTTGTTCCCCACGATACAAGATTTTCCCTCCTGCGGAAGATGTTTTTCAAACACTCACTAAATACTAAATTACCGATGTACAAACTTTCAGTTACATTAATGATTTTACGCTCATCACAGTATTGCAATAAACAAGTAAACTACAAACCGGAAATCAAACCCCAATACTGGCGAATAGAAGCAATCTTATTTAATAAGAAATTGCAGCTGCGACCACAACCGCTTCCGCAGACGACCTTCGATTGACCAGGCAATACCTACAAAGCCTTCTTAGATTTAAAATAATATAAAACAACTTCAGTACCCTAGTGTCTTAATATACACCAAGGTTCAATAACTAGCAATATGACATTTTTAAATACAATACTCTGAAATACTTACTATACTATACTACTATACAATACTTTAAGTACAAATACTCTGAAATTGTCAATCAATGAGCGTATTTAGGAAAATTTTCGCCAGCAGTTGGCGCCCTTAGGTAAAAGATATTCACAAAAATCAAAATCAGAATTCAAAATTCATTTACAGTTTGAAATCAATAGAATCATTTACGGTTGATTGAAAGCGCTTTGACAGGTGCCTGGACCTGACCTCAGTGCTGCCATCTCGTGGGTGCCATTTTAGAAAACCCTCGCCTTTTTTGCATAAATAGAAACCCTGCAATGGTAATAACAACGGGCTGGTATATATAGGATGAGCCATAAATATGATAACATTTAAAAAAAAATGAATAATAACAATTGGACTTGTTGAAATTAATATCAGAATTTAAAAAGTGGCCGCGACGCTTCTAATAGAATTAGGATGGTGTCCAATAGTCCTGGAACCCTGCTTACCATCAGACATGAAATATGCAAATATAAAATCAAAATATTCTTCGTTTTAAAACACTGAGCTTTATTATCTGTGGTAATGATGCTCTCAAAAGTAGATACTTTTATATTACTACTGGTGTTTTTTGCTAATAGAATTATTAACGAAATATCGAAAACTAATATTGTATCAAAGATAATAGCGGTTACTATTAGTGATGTGGATCATTTTATCGATAAGATATTTCAAAGGTAGATGCAACATATCGCTCATAATAGATTTTCATTTGGTATAGATCTTTGTTTAACAGTAGTCGTTTTCAGGCTAATGATAAATTAAATAACAAGCAAAATATAATATAATTAAAAAACAAAAAGCCCGTCTGCCTAAAACAAACTAAAAATAGACACCAATTTTTTTTTTTGCTGGCGCTACATTTAAATATTATATATTTTATGTCTCTGCCACAATCAATACGAATCTAATGACACCTCATGATGTTAAAAACCATTAAGACATTTAGGGTGTAGAGCGTGCCAAAGAAATAGATATACATACTCACGTAAACACATACATAATAATATATACATGCATACATACATACGCTCGAAAAATATTACCCTCCTGGACTGCGGCAGTCGGGCAAAAATATAGTGTCACAGTAAATAGTATATTGCCATTAATTTATAAGTCTAAGTCTTAGACTACTGGACATATTTTTTTCTAAAGAGAGAGCGGACAAAGTCATAGCATTTGGGAAACGAGTTAGTAACAGCATTAAGGTGATATACTACAATATAAATAATGCAGCTGCCCCTTTTTTAATATTTTTTAGGTTACAAAGTGCTCGGACAAATTACTCTAGTAATCTCGAGATTGCATTTTTTAAATTAATATTATCGACCAATTATCTTTTTTATCGACATGCCCCATCCCTAGCCGTAACCGCACAATTAGCGGTCTGTTTACCATTTCGATCCATCTATTTTACAAATAAATCCCACCGGTCGAGTAGACCAAGTAGTTGGCAGTCAAAATTGTGTTCCGGGTTCATTACACTACGGTTTATAAGCATGAACATGAACTATTTTGAAAGTTGGGGATTTTTGAATGAAGTTAAGCAGTATAGCTATAAGTAATCTAGGATATTTATATAACAATATTTTAGATGAGGAATGTAATAGTCAGCAAAACTTTAAGAAAATTTTAAATCGAAATTTTTCAAAATTTTGATTTAAGCTAGATTATAACCACAGTATTATTAGATGTTATATCTCATACATCGATAGTGTAAGAGTGCATAAATATCGCCAACGAACTGTATAGTTTAACGATTTTTTGTAAAACATTGATGTATATGAAAAAGTTTAATAAATGATAAAAAAAAGGTTGTAATATGATTTTGAATTCAGAATAGTGACTGTGGCTAAGGCTCTTTTAATTGGGTATAGGATTGGTAAGAGGCACGTTGTCCCCTCTAGCCTCTCAAGCTCTCGGACCAGCGGTTTAGTTTTTTCTTACAAGATTGCATAGCTTAATTATTAAGTCTTTGTATTGTAAATGCCAAGGTTAATTATTATTTCTTACTTTCTCCTCAAATACGGTAAATATCTTTGATTTTTAATCATTTAAATAGTTAGAACTGATATCTGCCCGATATAAGTTTTATTGGCTACCTAAACTAAATATATAAAACAGTAAAGATGTCGATCGAAACAATAAAGATCAATGATCAATCGATCTACATAAAATATTTACCGTCGCACGCGCACTCATTGTAACGTCTTCGCGCGCCGGATGTTCCGCCATTGCTCGCTCGACCGTTCCAAATTCAAAACGGAGCCGTTTCCGGTGTGACGTCAGCGCCGCCATTTTGCCGTCGGCGTCTGCGCACCTCTGACTATTGTCGACTTCATGGGAAACAGGGGCATGTAAAATTTTGTTTCCCGTAGGAAATTATTTGAAGAGTTATTTAGTTTAAGCTTTTTTGTGACAGACAATTAATAATGGCTGGTTTTTATAGTAATTATATAATTATTTGAGATTTAATGTTAAATGGAATCCCTGAAGGATAAAATGGTTACCTTTCTATCTAAATTAAATAAGGTTTTAACATTTCAATTTTCTTGGGCCGTGTAAGCTGGTCTACTATTATAGAACCTTTTATTTCTCTTTGTGGGTTGTTGAAGGCAACTAAAGAAATACCAGACAATGGACAGCAGCGTTCCCTGTGTTCTAAGTCTAAGCCAACAAAACTACTCAACGAAACAGGTGGTAATAGACGATTTTATTGCGGTCACTAACCCGCTGGGCAAGCGACGCAGCGTTGCAAACTTCTCTTTAGAAGAAGCCTATCCATTAATAGGACAATTATGATAGTTCGTAAATAACCATAGACTTTATAAATCGGTGGTAATGGTTTCACTGTGGTATCGAGCCTTAATACTAAATAAAGTCACTAAAACTGGTCCTGTGTATTAGCCATAGAATAGAATATGCTTTATTGTACACCACATGTAACTTACATTAGATATACAATTATGTAACAATACATAGTGAGAATGGGCGGTCTTATCGCTAAATGCGATCTTTTCCAGACAATCTTTGGGTAGACATGAAGTTAGAAGTTGATTGGTAGTCAATGGCGTACAGGTATTTTTAAAATACATCCTTTTAATTAAATAAATACGAAAATTTCTGTGTGCGTTTGTGTGTGTGTCTGTGTCTGTTACCTCTCAGTCTTAACAGCTGAACTGATTTCGATGATTATAGGCTACTTTTTATTCCAAAATTCGGTCTGGTTTATTTTAAGCGCATATCTACATATATATTGCTATTATATTTAGACGAGATATTAGTACTGTAGCAAACCCTAGGTGATTTCAGCATGCCGGCAAAGTGTTTTTTTTTATTGCCGACAGTGGCAGACGAACAAAAAGCCTACGTGATGGTAAGTGGTAACATAGACGACTCAAGAGTCCCCAGCATTGCCCCTGCAAAGCCAGGGCTCTGCGAAGCCGCTGCCTACTGTGAAGGGAGTAAGTAGGTGAAAGGATTGTAGGAGATGAAGAAAAGGAGAGGGAGGAGAGGGGGGAAATTGGGCCTCTGGCACTCTCTCATAGAATATCAGCGTGAATTATGAGTTTTCAGACCACTTCGTCCGGTAAGTGAGAGCGCCGGAGACGCAATTACCTATTCCCATCTCCTTTTCTCTACGCGAGCGGTAACAGTTTGATCGTGTTTTGTTGTCATTCATGTAGTTGTGTATACAATGTTCATCGTAGCATTTCTTTGAGAACAGCTGTTCATGTCCGTAAGTGACTATAATTTTCCATCAGACCGTATGCTTGCTCGTCCCGTGTATAAAAAAGTATTGAAAATGATGTAATAATAAACAGAAAACAGTTTAAGCGTAAACAATCACAACCTTCGCACGGTAAACTAAACTTGACCTCCTGTAAGACCTTACAAACGAATTACCGAATTACAACGGTCGCAAATAAATCATCTGATACAGTTAATTCAAGGCATTATTATTTGATTAATTTATTTTAATAATAATAAAAAATATAAGAAATTAATACTGCATACTCTACACCGTAATCTTAAATTTAATAGGTAGACCGCACTCCGTTCGCTAGAAATTTAAGGCCACATAGCTCTTGACGTATTTTTTGAAATATAATTTTCCACACAAAATGTATTTTGGCTATTCATGCTGAAACTTGTAAGCAAATACTTTTAAAAGGTACAATAATATTATTTATTTCAATGTATTACAATTTTGTTTCTTTTGTACAATAAAGAATAAATAAAATAATAAGCGGAATAATAAATTAGCCAATATTGAATGAAGTGAAGTACCACCACATAAAATAACATTACCTATAAGTACCTTTTTCTCGCTAAGAAGTAGACAAAAGTGTCTTACTTAATTCATGTTTTACAAGCGATAATTGCACTTAAAACTTTACTTACAACTATTAAAAAGTCTTCAATGATTACACCATTAATTTTCAATAACAATAGTTATTATTTAAATCTAACTTTAATTCCAACAAATGTCAAGGGAATGCCCTACTCCAAATTTAATGAGTGACCGTAATAATTATCCATAAAAAAATATGACCATCACAGAACATCCCTGGTTTATCGATAAAAAACATAAGGTCGGTTGACTAACGGTTTTTTGTCGATATCGATTGTCAACAAGGTTACAACCTTAGTGTTTGCGTAATAATATTCTTAAATGAAACTTTGTAATATAGTGATGTAATAATAGTTTGTTCTTTAGGGTAAAAGCGTCTTATTATAAGTATGAACATTGATCACCCACCATGCTTGCTTAAGGCAGATTTGCTAATCGAATGTTAGCGATTATTTTATTTTGTTACGGTTTTGAGTCAATGGCATTTTTTTGCCAGTCTCGAATTTAACAACCAGCTTGTATTAATCTATTGGATTAAATTGCAAATTTCATTGTCTATCATTCAGTCTTTTGTTCAAAAAAACGCATAGCTTGCCAATCCCACAGTAGTAATATTACAGCCAAAGTGATGGCGATCTGTGCCTTCCTACTTTTTACCTAACTGCGCTGAGAATAGGATAATTATTACTTTGCACTTCATAGTCTATTGAAATTTCACCTAACCGAGACTCAAACCCATAGTCCTCGGTCACGGATAAGCTTACACAGATGCTTAAAGTGACCAATCGCCTATAGTTGCAAACAACGTAATAACAGCAATTAACATCCAAAAAATAAACTAGAATGTTTAATTACCACACCGAAAGATGTCATTCAATTATAGTTCTTACGCTGTTGTAATAGAATGCTGTAAAACTAAGTTCACTTACAAGCATATAATAGTTATTTCACTGCAATCACGACTTTTAATGTAATAGTAGCGCAATAGAATCTGTTACTTCACTTGTTATTTGGACTATTTGATTCGGTCGCCGAAAATAATGAAAGACTTAGAAGCAAGTAAATATAAGTTCGTTCTTCTTACCGCAGGCGAAAGATAAGATTATACTTCAATACGTCAATAAAATTAAAAACTTTTACTCATGAAACATCACACATAAGTGGTACCTAAAAGTCATATGGCACCTCCGTTGATTTGAAGTTAAATTTGGTCTTGTAACCAAAAAAACAATATCAAAAGATGATTACCTATTTAATTGAATTCAAATCAAATCAAATCAAATCAAATCAAATAATTTATTTTGCGAATATGGGTATACAAAGGTCACAGTACATAAAAAAGTTCTTCCATATCCTGCCACATGACATGCAAATGTAATTACTAAGTAACAATTAAAAAACAAAAAGAAATAAAAATCTTTAAAAACATCATCAAATCACAAATATCTTTTATCCCTCATAAACTCATCAGTAGAGTAGTACGCTTTTCCAACCAAATACGATCGTAGTTTATTTTTAAATATGTTTATACATGCTGCTGACTTAATATGCTGAGGTATTTTGTTATATATTAGAGGCGCCATACAGAATATACTCGAATGAAGTAGTTCGGTACTGCAAGGTAGTGATCGTAAAGTGCCCTCGCGACGACCTCCATCAGGAAAAGCAGTAAAGAGTTTTAAATTGGTTTTCACAAATACTGCTACTTCAAAAATGTAGAGAGACGGAGCTGTCATTATGCCTAAATCTCTGAATTTTTCTTTGCATGATTCTCTCTTTTTTAATCCTATAATGGATCGTATGCAACGTTTTTGGGCTATCAGTACCCGCAACTTGTCAGTCGAGTTGCCCCAGAATATTATTCCGTATCTTAAAATCGATTCCACGTGCCCGTAATATGCAGTCATAACTGTCGATAAACTTGCAACGTTGGACAATTTATTCAAAGCATAAGAAAATTGATATAGCCGTTTACAAATAATTTCAATATGCGATTTCCATTTTAATTTTGAATCAATTGTAAGTCCTAAGAAACGTGTCACCTCTGCTTCGGCTATTTTTACGTTAGAAAATTTAATATTAATCTTTTGCTCATTGTCTCTTTGTTTGAAGTTCATAACATGGGTTTTGGTCAAGTTTATTTTGAGATTATTAAGTAATAACCAGTCATTTATATTTGTCAGATTCTTAATTATGTCCATTTCCAAATTTTCATTTCGATTACTTATAAATAATAAAGTACTATCGTCCGCAAAAAGTGTCATTGAATAATCAGATACATTAGGTAGGTCATTTATATAAATAAGAAATAGTAATGGTCCCAACACACTCCCTTGAGGAACCCCTTGTGTTATTAAATTTGAATTTGACATGTATACTGTGTCTATAAGTGTTTTAGAACATATTTTGTTGATAATTGTGACTTGTGTTCTGTTACTTAAATACGATTGGATTAATTTATGTGCATTACCTCTCACTCCATAGGTGAAAAGCTTCTGCATAAGAATTTTATGATTTACATGATCAAAAGCTTTTGTCATGTCCATGTACAAAGCTATTGCCCTTTTCTTTTTATCAACAGCAGTTATAACATTATATAGAAAATCGTATACTGCCATATTTATTGTTTTATTTTTTCTAAACCCATATTGTTTATCGGTAAATACCTGATTCTTTTCAAAGTAGTCATAGAGTCTATTGTATATAACCTTTTCAAATACTTTTGATATTACCGGTATCAATGCAACAGGACGATAATTATTAATTTCGTGAGTACTCCCTTTCTTAAATAATGGCTTAATAATTGTAGGTTTTAGTTTGTCTGGGTACACTCCTTGGGCCATACATAGATTTATGATATGACTAATGACAGGTGAAATTATCATTGCAACATATTTAATAACCTTGGTGGATATATTATCGTATCCAACACTGCTAGTATTTTTTAAAGAAGCTATTATTTTAAGAATATCAAAGGGTATTGTTGGACGCAGAAAAATTGAATTACATTTGTCATATCTCACATTAGTATAAGGTATGTCATTATTATTATTATTCAATTCCATATTGTCAGTAAAATAGTCATTAAATACATTTGCTAAGTCAATTGGTTCAGTTATATTTTTATTATAATAAGTTAAATTTGAAACAGTTTCGTTAGGATTATTGTGCAGACAATTATTTATTATATTCCACGAGGCTTTAGCCTTGTTATTAGCCATCTTTACATGATAATCATTTTGAGATTTCTGTGTAAGTTTGATGATTTTTTTATATCTGGCTGAATATCTCTTGAAGTTTATTTTATTAGATGAAGTTGGTGACCGTCTGTATTTCCATAGTAGTTCTCTTTTTACTTTACTGCATCTTTTAATCCCTTTAGAGACCCATTTTGGTTTTTTGTATATGGATATTTTAACCTTTTTTAAAGGAAAACACAGATCGTAAAGCAAAATGAAAATGTCATAGAACTCATCAAAAGAATCCTTGGCAGATTCAGCATCGAATGCAGATTGAAAACTGAGTTCCGACAAACGTTTTTTAAACTTAGACATGTTTTCAATGCTGTAATTACGTTGTATTTTAAACCAGTGTGTCAGTTTTGGATATTTTTTCACCGGAAATTTTAGTAATTGCGCAGTGTGATCAGACACGGCAAGTTCAATGATTTCACCAGTGGCTCCCCTGATATTATGTATAATGTTATCTAAATTTGTTCCGCTACTGATTCTGGTGGCTTGTTTGAATTGGAATTTTAAATTATAAGAATAGACTATATTATGAAATTCCATTGATGCCCCAGTATTTTTTAGAGTGTCAATATTGAAATCGCCGCATATTACTAACTTGCATTGATTTGAGTAGCCAAACTTTATAAAAACCTCTTCAAGTTTTTCAAAGAAAGTGTCCAGCAATTGTGTCCGGCATCGAGGTGGCCTATATATACACACTACATATATTTTTTGATGAGTCAACTTAATGGCTGAACATTCTACGATGTTTGGAATTGATAATTGCACAATCTCATTAATGTTTTCAAAGCTATGACAGTTACGTACCATGATGCAAGAGCCACCACGGCGTTCAGGCCTACAAAAACACGAAGCTATTCTAAAGTTTGCAATCGCGAGCAAGTTTACGTCATCATTTGTCATATTATGTTCTGTAATGCACAGTATATCTATATGTTCACCCAGTCCATCTACCTCACATAGATTAGCATATAAAACATCAGCTTTATTAATTAGACCGTTAACGTTTTGATGAATTAAGTGCATGTATTTAGTCAAGAAAAAGCTTACCACTAGCAGTACTTTTCTCACTTGTTACAAGGGTGGAAAGTTGTGAGCATGTTTGGGTACATTTATCAGAAAATACAGTTATTTTACAGACCTTCATGCTCTCATCCTCACCGTTCTTTATGTCTATTTTTATATTATCCATTAATTTATTGTAGACAGTTTCAATTCCATTATTATTTACTATACCTGTATTATACGAAAACATGTCAAAAGAGAGATAGCAATTTGTGTCAAAGAAATAAGCGTATTTGTTATTTAGGAGATCTTGATATAATAAATCATTAAAAAGTTCAATTTTATAGTTATATATAGGTGCTCCACAAATATACGTTGGGGTACATATAATAACATTTGTATACTTTATATGCTGCAGAGACTCTCTAATAGACTGAACCAAACCAGCGCAGTCTTGTGTATTTTTAAAATGATTACCTCCCAATATAATAATGCAGTAATCGTTTAGATCAAAACCTTGTAACTTGCCATCAATATTGCTTAATAGGCTATTTACACTACAGTTTGATAGGGAATAGCGACAATAGTTGAAGTGGTCGCCGAAAATATCTTCAACAAATCTTTGTGCCCCGCAGGGGCTATTAGATAAGATACAAAGCTTATTCTTCATGCGCTTTTGCTGGTCGATGGAAGCCGTAACTTTAGGACATCCAACATTAGTGTTTATAACAATTGGAGAGGATATAGTATTATCATTGTCAGTTGCTTGTTTTGTCCGTTCTTCTGTCGTATTTTTTGAATCTGGATAATTTATGTTTCCTTTTGTATGTTCGGGTGTTTTGTTTTCTGGTACTGCACAAATTGGAGAATTGGATACGGTCATAGTCCTTGAAAATTGTCTTAAGGGGGTTGAAGTCTGATTTTCCAATTTAAGTTTACGTTTCATATAATTCTTTGTTCTTGGTGTAAAACATTTAGTGTTTCCTATTTCAATTTTCTTGTATATTTCTATAATGCTTTTTGATTTTTCTAGTTCAGATTTTAGCTGTACATTTTCGCATGTTAGGTTATCTATTTCATGGTTTGCGCTCTGTAATTCCTTTGTCAATTTATCAATTTGTTCAGTAAGCATAGTTACTCTTTCATCATCAACAGATTCATTCGGTAGACTTCTTATCGTGGTATCAAACATAGACGACTCTGAGAGCGATGTAGACATGTGCGTTAGTTTTTTTCTAAATGTGATATTTTCATTTTCCATTATTATACCTATTTTCTACCTATTTAGAATGTTTTTTATTTCTATGGTATCATTCAGTTATTTTTGATAGTGGCAACACCGCTTCTAAAGTCTAGTTATGTCAATTTTAGTTTTGCTACTCACTACTAGGTGGCGCTAGTTGTTATATTTGTCGTAGATTGTTAGTAAAAAGTAGCGGGTTCAAAGTCCGATTTCAAAAACTCGATATCAACGGTTCTCTATTTAGTTAGTTTTGCACATATTATACTGTAGGATCACTTTCATCAAATCAGAAGTTAGGAAAATTGTTATTTGTGTTTGTTTTAATTGTTTACATAAGAAATATTAGCGTATCACAGTTTATTTACCACGATTATGGAATTTAGTGTTTTTTGTCAATAATACTGTTTTTAGGATGTGTCTTCAGTCGCGAACAATGTCACTTCCACAGTTCATTATTTACACTAGTATTAACTACAGTATACACAATTTTAACTCCTAATTAAATCATTATTTAATTATAAATACACTGTTAATGTTTACACGGCAAATGTTGCCAACTTTTTTTGAATTAACGCTTATGAACGTTAAAAATTACAAAATGTCAGCCAAATAACCTACAGCCAGTTTGCTGAGGTGAGGGTAGGGCCATGAGAAGAACTGGCAAGAAACTCAAGCCACTCTTTTTTTTTAATCGCCAGGTTATTAAAATTTTTGTACGTTACAAATTTCAAGTAGCATGCAAAGTGACGCAGGCAGCTAACTCTTTAAGTAAGTAATTACAGCTTTCTATGTTGTAAAGGTAAAATAAAAAGTAAAATGTATGCTTTACAGGCTGCCTCTATTTGCATATTGCTACAAAAACGTAAAGGCAACATGTGAACTGTGGTAAATATTTTTATTATAAACATTTAATGATTTTTTTAAAACTAACTCAACAGCGAGGCAAATTGAGGCAAATTATGATAACTGCGTAGAACTACATACAGTATTACCGCTTAGTGTTGGATTTTCAGAACATATTAAAAAAGTACTAGAAAAAGGTAGAAAGTAAGAAAATAGATGTAGCAATAAATAAATAAGTTGCTAGTCAAAAATACCCTGTAATATATTTTCAAGGTGATCGTCCATAGAGTGGTAACTACCTGAATTTTTTTATCAAGTTATATCGTCTGCGAACCGTGATGATTAAGGAGCCCTTCGAAGGGAGGGCGGTCAACCGCGACCCTGGCTTTATGTAAAGATATGTAGACGAACTTTTAAATGATAATAATAATGTACTTGAACGTATGCTGCTTGAAGTTAAAATAGAATTTGAAATATAACGAAGAACTATAGTTTTCCTGAAGAGGTAAATTTATGAGTTATTCCAAACACGCTTGTTTCGCCAGCTGTGTTGACTCTAATGTAAGGTTTGCCTGGTTTGTCCAGACTCTGGGCTAATAATGAGAATTTCTGGACACAAGCAAAATATACATACATTCATAGCTTGACGCCTTTTTATCTCCGAACGGGTAAGCAAAGGTGTTAAACCTGTACTTTTCACTATTTTCATTTTATTTTAGGTTTCATGTAACAGGCGGCGAGCCTTTTGCCATTTATCGGGCACAATGCCAGACTCCGGGCTAATACTGGAAATTTTTTCAGCACTTATATTATAAAAAAAAAAGCCCTCTTACCCTAAAATAATCTGAAAAGAAAGAAAACCGTATTTTTTATGTCTGTCCCACAATTAATGAATCAAAATGATACCTCATGTTATTATGTTAAAATCCATAAAGCCATTTAAGCTGTAAAATGTGCTTAAGAAATAAAACATACATACATTTTAAGATACATACATACATACATACGCTCGAAAAATGTTACCCTCCTAGACTTCGGCAGTAGGAAAAAAACAAAATATCAATTTACTCTACCCGAACATAGAACACGAGAGCTCTACGTGACAATTCCTTACCTGAGTAGGTACCCTTGAACCACCGGGGCAGTCAGTAACCATTTAATTCATTTAATCTGCAAACTGTAAATTATTGTAATAATTAGTTAATGTAAGTAGTATCTTTTAATTTAAGCATCTGTATTATCGATATATTTCCTCTTTTCATATCAATCGCTGTCTGATTTAGTTTGGTATAATATACAAACATTTTTACAGAAATTTACTATGTTTAAAGTGTCTGCAACGATATTATGCATGTAAAGTCTATCACTGTACTTATATTAAAAAATCATTTCATTGTACGAATGGAAGCCATTTTCCTCTTTTCTTCTATATTTACCGAAGGCTGTGTCCGACAGAGTCCATTATTGTTGCATAACTATAATATTATTACCCTCTGTTAATACATTGTGGAAGCAATAAAGGATTGAGTATTAATAATAATATAATAATACCGGCCTGTTACTGTTCCACAGCAGGGCAAAAGCCTCTAATATATAGAGAAGGCATGAACATTAATCACCACGCTTGCTCAAGGCAGTTTGGCAATTTCAGACTTTTAAGTCCAGGTTTCCTCACGATGTTTTCCTCCACCGTCAGTCAGAAATGTCCAAGATAAACTTAAAAAGTACATAGGATTTGAATAATCACATTGGTTCTTGCCCGAATTAGAACCTACTACTTCGTGTTCAGTTCGACTTCTATTAAGTATTGATGATATTAGTTTCTGCCACTTCGACGTCGCCCCATCATATTCCCACTGGAGGGTGAAAGCTTCTTCTTACATAGAAAAGGCAAGAATTGCCGTTTTTAGCCAAATGAATCGCAATCTATTTGGAAAAGCTAGAATTATGTGAAGTGTATAATATCCCTGTTTGTACCGCGAGGCTTCATTTCACGGCTTTTTTGTAGACCCAGTTTTCAACATGGGTCCTTTTAAGCTTATCATCATTTAATATCCTTATTGCCTTTACTAATTGCTTGATCATTTTAATGCCTCTGCTGCTCTGATCGTCTAATTCTTCCACCAAACTTTACTAAGCTGGCTATGTCCTAAAAATGTAACATAATACAAACTTATCTTCAGTAATTAAAAAGAACAGCCTTTTAATTGGATGGTTAACTCTACTCTCTACTTCAGAACGGTTCCAATGCTCCGGTGGTCACTTGCAACCACCAGACCATCAACTGTTTTGAAGTTTCCTCTCGGCTGCAACTAACTGATGTGAATCAACCCGTTGTCCGCTACGTGGTCGAGTGGCCCCACGTGGCGTTTGCTCCACTGGAGCATACAGGACATTGTTTGTTTCGCTCGATGACTGCTCATACTGTTTTCGACAATAAACATAATGCAAGTTTTTTGCGTTATCATGTAATATTGACCTACCCCAAAATGGTACTGAAGGAAAACACGATTTCTATTATCGACTTTGTGTAACATGCTAGATGGTATTAACAAAAACATTGTAAATTATGACCTGTTTTCGCGATGCTATTGGTAGAACCTTCTGCAAACTTTCATTGAGGTTTTAACTCAGATTTCATAAGATCTGGTCTATTCGTGATTTCTGTACCGTTTTCAGGCACTAGATATATTTCAGGATCCAGACCTTGAATTAGTCAGATTTTACATGTAACTATTGAGATTTGAAGATTTTGGGGTCAAATTACACCAGCGACCAAATTAGCAAATTTCTATCTTATGTTTAGTTTAGTAAGATTTAAATTTGAAAAAACTTAAATTTCTTATGTCATGTAATTTTTACGTAACAGTGCCATATCTATCATGTTTAATACATGCAGAACGTAATGAATCCCAAAAATCTAATCCTGCAGAAACATCTAAAGGCCAAAATACAAACTTGTAACATCCTTCGTTGCAGCCTTCTCAATGACTTCTTGAAGAGCTCGAGTGGCTTCACGTGGCTCATGCTTCAGTGAAGCATGCACAGACATACACGCAGGACGCTTGTTTGTTTCGCCCGATGACTGCGCAGTCAACGGTAGTCACAGTCAATGAACGACAGGTTGGTACGGATTTTGGTGGTTTATGATGCGGTTTTGAGGTTTAATTTGACTATGTGATAAAGTGGTGACACCTGATTAAGGTTATACAAACGATTTCTTCAACATGTTTTGGTGTTGGAATTGTTGCGGCAAAAGATTCAAGGCGGTGTTTTCTGAGGATAACTGAATGATACCGAATGTCGTAAGTAATCAGTGAATTCCAAGGGCGAAAGGGACTATCCCTCCAGCTGGATTAATCAACCACCACAACTGTGGCTATGAAAGGGTTTTTCACAACACTCTTAAATGATTTGGGATCAAAATAAGAAGGAAACATCATTAATATTTTCTATTTATTGGGCTTGTCTCTTTGCTACCTCGACTAGAATTGATCTATTGTAGCGGCCTTATTATAATAGTTCCCTGCTTAGTCCTATAGAGACTAGGATATTCCAGATATTCAGAGCAGAAAGAGACTGTATCTCATCTGGTTGCACCTGGTGCTGTCCTAAATGGATGCTTCTTTTATGCATAAGTGGTTCACAAGGGCAGAGGACATGCTAATCTGCACATTTTGGAAACATACTCTGGTGACAAGTTTTAATTCTCCAACTCTATGCAATCTGCGCTGTAAAAGTGTAGTAAGACTTTCAGATATTAAGATAGGATACAGCCAAAACATAATAAAAGTTTTGTATCTTTTACTTTGAAAAGACAACTACGCAGTACTAGCGATTGTACCGCTCTGTTGCCCCACTGAATTGTGACAGTCACAATACGAGATGCAAATATAACATTTTGAAGTAGGTACCTTTTAATTTAGGTGGTGAATACGTATACGATTCATCTGATGTTAAGTTTTACCGTAAACTAATACGACTGTTCTCTAATGCAGAAATGTTATGACAGCCAAATATATTACTTTAAAAAAAGTCCGTCTGCGTAAAACAAACGGAAAAGAAAGAAACCATTTTTGTACCGACACTACATTGAAATTATATATACCCTATGTCGCTCCCACAATCAATACGAAGCTAATGACTCCTCATATTTTAAAATCCATTAAGCTATTTAAGCTGTAGAGTGTGCCAAAGAAATAAGACATAAATACGCTCGAAAGCATTACTCTTCTTGACTTCAGCAGAAGATTATCAAGCTGCTGGTGAGGTTTGAAGGAGAAGAGAAAAGGAGAACGAGGCTTTAATTAGGATACAGATACTCTTTCACTCAACAGTATTGACATTAAGGAGTGAAGGTAACTTCATCGGTATGTTTTGTATTGCCAACAGTGGCAGACGAGCAAACAGCCCACGTGATAGTAAGTGGTAGCATTGCTCCTGCAATGTCAGGGACTCTGCGAAGCCGCTGCCTACCGAGAAAGGAGTGGGGTAGGCGCGGAAAAAGTAATAATAGAAATTGGAACTCCGGCACTCTCACTCACGAAACGCAATAGTACGGATATTTTACCCTTACATCAATCTTCTATGAGAGGGAAGTACTTTCTCGGTCGATCTGGTCCATTATGCTGAAACCAGCGTGGATCTACTACCTATATTACCTATTTTATTTTTGAAGAAGCTACAGTACCTACGTACCTACTACTTTCCAACACGTCTGGCGGGTAGCGCAGTGAGCGCAATGAGGTGACAATTCGACTGCACCTTTGGCCTAGTGGTTAGTGTAACTGACTGCGACGCCGGGTGTCGTGGGTTCGATTTCCGCGGAAGGCAAATATTTGTGTGATGAACATTTGTCTTTAGTCTGGGTGTTTCCTATGTATTTTAAGTATGTATTTACAAAAAAAAAGTTGTATATGTATTATATTTCAGTTATCTAGTACCCATAACACAAGCTCTGCTTAGCTTGGGACTAGACGACAGTGTGTGTGATAGTGTCCACATATTATATTATTATTATATATCATTAATAAGTTATGGGCAGCATTCATAAATAACCTCTTTTTTTATATTACCCTACCAAAGTGACTCCACTCTGCCTGATAGTAAGCAGTCAGCGGAATCCAAAAGTGGTGGATACCATTCCAAAAGCCAGACTACTGGTATGGTAGCCTCCACTATGGCGGCTTAGTGAGATGTTTTTTCACGCCCCGCAAAGATCCAGGATCATAATTAGATGGGACCATATGCGCTGGTAAAGAGTTCCAGGCTTTAATTGAGCGACAAAAGTATGAAGCCTTACGATAGTCATGAAAAAAGATAGGGCGGGTAGGCAGTTAAGACTGGAAATAGTCAATTTCTGTTACAGATTAAAAATACTCATGTTATGCTACTTAATAACTGTTCATAGTCTACGGTTTTTTTATAAGGAATACTTTAAATTCATATCTACAAAGTCAAGTTCATGTACAGGATGTTTCATGCCCGGATGACTATAACAATCCATTCAGTGTTGAATGACGTAGGCAGCCCCTCCTATATCTGCTGCCTATTGTTATGAATAGGGTAGGTATGTAGGACTGTATCCTGTAGTATTTTAGATATATATGGAAATTAACCGCCAGTATATTTAATAGCAGTGTTTTATATGAGTAAGTATTCTGAGTGAGGTATTTTTCTGATTGTGTAAATTTATTTGCATGAGAATTGAATAGCGCCTCTATTATTGATACTTCGAACTATAATCGAAAATCATTCTGACACACGCTGAAAAACATTATGAATAAACCTTTACATATAAAATACTAGCCGTTGCCCGCAGCTCCGCCCGCGTAAATGTCGATTATATCTGTTTATATTGACGATTTTTCATACAAAATTTCATTCCTTATTTCAACCCCTGCAAGCCCTTCTTTCGCGATAAAAGATCTAATCTATTTCTGTACCAAATTTCATCAAAATCTGTTCAGTGGTTTAAGTGTGAAAGTGTAACAGACAGACTGACAGTCAGACAGACAGAGTTACTTTTGCATTTATAATATTAGTAGGGATAAGTCTCATATTGATTATCAGCAATTCGCCTTAAGAAAGCGTGATTATCAATGCTCATACCTTCTCAGTATAAGAAGCAACCACCACGCTGCATACATACATTCTCGCCTGTCTCCCATTAGCTGAATTAACTGCAGTGTGAAGATTAAATGTTGTAGTGACAGAGACTAGTTGTAAAAGTATCCACAGCAATTTTAATATTAAAATTTTCAGTTACTTTTTGGTACTTTAAAAGTGAAATTTAAACAACAAAAAGCTATTTAAACTTTTCACTACTTTTAATTATTGCTTTAATCAAATAAGTGAAAATAAAGTTGATAAAAATAGCTTACAATGTAACGTTATAAGACTATACCGTATGAAACTAAATAATTTTTAAGTAATAAATTATACCAGTCTGCTCCACAAAGTAACAAAAATTACCTGAACATAAAACTTAATTAATAACGAGATTATAATGTAATTAAACCAACATTTTTTTAATGATGACAAAAATAAACAACTTTTGTAGGTGACTTTGTTATTTTTAATTGTTTTAATCTTTTTTAAATAATACACGCTTATATTTTTCAGACATTAATGTTGAAAAACAGACAATATTTGCTACAAATTTTAATTAACAAATAATGAATAGGTACGTCTAATAATTATAAACTTGAAACAAACCATTAATAAAATAACCTTATCAGCTTAACAACATTACAAGAAAAATAAACCTTACTAATAATATAAATGCGAAAGTTGGTGTGCGTGTGTGTATGTTTGTTACCACTCAGCGCCTAAACAGCTGAACTGATTTCGAAGAAAATTAGTAAGTAGAAAATGAATATAAGATTTTTATCCCGAAAATCGGTCTGCTTTCCGGGTAGCGAAACACATTTTAGACGCTGGCGAAGCCGTAGGATGCTGTTAGTAAATAATATTTTTTATTTGTAAAAAAGGTGATTTTAGTTACTAACTAACGTTTAATGTTATCAAGATAGACAAAAATTATTTAAGTATATTTATCCGCATTCTAGAACTCATATCACAAGCTGTAACATATGCTTACTTTGGGTCTAGATAGAGTTACATATGTCGTGTTATTATTGTAATTATATTTTCTTTAAGCATTTTCTATTAAGTGCGATTAACATAAACAAAAGTTATACAAAAGTAATCGGCCTCACCAACAGTAGCACCTTTCATCGTACTTTTTTCGGTTATAAAAGAAAAAAGTCTTAAATAACTACAATAGACGTACACTTTCTAAAACGATCGATCGAGTTGCCGTCGGCGAGCGTATATTGTGATCTGTTCTGATAACTTTTTATTTATATTGATATTGTCGTAAACTATTAGAAAAGTAGTTTTTATTATACTTAATTGATTTATTTTAGGCTTATTTAAAGCTCGGCTAATTGTAATGTCCTTGTGGTTTACGATCTAAAATCTAAATTAATATTTTTTGTATGTTTATTTGTTCGTTCCGATTTAACTCATGATAGGAGTAACCGATTTAAAAATACAATTATCTTTAGTAATCCGACTGGTAATTCTAGAGATTAACGCGTCCAAACAAAAAAAACTATTCTGCTTTATAAAATATAACAGTACTAGCTTTCCGAAGCGCGGTTTCACCTACGTCTTTGATTACTGCTCTCCTCCCGTCGCCAGTAGCGTGATGTTACATAGCCTATAACCTTCCTCAAGAACTGGGCTATCATACAAATAAAGAATTATTGTAATCCGACTGGTAGTTTTAGAGATTAGCGCGTTCAAACAAACAAACTCTTCAGTTTTATATAATCGTTTAGATTGCAACTCCTTATACAAAACTAACAACAAAACAGCAAAAAATTAGGTAGTTCCTATGGGCGATCTTATAGCTAAGTACGATCTCTTTCAGCCAAATCCTACACTTATTTTTTGGCTAAAACAGATCTCTTTCAGCCAAATTTAGATGGACTTACAAATAAAAGAATATTTAGAATTTAATGCTGTTGGTGTTCTCGTATATCTCGTAATATGCTGAAGTTCCTAGTTACCCAAAAACATCTTTCCTATATATTTTTTATGACTAAATAAAACAATTACGTTTAAATCACACCAGTATGTCCATGAGAACGGGCGTAATAAATACAATGAGGTACATAACCTAGAGTCACCGTACAATAGTTCCCACACTTGAGAATTATATAAAAAAATACTGTTTTCACTTGGCACCTTATGTAAGCTTCAATTTGATGGTCAAAGAAGTTATTATCTATGTAGTAAACAAGGTGATGCCGAGTTAAGACCTGTTTAATCCCTTTTTTAGTGGAATCCAGAAGTGGTGGACACCATTCCAAAAGCCAAACTACGTGTATGGTGGCGTCCGCTATGGCGGCTTAGTGAGATGCTTTTTCACGCCCCGCTTAAAAGACCCAGGATCAAAGTTAGATGGGAACACATGCGCTGGTAAAAAATTCCAGGCTTTAATTGAGCGACAAAAGTATGAAGTGCTAAAGCGTTTGTTTCGGGACCCTTTGATTCCACTGTGGTACGTAAAGGGTGGCACTATTGGTATTCGCTACCGCCTGCGGTAGAGAAATCCGTATGAGTGAAATCCGGGCGGTATGCACCTCTACCCATAGCGGCAGCAAATACCGCTTATGTTAGAATAGGCCTTTACACGAGTGTTATCAAACTTGAAGGTACGAATTCAGGTTTTTTTTTTACCTGGATGTGGTTTAGCATAATGGTAATTGAGATAGAGTCCGCCTGGATCCCTCTGACTAAGAAAAGGGTAACTAAGTAGTTAATTAGGCCTGAAAAATTCTAACTAATCGAACGAGACTAAAACATTATATTTCTATTTTCTCTCAGAGAAGCCGCTGCCTACCGTAAAGTTGGTATTCTCTTTAAACGTCAATTGTTGGACTAGTTATAGTGAAAAATACCATAGCATTTGAGATTTGCTAGATTGCATTCAGATAAAATAATAATATATAATAATATCACAACAACTACACACAACGCACACCTAGACCCAAAGTAAGCATATATTATAGCTTGTGTTGTGAGTCCTAGAATGCTGATATACATATTAACATACTTTTTTTTGCAAATAGATACATATTATTATACATAGAAACACTCACTCAGATCAATGCAAATATTCAAAATATATATAAAACTAGCTGTACCCGCGACTTCGTCCGCGTGGAATAGTGATTTTGGGCAGCATTTTTTGGATATATCTTTTGGTTTGTTTTGAATTATAAACATCTTCGTTTAGGTGAATAAGAAAAATCTTTACAGTAAATGCTTCTCTATCTACGATATTAGACGTATAGCCATCGCGGATCAAAGCCATACGGGCTGCTAGGATTACTTACACGTGGCAAATCCACATAAAGCTGACCATGCGAAAAACAGTTAATATTTAGATCCACACTCATTAATTGTCATCGCGAAACATAGGCTCACTGGAAACTGAACTCGTTTAAAACTAAACGGGAAATTGTTTGGAATGAAAGGAATCCGAGGAATAAAAACGCTATAAGTTTTTTTTTTTCATATTAGCCTGCCAAAGTGCCTCTACTCTGGCTGATGGTAAGCAGTCAGTGGAATTCAGAAGTAGTGGACACCATTCCAAAAGCCAAACTACTGGTATGGTGGCCTCCACTATGGCGGCTTAGTGAGATGCTTCTTCACGCCTCGCTTAAAAGTCCCAGGATGAAAGTTAGGTGGGAACACATGCGCTGGTAAAGAGTTCCAGGCTTTAATTGAGCGACAAAAGTATAAAGTGCTGAACCGTTTGGTTCGAGACCCTTTAGATTCCACTGTGAAAGGGTGGCACTTCAGTCCCGCACGTGTCGTTCTGGATAAAAAGGGAGAGGGTAGAATTAATTTAAAGAGCTGTTGAGAAGACTCTCCGTGGTAAAGGCGATAGAAGACGGCCGTTGAGGAGGCGATGTCTTTTCGCAGCTGTAAAGGCTCAAGGGTCTTAGGCCTCTGGGCTTCCACGATACGGACTGCTCGCAAAAGGCCGCCGTACCGTCTCGAAAATGGTCGCCGGGTCCCACTATCCGGTCACCAACCTGCACGACGAACCACTCCGAGATTATGCGCAACCTGGTGGGGCAGTCTCTTTTTTTTGGTTAGGTCTAATTGGGCCCTTGTACAATGCCGCGGGCGGCCAGCGGCACCACCGTTTATACGGGTCTCCCTGGCCGGCGGGTTGACCCACACCACCCACACAATGACTCCGCGGATACTCAGCTGGTCCTACACATGCTGCGAGGTCAACGCCTTCTAAACCCAAAGTAAGCATATTATATGCTTGTATTATGGGTTCTAGAATACGGATAAACATACTTAAATACTTTTATTTTTGTAAGTAGATACATATTATACATATAAACACCCAGACCAATGCAAATAGACATGTTCATGCTACAAATATTTGCACTGAGCGGGAATCGAACCCGCGACCTCACAGTCCATACACAGTACCACCGAAATACAGAGGCAGTCGATTTCCCCCTGACTTTCCCCTCCCTTTCCCCTGACTTCTCCCTAACTACCCCCGCACTTTCCTCTCACTTCTCACTTCTCCCTTCCTTTCCTCTTCCTCCCCCTCCCTTCCCCCTCCCTCCAAATTTCAAGTCGCCAACTTCAAAAGCAAAGATCTTTCCATACAATATTTCATCCCTTATTTCACTCCTATAAATCCACCCCAGTAAAAAAAAAATTATGAGCGTATTTTTTATTTAAATAAAAGTATTCCAAAACAAAATTTCAAAGCTGTAACTTAAAAAATGAAGACGTTTCATACAATCGATTTCATCCTTTTTCATACACTTAAGGGTTGAATTTTTAATAACCCTTTCTTTGTACACTTCTAGACATTAAGACAAATACACCCTCCAAATTTCAAGTCGCTACGACCAGCGGTTTAGGCTTTACGATGTCTGTCAGTCAGTCAGTCAGTCAGGACAAAGCCTTTTATAATATGTATGGATGTATGGATTAGACGTATAGCCATCAGGGATCAAAGCATACAGGCTGCTAGTAATGCTAACACGTGATAGAGCCACATAAAGCTGACCGAAAAACAGCTAATACTTAGATCCACACCCACAACTTTTAGTGTCTTACCTTTACTTTAATTACTTAATTAATTAATTACTTTAATTAGTCATCGCAAAACATAGGCTTACTGGAAACTGGACTCGTTTAAAACTAAATGAAAGACTGTTTAGAATGACAGGAATCCGAGGAATAAAAACACTATCAGCTATTCCGCAACCTGTTAAAATATCTGCTTCTATAAGATTTCGTAGTAAATTAACGAATGTTCGATGTGATTCTTTAAATTGGCATAACTTTTTTATTTATGAACCGATTGACATGAAACAAAATGTTAAGTGAAGCTTACCACAATATATTAGTGAAAACCATAATTAAATCGGATAAGCCGTTTCTGAGATTAGCGTGCACAAACGCACACACAAACAGACAAACAGACAAACAGACCAACAGACAAACAGACAAACAGACAAAAATTTTAAAAATCATTGTTTTGGGATCTATTTGCGTTGATATAGGTCCCAATAGTATTTTTTCTCATATATCTTCCATGTACAGACAGCGATCGGTTACATTTTTATTATATGTATAGATAGATAAATTCTGCTGGGTCTAGGGGTTAATGATAGAACGGACTAAAGGTTTCACACCTTGTTAAATTAGGTCTAAGGTCATTACTTTTAAACAGTTATGAAGACGGTAAAAAAGTTGTCCAACGCAATGCCATTTCAATCGATAATACGCTTACTGAGCGTGGCGTTAAAACTATAACCCACTAAATGTATTTTTTTTAAGAACCATGCAGTAGAAATGTTTCGGTTTAAATGATGAAAATGCTACAATGTGTAATTCCGACGGCGTTGAATTTAAGTAAAATATACAGTAATTATAGTTACTTCATATAAATTAAGTTGTAATGGCCCATTGGTGAAAGCACCCACTTTGTAACACACGTGGGTTCGAATCTGGACAAGTACCAATGTGATTTTTCAAATCATATGTACTTTTTCAGTTTATCTGGATGGTACTGACGAAGGACAACATCGTGAGGAAACCTGGACTTAAAAGTCTGAAATTGCCAATCCGCCTTGAGCAAGCGTGGTGATTAATGGTCATACCTTCTCTACATGAGAAGAGAAAGAGGATAGTAATAGGCCAATGTGATTGTCAGTATCATTTTGCATGATACGTAAATTTATAACACATCAAAAATTTTAACATTTTGGCAGTTAAAATAGTGGTCTGTGAAAATGAAAATGAAAATGAAAATTTATTTATTTCACATAGGTTAATTAAATTAACACTTACGAACGTCAAAGTTTACAAAATGTCAGCATATTAACCTACAGCCAGTTCGCTGACGAAGTAGAGCCCCACGCGGTCAACATTCTATTACTAGAGGTATTTTATATTTTTTTTTTAAATGCAGCGTGGGCAGTCCTTATACAAGGTGGGTTAATAACTTGATATGGGTGGCGGGCAACCGATGGATGAGGGCGGTCTCATGACCGGCCAAGGTGGCGAAAATTAGGGATGGCAGTGGACGTCTTTCGCCTGATATAATACCCGCCCGTCTGTCCCACTGCAGGGCAAAAGGCCTCTTCTCATATAGTGAAGGCATGAGCATTGATCGCCACGCTTGCTCAACGCGGTATTGTAATTTGAATAACTTATGTACTAAAAGCTTATATATTATTGTTATATAGATATATTTTTTTACACTACTATATAAAGCGAAAGAGTTTGTTTGTTTAAACGCACTAATCTCTAAAACTACCAGTCGGATTTTAATAATTCTTTTTGCTTATGATAGGCCAGTTCTTTATTATATAGGCTAAGTAACATCACGCTTCTGGCGACGGGGGCAGAGCAGTGATGAAGTGAAATGAAACCGCGCCACGGGATCTAAGTAGCTTATAAGTCTTACTAAAAATAATTTAAACAAGAGTTTTTAGTACATTTAGTTACAAAATTATAATACTTTTAGCTATTCGAATTTTAAGTCCTTTATAACCGTTTAATGCCATTTAAGTATTTTGTTTTAAATTTTAATTTAATATATTTGATTTTGCTTTTCATAGCCCATTTTCAATCCACAGATAACAAATTTACCATAATTTGTTGCTTAACCATAAAATGATTATACCTTCAAGCATTGTACCAAAAGCCTATATTTAATCCCTAGATTGATTCTTATTATCCGGTTTATGTCCCTAAAAGTAGTTATTAATTATTATTAAAGTTTCCAAGGCAAGTAATAAATAATACGTTAACGACATAAAATTACACTCTTTGTAAAATTTCACTTTGTTTACCACATAAATCACTATACTAGAAAATGTACGTAAACGATAATCTTTCAAATATATTACTTAGCTAAATTTATTGCTAAATAAAAACTATAAAAAAACACTGACAAAAACATACCAGTTTCGTCGAAAAACAGCAACGCAAACCACGATACAACCAAAAAAGATTAATTCAAGAAAAATGTAGGTATAAATATTTTACAACGAACTTTCTAACACTTCCACAGGCACTCACAAACACTATTCTATTTTTGAATTTACTTTTATTGTTTTATTGTCCGGTGCACGTCCGTTCGCGGCTACGGCCACGATTCAAATGCGGTTGAGTGGAACAAAATCGGCGCCGGCGCAGCTAGGTACACACACATATATACGCTTATGTAAGTCAGCCTTATGTAAAATGGTTGGTTTGTTATTTGGTGGACGGAAAATGGCGATTAGGGATTTTCGTGATGACGGAGGTAGTTATTTTAGTAAAAGGATGTGCCGTTGTGATTGTCTATGGTTAGCTTGTAGAATTGCGGTATGATAATTGTCTCTGACTATATTTATAAGTATTATTACAAGTACTCTATGCTATTAACTTGAAATATTATTTTAAAATTGGTTGTAACCTGTACCTTATGCTATTATATTGTATACTAGCAAGTGCCTAAGTTTGATGTCCGAATAAAAGTAGTATCAAATCCAAGCAGAGTATTTCTATCACTCATACATACATACATTCATAACTTCACGCCAGTTTCCCATTAATGGGGTAAGCAGAGACTATAGAACGCCATTTGCTGCAATCCAAACATAGCTTCTTTGTCTCTTCAGCATTCATTAATATTTTCATACAAAAAGACTTCTTAAAAGTCCCTAAAATAAAATTGGAAATAATGCATACATCTAAAGAGTTTCAGGTTTTGTTTGACGGTCATATTCAGTACGGAACCGTTCGGTTCAAAACCTTTAAACCGACATATAGGCCAAAAGATTCCACAGTTTTTTGGACCTTTATGTAGATATAAATATTTATTTGTAAATACAAAAATGTATAAAAAAACACGGATTTCAAACATCTCAAGGAAACAAACAGTTAAAAACTATATTGCTGTGCTTTATGCTTATATTACCATAAACTACGTCTTTGTTAAGAGTTGTTTTTTTTTCACCGTTTCGAATCACTTCTGGCAGCCTTCCAACATTAATTAAAAAGATTTAATTAACGGCTTTAAGTAATTAAGTTTTGTATCGTTACCAGAGCACAATCTCTGGTTTAAGTGAGATATTGTTTTGGATACGTCGTCCACTCAGAGCACCCGTCCAAAGAGCACCGACGCGTTGAGCACCTAGTCTAGTCCATGTTGAGCATCTATCAATATTTTTAAAAGAGCACCTAGCAAAATACTGTCAAAAAATTTTATAGGTGTAATTAATATTTTTGACAGGAATCTAACTTTGATCCTGGGTCTTTTAAGCGAGAAAAAGCATCTCACTTAGTTACGGAGTGTCGCGGAGCGGATAGTGGAGGCCACCATACCAGTAGTTTAGCTTTTGGAACGGTGTTCACCACTTCTGGATTCCACTGACTGCTTACCATCAGGCAGAGTGCAGTTACTTTGGTAGGCTAAAATAAAAAAAAACAGGGTCTCAACGTGGACTAGGCTAGGTGCTCTACGCTAAAACTAAAGCTTTTTAGGCAAGATTAATTTTGAAGTATTGAGTCCAAGTCTGTTATAGGTTGCAGAAACTATATCGTCCTCGGACAAAATGTTATGTTTTTCTATATAGAAATTTGCAGAATAAGTCCGGAGTCTGCATTAGTGTAGGACAAGGCTAACATGTTCAGACCCTGTTATGAACCCAAGATACCTATAACAACCAGGGTGTTCATATATCTCTTCATACCCTCTTTCTTATAGCAGTATTATTTTAATGTTACTTTGTGTTTTGTCTTTTTCTTTTGTACCATTAAAAACAAGGGTAGAGACAAAGTAAGGTTTTAATAAGGTTGCTATGAGGTTGTGGTAGAGCCCCAGAAGTGTCTAAAGGATACAGTGATAAATATAAAATTTTACTAGGCTTGCCTTACATAGAACTTATTGTCACCATGGTCACCCATCATAATTTTAACCATGATGATGTTGCTTAACTTGGTCACCCATCATAATTTTGACCTTGATTATGTTACTTTACTTTGTTTATAGTACTGCTATTATATTTAAATGTTATTATGGTTTATTAAGTTATAAGAAAGAACAATAAAATGAGGTAGTAAAACTTTCTTGTAAGAGACTTCAACGCGCTCGGTGCGCTTTCTCAAAGAAAGTCACTTGTTAGGCTTCATACTTTAGTTTTGCAATAATAAAGTACTAGTGATCGGAAAATGGACTAAATTTATAAATCATAATTCCAATACTTTTAAATCTAAATGTTTTCAAAGTGTTCTTTTTCGTCAAAAACTCTTTATAATCATCGAAGTTGTTAAGAAATATTTTTTTTATTAATTTTGATGTATTGCTAGCTTCCCGCAGCGCAGTTTTGCCCGCGTCTTTAGTTACTGCTTTGCTCCCGTCGCCAGTAGCGTGATGTTACGTAACCTTCCTCAAGAACTGGAATACCATACACAAAAGAATTATTCAAATCCGACCGGTAGTACCTAAGATTAGCAAGTTCAAACAAACAAACACTTCCACTTTTATAATAGTATATATAGGACTATGGCTACCTTCATGGTGCAGTAAGGATATCGTCGTTGCGCCTGCAAAAGTCGCTATGTGATTTTTTAGGTATTTTGGTTTTTGATGCCATTTTCATCCTTATTCCTGTTGTAGTAAGGATCAAAATGGCATCAAAAACCAAAATAAGTAAAAATTACATAGCGGCTTTTGCAGGCGCAACGACGATATGCGACTAATGTGTAAGTATAATTTACAAAAGAAACAAGGCTTTGTATGATTTGCAACTGACAACACCTGTGTTAAGGGGACTTTAACACATCCAGACTCGGATACAAAAGTAAAACTTAAAAAAATGTTGGTTGCATACCTATTGGACCTACAAGATTAGACCCCTATCAAAAAGTACTCATTCAAAGGTCCGTTGGATCCATTTTGTACCGTTTGAGAATTAAACTCTCTTACATAGCAGTCTCACTTACTTCTAAAAACTACAAATTTGCAATACAAATTAACTAAAGAGATAACTAAGGACTGCCTCTGTGGTTCGGTGGTACTGTGTACGTATTACTACGCAGAGGTCTTTGGTTCGATCCTCGGGTAAAGTGATATTGGGTTTTTCTGGTTTCTGTGATTCTCAGTATTAGCTCGGAGTCTGGAATTGTGCCGGATAAATAGCAGCAAGCTCGCTCCCTGTCACATGGAAACTTAAATGAAAATAGCGAAACTTGAGTGGTTAAAACACCTCTGCCTACCCCTTTGGGGATAAAAATGGCTAAAGCTATATGTATATGCTGTATGTATGTGTAGGTATAGATTGATTTTCTAAACCTTCAAATACCATCAAAAAACACTCGAAAATTCGACACACACATATTTCAGCTCTCCAAAACTTAGCTCAAAATTCCTACACTTAGAGAGATCTTTTGAACCCTTACCCCTCTTGGCACGTGCCACAGCCTGATCACAATCATGCATAATTACTGACAGGTGGCTTTACTTGACTCTATAGGGTCTATACAATAGAGCAAAAGTAGACTCGGTGGAGTTAAGAATACAACCTGTTTTAGTTTAGGGGTTGTTTTAACCTCGGTGTAAGTTAGATTATAAATTCTTGGTCTAGACAAATGGCATAAACGCTAATAGAAAAGAATAGATTAAAATATGTATGGGATTGACATAAGCTAACGACAATGTTGGCGTTAGCTTATGTCAATCCCATACATTATTTAATCTATTCTATGAATATAATAGAAATCTAAGTTTCTGAAAGGCTGATCAACGAAAAATTTACTAATCACCTGTTAAATCTCATGTGAAGTACCTAAAAGCATGTATATTTAGTTTAATTTGATCTAATTAGTTACTAAGTTTATTTTTACTAGGAAATTTTTCGTTGTACAACCTTTCAGAATCTGGAGGTTAACCACTTGTCTAGGTCTGTGATTCGATTCCTAAGTCGGTGTACTGATTATAGGCCTAAGCCTGATGTGTATCTGTCATAGCCAGTGGTTAGTGATCAACCTAGTGTCGGGATTGTTCAGGTCGCCCATAGAGGCATCCGACTTGACCTAACAACTGTTAACAACATGGTAACAACCGGGACCGACTTTTAACGTGCCCTCTAAAGCACGAAGACGCTTAGATCAAATGCAACTATGTGGTCACCCATCGATAGGCCAGCCACACTTCAAGTTGTTTAACCTGCTAATCGCTTACATATCAGTGAACGCAATGAGCTATGAGCGCCACAAAGCATGTGTGTAAAGTCATCAGAGCAACAAGACTGGCATCTTAGTACGCAAATCGTCTAAGGGAAAAAGTACATTGCACTGTCATATTATCACAACAGATCAACTACACACAGCGCCATCTAGACTGTGGTTTCTAGAATGTGGATATACATATTTAAATACTTTTTATTTAAATACATACGTATATAGCAAATGCAAATAGACATGTTCATGCGATCAAACCTGCGAGCTCTGCGTGGTAGTCTCTATAGACCTCCAAACCACACAAATCGTTTAAAAAAATAAAAAATAAAATAGCATACCTGTTACATGACCTACCATATCTAACGAAACGTAAGTGTTATAATTATATCTTTACCTCAAAGTGCTTTCTCTCCTATAACTCTGTCTACCCCTACGAAGAAAGAAAGCATCATGCTACCATGCTAACTGTAACTAAAAGCAACTACCTCAATATTGCACCATTTCTTATTCGTAATTAAAACTAAAAACGGGCTTGAAGCAAAAACTCATCGAGACAGGTGGACGTATCGTCGTCTCGCTCTGACACAGCTGGCAGCGTGTGCCGTTGTCTCTTTCTACCGGAAGATCGGGTTGATGGATAAAGTGTAACGGACGATTGTCGTAACTGACTTTTGTTGAATTGTGGTTCTCAAAATTTTGTAGAAATTAAGTAATTATATCGTGATGGTTTAGTGATTAAGACATTCGACTCAATAAGTGAGGTTATTGGTTCAAATCAAGACAGGTACTAATATGACTCTATTATTGATACACCATGAAAGAAAACAACCGTTACCTATCTGGCCTGTTGGTCTAGTGGTTAGTGACCCTGACTGCTAAGCCGGAGGTCGTGGGTTCGATTCCCACCCAGGACAAACCTTTGTGTGATGAGCATGATTGTTTGTTCTGTGTCTGGGTGTAATTTATCTATAATATGTATGTATTTACAAAAAAAAATGTATTTAAGTAGTATATCAGTTGTTTAGTACCCATAACACAAGCAAATATAATTGCTTAATTTGGGGCTAAATGGCGCTGTGTGAATGTGATAGAATATTATTATTATTATTATCTAAAACAAAAATTTAGTACCGATTCAATCAAGCTTTTTCTGTATGAGAATATGTCTTCACCTTATATAAAAAACCACCACTTCTGAATCTACTAGTCGCTTACCATCAGGCAGAGTGGAGTCACTTTGGTAGGCTAATATAAAATATATATATATGGTATGTTTCTGTTATATGTATTTGTAATCAAGTAGGGTAGTCAGGCTGGGAGATGTGGTGTTGCCAGTGAGCATTATTTTTATTTTAAAATATTTTCTGATTTAAGTTTTTAATAATAAAAATAAGTAATTATTAATTTTAGTTTTACCTTTGTACTGATTTAAGTGTGTTCTGTTTGGTGTACAAAAATAAATCTTTTCTATCTTTCTTTCTTTCTATATAAATGAATTCCATTTCTATGACCGCTTAAATAAAAATATAGAAGATTCTTCTACACAGACTCGTTTCTATGAACACCTCACGCTTTCATCAATAAAAATATTATTGTACCTTTTAGTATTAGTAGACCCAAAGTCAGTCCTCTTCCTTTTCCCTTTGTCGGTAAAGCTTGTATTTTCTAAGCAATACTGTGTTTTTTCTTAGGTTACGGTTACCACTTAAAATAAAGTGGGTCGTATTCTTGTTTGCCACCAAAGTTATATAGAAAATAAAATAAAAAGTAACGAGAACCACCGTTAACTGCGTACCCATTAAATAACATCAAACTGCGATGACTAGCCTATCTGTCAAACGTGGAGACTAATACAAATAGATTCCTTTAGGAGAGACCTGTGTCCTGCAATTGCTCTTGAACTAACTAAAACATTCTTCTTCTTGAACATTCAAGAAACACAGCACCTTACTGACACTAAAGCGAATGCAGAACGAAAGATCATTATTTTAGGAGACCAACAAATACGCGGATATGCCCAGGAAATAAAAAAACAGCGTAATAAAAATAAATGGAACAATGTTTACTCTGTATTAGGAATTACCAAACCGTATGCAACTAGTTCAAAAATATTGTGCAATTTAGATGACATTATAAAAAATCTAAACCATGAAGATATTATTGTGTTAGGTATAGGCAGTAACGACAGAAATCCCTATTTGTTTTTATCCGAGCTTTGCTCCGCACTTCACAAATTAAAAAATAACAAAGTATTTATATTAAATGTTTTGAATAATGATTACTTAAATGTTGATTTATTAAATAAAAACATAAAACTGTTTACAAAAACGTTTCAAAATTGTATGTTCATTGATACGGCGGAGAATATAAGTAGGCATAAAAATTATAACTTTGTATCAAAACGTTTTATGTGCTTTAAGCTTAACATCGAAATTGATAATATTAACTATCAACACATGATTCTCACACAATTACGATATAACTGCAAAGAAAAAAATACCCAAATGGCGATTCAAAAACGAGGAACTATTCCATATTATTTTGCTAAACAACAAAGAATTAACGAATCGTGTAACAAAACTCATAACAAACCCAATATTGATAAATCTTTATTTTTTCGAGACTAAACGTAAATGCACTCTGCTACACCAAAATATTGCTGGGATATTAAACAAGATGGAATTATTAGAGGTTTCATTAGAAGAATTAGAAAAAAATAACAGGTATATTGACATTATATGTATTACTTGACACCAACAAATGACAGTGAAATTGTTAAAATTATTAATTCATTAAATTCCACCAATTCAACAGGGTACGATGATATTCACACAAAAGTTTTAAAACGTATTTCTGCATTAATATCATTCCCTCTCAGTCATATAATTAATTTATCATTCCTTCAGGGAATATTTCCCTCACGATTAAAATTATCAATTGTTAAACCAATCTACAAAAAAGGTGAAAAGAGTGATATGAATAACTATCGTCCTATAACGCTAATACCTGTTATATCGAAGATCTTTGAAAAAGTTATGTACGAAAAGTTATATTCTTATCTAAATACTCTATATTACAAGAACAACAATTTGGTTTTAGGAAAAATAAATCTACTACTTTAGCATGTTTCACACTTGTAAAGCTTGTTACTTCTAGTCTAAATGATAAAAAGCCTATTGTCTCTATATTCTTAGATATGTCCAAAGCTTTTGACTTTGTTAGTCATAAATTGCTACTTTTCAAGTTAAACCGCTACGGCATTAGAGGAAATGCGTTGAGATGGCTTGAAAGTTATCTATCATATCGACAACAGTGCGTTGAAATAAAAAGCCAAATAGGTTGCCAAAAACTGACATATAGATCTTCATATCGTCACAATTCTTGTGGAGTACCCCAAGGTAGCATTCTGGGTCCTCTACTTTTTCTTCTCTACATAAACGATCTACCTAATATTACTAATCATAATTGTATACTCTATGCTGATGATACTACACTTAGTATAGAGTTTATGAACACTAGCTATATTGAATATGAAGAAGAAATTAACAAAACACTTAGTGACATTATAGAATGGTTAAAATGGAATAATCTACATATAAACATAAATAAAACAAAAATGATAAACTTTCAAACCTACAATAGCAAATCCGCAAAGTTGCAAATTCGATATGCCAATGACATTATAAATGAGGTAGATAGCACGAAATTCTTAGGTATAACAATAGACAAGTATTGTAATTGGAAAGCACATATTGATGATCTCTGTACAAGAATAAACAGATTTGTTTTTGTGTTGTATCGCTTGTCTAATGTTGCTGGCACTGATGCGGCATTATATGCTTATCATGGCTACGTGTCATCAATCTTACGCTATGGTATTATAATATGGGGTTATTCAGTTGATGTTAATCGTGCTTTTGTTGCACAGAAAAAATGTATACGGTCAATATGCCGGGCGCAACCACTTGACAGTTGTGTTCCGTTATTTAAAAAATTAAAAATATTACCACTCCCAGCTTTATATGTTTATGAAATATGCATATTTGTCCATAGACACAATTATTTATTTGAAAAGCATAACGATGTAGTCATTAGACCTAGTCGAAATATACATAAGTTGCATGTACCTTACCAGAGAATTAGCCTTTTTTCTAATAACGTTTACTGTATGGCAATCCGTATGTACAATAAATTACCAAATATGTTTAAATGTCTTAGTTTTACCGTGTTTAAAAATAAATTGTTTGACTTTCTCTTAGATAAATGTTACTATTCGACCAATGATTTCCTAAATGACAAACTATGATTATAAGTGAAATTTAGTTTAAAAATGACATGAATATTTGTACGCCAGAAATGGCAGAATATTATGTACCTACTTTAATATACTGTAACAACCTTGTAACAATATTCTCACAAATAAATGCCTTATTATTATTATTATAAACTGTACTGTATAAGGATACAGTTCTGAACTATTTGCTACCGTTTAGTTCACTTTAAATACAATAAAGTTTGAGCAACACTGACACTTAACAAAGAGCTTGTGCGGCGCGTGCGCTGATAGTTTTACTTACTACGTGCCTTCGTTCTAACACTAGCTAGAACGTTTTTGTAAAACTTAACATTTCAGCATTCCGCAAGTTTGGGACTTATTTTTGCGGTAGTGGATCCTTGCTGGATTCACTATAAATAGGCCTGATTGTCCAGGATTGACCGGATTACCTTTGTTATTATAAATGACAATAGAATGCCTATTTAGGATATGGAACAACTATATCTCTTTACGTCTTCATGCTGAAGTGATAGAATAATAATAATTAAATCTAGAACATGTAAATAAAGTTCTCAAGCCGTATCATTCTTTCTTTTTAAAATATAAAAGTATTGAACAGAATTGTCAATACTGCCAGCAATATTTTATGTTATTATTGTTACTGGATCTTTTTTATATTAGCCTACCACTCGGCTTAATGGTAAGCATTAGTGGAATCCAGAAGTGGTAGCCACCGTCAAAGCAAAAATCAAAAGCCATCGTCTGAAATTGTTGGTATGGTGGCCTCCACTATGATAGCTGGGAATGGGGTAGTAGAAGAGAATGAGGGAGGTTAGGAAAGAGAAAAAGAGGAAATTGGCTTAAGAGAGTAAACCATCGCGAAACCATGAAAATCTAATTACCAAAAAGTGCAATAGTTCTAGCATGAGTTCACGTGTTTATTACACAGTGAACAGAATTAATATTTGTATGAGAAATCTTCGTCTGTCAATATTACTGTAAACTGTCAGTGGGGTTCAGAAGCGTGTACACCAGCCAAGCAAACTCTTGGTTAATGGCTCCTATTATTGCTTCAAATATATTCCAGAAGAAACTAAAGTAGCAATGGGCAGGATACATAGCTCGCAGAACTGACGGCCGTTGGGGCAGAAAGGTTCTAGAGTGGCGACCTTACGTTGACTCGTCTACCACTGTACTTAGGCAATAAAAAAAGGATAAACTCTGTAACGGCCAGCTGCGTTACCCACGTATTAATCTCCTTACTGCAGCACCCTATAATGACAAACTTCTTCATTTGCGAGAAGCGTATCCAGCAGTGGAGTTTTGAATTTATATTGTAATGATGAAGCTTAATAGTTTGTTTGTTTGAACACGTTCGATTTGAATAATTATTTTTGCGTATGATAGCTCAGTTCTTGAGGAAGGTTATAGGCTATGTAACATCACGCTACTGGCGATGGGGGCAGAACAGTAAGCAAAGACGCGGGTAAAACCGCGCCCCGGTATGCTAGTTATTCTAATAAACTTTACGTTTAAAGTATTGTTTCCTGTTGTTGTGTTCTTGTTAATTGTCGTCAGTTATCTTGTATGAATATGTGTGTCTTTTGTCTGTGTCAAATAGATGTATTTTCTTTCTTTTTTTCCAATATTTAACGCAAACTTATAACTGTTTTTTAACCCCACTATTTGTATAGTGACTGCACTGCGTCTTTACGAATCCAATTTATTTAGAAATTTTTTAGTGATTTCTTGTAGTCATTTTTCTATAAGAACTGAACAATCTATTAAAATGTTGTAGTGACAAAAAGTATAAGCGAATTAGGTCACGGTTATAATGGTGATCAATTGAGATACTGCCGGTGACAATCATTTAACTGGCGTAGGCGGCGTAGTTATTGATCGATCTAAAAGTTATGCCATCAAAAACATTTTGTAAAAAAAAACCAAGTCTCGTAACTTATTTCTACTACCTTAAAAAATTGTGAGATCCATGTAATACCAAGTCAGTTCATTTATTTAGCCCCTACTAAAGGGACCTTCTGTTTTAAGTCATTGCCTACGTAATTAGCTAACCTAGCAACATCTTAAAATGACCATTATTAATATTAAAAATCTTTTATGTTTTAAATATATAGATTGACTTGGTAATCGTACTCAACAATCAAATTTAATATATGTAATGTGTATTACTTGTGAGATACATTGGGTTCAAAATCAGTTCAATTAAAAACTAATGTAACTTTATAAGGTGTATTTTATAAGTTTATCTCGGACAGTGTTTAGTTACAGCTAAGAAAATGTGATGAGGAAAGCAGAATATCAATAAAGAACTGGTAAAATAGTTCTCTGTAATAACGCAAGTGTTTATTTTTTATTTCTGTCAGTAGGAGACGAGTAAACAGCCCATGTGAGTAAGTGGTAACTGTCGCTCATGGACGTCAAGAGTACGTAACATTGCTTCTGATGCCCGGGACTCCGCGAAGCCGCTGCCTACCGTGAAGGGAGTGGGCTAGGTGAAGCGATTGAGGGAGGGAAAGAAAAAGGAAAGGGAGGAAATTGGGCTATACCAATTAACTATGGCACCACTTGAGATGGTAACTACTACTTGTGAAAACTAATGTAGCTAGCGGCTGTGAAGTATTATGGAACCATTTTTGGATCTATTAGATCCATACTAATATTATAAATGCGAAAGTAACTCTGTCTGTTATGCTTGCACGCCTAAACCACTGAACAGATTTTGATGAAATTTGGTATAGAGATACAGTAGACCTCGGCGAACAATATAGGCTATCTTTTATCGCGAAAAAATGACTTAAAGGGGTTGAAATACGGGATGAAAGTTTGTATGAAAAATCGTCAATTTAAACAGAGACATAACCGACATTCACGCGGTAGGAGCTGCGGGCAACAGCTAGTATAAAATAAATATAATCTATTGTACCTATTAAGTGTCGAATTTTAGAAAATTTATTAATATTTTTACTTAAAAAATGTTGTAATCCATACATCTGAGACATTATTTTTTCTTGAATACCAGGCTGATAACGTGTCTTCTAACATAAAAAAGAAATAAATAAATATTGACACGTTTTTAGACAGCGCGGGAAGCCCAAATACTCTCTCGGTCCTATTCTTTTTTCCGTTTTCCTTCCTCATCCCCTTTTCCGTGGTCGGCAACGGCTTGGTTGTGTTTTCTAAGCATTATTACTTCTGCAATGCTTGGAAAACACAGCTATCTCTATAGGTTACAGTTACCACTTACCATCAGGTGGACCGTATGCTTATTTGCCACCAAAGATATATTAAGAAAAAAATAAAGTAAAACATTAGTCATAATATGTTTCAAGTAATATGATAGCCACAGATTAAATATGAATTGGAGAATTCCTATGCTTTTCTGATAATTACCTATTTAAGGTCTTTTCCGAATGACTATAGATGTAGCTTTGGAAAAATATACTTACATTGAAAAAGTGTATCAATACATTTAACATATTTAAATCAATTTAAAATTAAAACTACTTTTATTTTTTTTAAGAAATATCTTTTTCACTTCTTTTTCCAAAAAATCAACTAACTGTTTAATAGCAATGACACCTAATGAACAAATAAAAAATTGCAATTAATATAGTTGATATTTCTAACAAAGTACATCACTACTTGACCGCTAGAACTTCTTCTAAACAGAAACAAGTGGCTAGTAGTATAAAAAATAGTAATAATAGGCATAAAACAACAGGTATACGTGAACTTTTTCGAGCGAGGGGAAGACGCTCCACAATTATACTACTTCCGCTCCAGGACAATAAGGATGGGACGCGGGATAAGACATCATAGATATCGATACACAGCTATAAAAAATCGCTTACTTTATACGATATTTAATCTAAGATTCTTTAAAATCCCAGCTCAGCAATCTCATTTCAGCTCTAAAGTAGTAATAGTACTAAAAATTATGAACTTATGGAGTCGTAATGAAAAACATACTTTTGAGTTTCATTATATTCAACTCAATTCAATATTTTATTTGCAATCATGCAAAAAAAAAATTAAGGCAATTATTTGTTGACTAAGAGGGCCCAAAATTTAGTTACACCATCGGTCTTCTTCTTATTCTTTCGCCTCCCTCATTCTCTTCTCATTTGACAAGAATAGCTTGCTTGTAGGCCTCAATATTGTTTCGACGTAAATAACACAGGCTTAACATAGACCATTATAATATATTTTAAAAGCACCGGAGGCCCAATTTCACCTTTTCTTTTTCCTTAACTACCCTGCTCTTTCACGGTAGGCAGCAGCTACTGTCAGCAATAAAAAAAAACACTTAACATCAGTCCAGCTAGTTTACGAATTTTATACAATAAAAAATATAATTACACAACAAACTCTACGTCAAACTTTACATAATATTAGAGTTGTGACACAAGTTATCGATACCGGCGCATCACTAGCTACCCCGGTTGCGCGTGCGCCGGTGCGCGACGAAGAAAGTATAACCGTCGTACGTAACGGCCACGGAACGGAATTATAAGTTAAATGTTTTGTATGCCCTTATGGGGTAAGCAGTAATATAAACAGTAAAAGAATTTAATTAGTGTGAATAAATATAATAAAGCACACACCTTACAGAGATAGGCAGAGGTAACCGCATAATATATTTGAAAATTTTTAGATGTTTGCTTTAGTTTTTGATATATGGTGCTATATGCTTTCTTATTCGTTTTTATTCTTAAAACTCAAACTCAAAGCATTTATTTCATTTTGATCATAAAGTATGATGCTTTTGAAAAGTCAACATTACATGAAGTCAGCCAATTGACTTACAGCCCTCATCCCCCTAGTAGATGTTCGGCAACGGCTTGGATGCTTAGAAAACACAGTCCACCTGTAACGGGGTCGCATGCCTGTTTGCCAGGTTCTATAAAAATAAGTCTTGTTGGCTGTGCTAAAATTGATTAATTAAATTACCAGCCTCAATCCACTGTTAGGATATGTCCCGCTATCTCCCAAATCTCTCCCAAAAAGTTTTTGCGATAGGTCCTAATCTTGGCAGGTATGTTGGTGACCGCAGTCAAGTGAATTTTTTAACAGGATGTCCTTTAGCACAAATGTATTGCAGATTGCCTGCATGAATACTTTATATCTACTAAATGTTATACATTTAAATATATTTCATATTCTTAAAAAAAAATTTACTGCCACTATGGTTCGGTGGTACTATGTACGGATTACCACGCAGAGGTCTCAGATTCAATCAAGGGTTGGATAATGATATTTCTGTCGAAAAAATCTCAGTAGCCCTGAGTCTGAAATCGTGCCCGATATGGCAACAGGCCCGCTCCCTGTTACATCGTACCTAAAATAAAAAATGGCGAAAAGTGGGTGGCTAAACACTTCTGCCTACCCCTTCGGGGATAAAAGGCGTGAAGTTATGTATGTATGTAAAAAACTTTAGTGTTGGAGATAAGTTTAAGCTGACATGGCACCATTTAACAACACAATTTTTTTTTTTTTTTTTTTTTTTTTATATTAGCCTACCAAAGTGACTCCACTCCGCCTGATGGTAAGCAGCAAGTGGAATCCAGAAGTGGCGGACACCATTCCAAAAGCCAAACTACTGGTATGGTGGCCTCCACTATGGCGGCTTAGTGAGATGCTTTTTCACGCCCCGCTTAAAAGACCCAGGATCAAAATTAGATGGGAACACATGCGCTGGCAAAGAGTTCCAGGCTTTAATTGAGCGACAAAAGTATGAAGTGCTGAACCGTTTGGTTCGAGACCCTTTAGATTCCACTGTGAAAGGGTGGCACTTTAGTCCCGCACGTGTTGTTCTGGACAAAAAGGGAGAGGGTGGGATTAATTCAAAGAGCTCTTCAGAACACTCTCCATGGTAAAGGCGATAGAAGACGGCCATTGAGGCGATGTCTCTTCGCAGCTGTAAAGGCTCAAGGGTCTTAGTAGCCTCCGGGCTTCCGATGATACGGACTGCTCGCCGCTGCAACCTATCGAGTGCATCCAGTAAGTACTGTGCGGAGCCATCCCAAAGATGAGAGCAGTACTCCACGCAGGAACGAACCTGTGTCTTATAAAGAAGACAGAGCTGCTCGGGCGTGAAGTACCGCCTCACCCTGTTCAGGACACCGAGTTTACAGGAGGCGGTTTTAATGACGCACTCGATGTAGTTCTTGGGGTTGAGATCTCGGCTGATGTCCATACCCAGGATACTTAGGCTATCCTGTAGTGGTAACGCTGTGTTCTGAAGAGAGGGAAGGGGAAGGAACGGAGATTTTTTTGCAGAGAACGCGCACACCTGTGTTTTCTTGGCATTGAACTCGACCAAATTCTCACAACCCCATTTAGAAATGCGGTATAATACTTGGTCGAGCTCAGCGACAAGTTCTAGGCGTTTTGCCTCGATGTCAGTCTGTTTAGCCGCAGGATGTCCGAGATATCGCCCATGCACTGTACTATCATCTGCATAGCAATGAATGTTGCCAAGGGACAACATGTCATTGACATGCAGAAGATACAGAGTGGGCGACAGGACGGACCCCTGAGGCACCCCAGCGTTGACCTGCAAATAATTGGAGGCCGATCCGTCACAAAGGACTCTAATGCGGCGCTCACGCAGGAATGCGGCAATCCAGTTGCACAGCTGGGGTGGCAGACCATATGCTGGAAGCTTGGACAGAAGCGAACGGTGCCAGACTCTATCGAAGGCTTTGGTTATGTCAAGGCCGATGGCCAAGGACTCGCCATGCCTGTCCACAGCTTCACCCCATTGGTGCGTGATATACGCTAGAAGGTCACCCGTAGACCGTTTTGACCTAAAGCCATATTGTCGGTCACTAATTAACGAGTGACCCTCTAGGTAGCGGACTAGTTGGGAGTTTATTATCCGCTCAAGCACCTTGCAGAGAACTGAGGTGACAGCTATGGGTCGATAGTTGCCTGGCTCAGACCTATCCCCTTTTTTGGGAATGGGTTGAACATTCGCCTCTCTCCAAGCCTCCGGCACAATTCCCGAGGAATAAGATAGGCGGAACAGGCGCGTCAATGCAGGAGACAACTCCGCTGCGCATTTCTTAAGAACCACCGCTGGAATACCATCCGGTCCGCTGGCTTTCCGAACATCGAGCGACCTTAGTTCCGCACGGACATCACGATGCCTAATACGAATATTAGGCATAACGGAGTCGCAGCCAGATATAGTCGGCGGGTGCAAGCCACGGTCGTCGATTCGGGAGTTAGCCGCAAAGAGTTCTACAAGCAAGTTTGCTTTCTCTTGCGGCTCGTGGGCCAGCGATCCATCAGGACATTTCAAGGGAGGCAGCGAAGGCTTGCAGAAGTTGGATTGCACGGCCTTGGCTAGTCGCCAGTAGCTACGGCTACCCGTAGGATGCGAAATGAGTTCTTGCCCAATCCGTGCAATGCGCTGGGCATCCGCTCTGATGTAAGCCCTCTTGCATTCCCTAGTGGCTTTGTTGTACGCTGCTTTTAGGCGATCCAAGCTAGGGTCGCGCCGTGCTCGGGCCCTGATCCAAGCGCGGTACGCCGATTCTTTTTGTTTAACAGTGTCGGCGCACTCACGGTTGAACCAGGGACGCGTTTTGCCGGCACTGGTGACATCTGAGGATGGAATGTAATATTCCATACCTAACAAGATCTCACCAGCGACAGCAGTAGCACTTTGCGACGGATCCCTGTCTTTAAAGCAGCGTAATGCCCATGGGACGGAAGCAAAGTAATACAATACCTTCGCCGGCTAAGATTTTTCCCTATTTTCCGCTGTCAATTATTCTAGACTGTACGTTTCATAGCCGAGGACTCACATACCAAATTACTTCATCGTCTATTCAAAACTATTTTAAATTAAAACATTTAAGACTTACTTTACATATTTTTTTGCTTTTGACGTCATAGCTGACATTTAATTACTTGCAATACTGTTTGCTATACACATAAATAAAATAATTACAATAATTAAAATGTTAAAATACCTTTTTGCGAGCGTACATTTATTTCAGTTTATTTGTGATTGAAAATAACCTTGCAATGATGAAAATGATACAATTTGTACGTCACTGTAACTATTAATAATTTGTAATTATTAAGGTTTGAATTAAATTAATTAAGTCGATTAACTAAGTGTGGTCGTATGGACGCCGCCGCCCGCACCGCGCCGGTCGAGTATCTCGAACCATCGCAATTATAAGGATGTCGTTTTAAGAGCGTTTACGCGTCTTGAGTCGCAACGTCGCAATTTAGTGTCAAATTTCGCGGTTTCCAATTAATATCATTTAATCAGAGCTATATTAAAAATATGTTGCTATGCTAAAATTAGGTAAAAGCTGCATAAAAAATAAGAAATTATTGCGTTTACAGTTCTATTTAATGAAATGAAATGAAATATATGTTTATTCATATATGCTGTAGGTTAATTTGCTGACATTTTGTAAACTTTGACGTTCATAAGTGTTAATTTAATTACCCTATATGAATAAACATATATTTCATTACAGTTCTATTTATATAAAAAATGTATATAAGTAGTATATTAGTTGTTTAGTGCCAACCCATAACACAAGCAAATATAATTGCTTAATTTGGGGCTAGATGGCGCTGTGTGAATGTGGTAAAATATTATTATTATTATTATTATATGCAAATAATACATTTGAAACTTAAGTTGCGGTATTTTCATAGTAAAATAACTGTAAGCATTATGGTTACTTAGTTTTTATATAGATTTCACCTAATTCTAACATGATAACAGAACATATTTTTAAAACATAGCTAAGATTAAATGATAAAAATTAAAAAGCACGAAATATGACACTAAATAGCGACGTTGCCACTCATAAAGCGTAAGCTCTCAAAAATAAAGGCGAATACGGAAAACCAGAAAACGGGCAGCCACTTTAACTGCTAAAATTGCCTTCCTGCGATCTCCAATTTGCCTGCAAGTCGCGGGGACGATGGCAAAAACCTCCTTTTGGGAAAGGCCAATTTCGTACAGGACATCATCAAGTTGATGATATCATAATAAGTCTTGCCAGCTATTTCCCTCACAATGGGATGCATACAAGTAACAGCAGCGATGCGCCATAGACAATGAAACGATGTCCAATATAACCACAATAATTCGTTCCCTCACAATTGAACTACGAGTAACAGCAGCGATGTGACTTACATAGTCAACAAAACAGTGTCCAATATACCTACAATAATTCTTTAGTTACGAAATGTAAATAAAATCGAAACTTACTAATTAGTGTTTAAATTAGAGTCGATGAAAACCAATTCTTTAAATTTTATTTAATACTTTCAAAGAAGTGAAGATATAAATAATATGTAAATAATAGTAAATTACGTTTCGTGACATTTGCTACATCTGCCATCTGCCTGTTTACCTCTAGTTCTAAAATTTAGTGATATTTTGACGACGACTGTACTTACTTTTTGATAGTGCAAGAAGGTGTACTTGCACCCCTCTGTGAAGTCTGTGGATCGTTTATGGCGACTAGGGATACTTAAAATAAAAAGGATTAAAAAAAACATCTGTCTTTTTTTTATTTATTTATTTATTTATTGAGATAAAAACGAATATGATTCAATTACAATTATCTCACATGGGTACATCAATATAATATAAACAGTCAATTCAATACAATAATTGGAATTACAATGTCAAAAATATTTATAGTAAATGTCAAGATATTAAATATTTAATGATATCACAAATATTCGTATTCGTTAAAGTCATCTTTCTTATATCTATCCTATTGGTCGGGTAAGTTTTCACAATATGTCAGAAAATATGTCTTAATAGTTGTCCAACTGTCACACAAAATATCACATTCAGTGTTAAGTGCGAGGAGTGCAATAAAGTGGCGACGCGCACGTATCAACGGTGACTTAGATCGTGCCACTGTACGACTACAGTCAACGTAGAATAAGTCCGCCAATCGGCCACGTCTGTTTACTGGAACACCAGGCGTATCGGGCACGTACAACTAACACAATAGTGCATGTAGGTGTAAGGAGTCGACTTGTCCTTTAAGCACCTTGCAGCAGATAATGAGTTGGTCTAGAGTCCTTCTCACTTCAAGTGAATTATACCCAAGCTGACCAAGAAGAAACTTGGTCGGATAAAGGAATGGATAGTAGCCATAACATTTTTTATACATCGAACGCAAAAAAGCTTTTTGCACTTTTTCAAGCAGACATGTATAAGTGACATGATGCGGGTTCCAGACACATGCGATTGACTCAAGTTTGCTTCTAACCAGGCTATTATACAGGATTTTGATGACTTGTGGATTATCGAAATCCTTAGTATTTCGCAATACAAATCCCAAGAGACTGTAAGCGACTTTAGCAAGATCAGATACATGGTCGTGGAAAGTCAAGCTGCGATCAAAAGTCACTCCCAGATCCTTAATACAGTATGATCTATTAATAGAAACGTTGTTTAATTTTTAATCAAAGAGAATAGGCTTTCTTTTCCGGTCAAAGGTCATTACGTTACATTTATTAATATTAAATAACATTTTGTTTGCCACACTCCATTTATGAATCAGGTCAATATCTTTTTGCAATTTAAGGCTCTCACTTGAGGATTCAATTTCAAGAAAGAGCTTTAGATCGTCAGCGTATAAGAGGCATTCGGCAGTATTCAACACCTGAGGAAGATCATTAATCATAATCAGAAAAAGTAACGGTCCGAGCACTGAGCCCTGACTCACACCTGAACTGGTATGATAAGGCTCCGATTTGTATAAACCATGTCTCACATACTGACGTCGATCTCTTAAATAGGCAGAGAAAAAGTCAAGAAGGCGCGGGGTGAACCCAATGGCTGATAGCTTCCGCAACAACAAATCGTTATCAATTTTGTCAAAAGCTTTTTGAAAGTCAAAATACATCAACTTGCAATCCACGGTCCATAGCATTCGATATATATTCCACTAAACACAGCAAGTTGGTATTTACAGAGCGTCCCGGTCTGAAACCATGTTGTTCGTCGCCTAACAACTGTTTAATCTGGCTATATATTTCTCTATGTAGAATATATTCAAAGACTTTCGCCGGTGCGCATAAATTTGCTATGGGGCGGTATTCCTCAACTGAAGTCCTATTGCTACTTTTAGGTATGGCGGTCACTCTCGATAATTTCCACTGGGTTGGGTATTTGCCATTTATGAGAGAAATATTAAAAATATGACATAATGGAAGAGTCAGCTGTTTTTTGTAGGTCTTAAGTATGAAGCTAGGCATACTATCTGGACCAATTGAGCTGTTTGTTTTTAATTTACTTATACCACGCTCAATATCCATGGGTAAGAGAGAGGGTATAGTGACATGGCCGCCATGCAAACCGTAATCAACACAATCATTGCTGTTTAGGACGGGTAATTCGTCTAAGAACACGCTAGAAAAATAATTGGCAAACGCTTCAGCGGCATCAACGCCTTTGCAGACTTTGCCTTTGTATGTGACACATGGTTCGAAGCCACCTTTAGACCTAAGACTATGTACATGGCCCCAGAAACGCTGTGGGTTGAGTTGTAAGTTTTCTTCTATAGCAATCATATAAGTTTTGTACGCCTTACTTATACGGGTCCTTAAGCTGGCACGTAGAGAGGAAAACGATTTGTAAGTATCGATACATTTGGACTTTATCCAGGCTCGGTGTAATCTAGATTTTAACTGAATGTCTCGGATAATATCAGCATTGAACCAAATGGGATATCTGTTGGCCACAGAAACCTGTCTCTTCTTTTTAGGGACCGATAAGTCCAATAATCGGTAAATAATGGTATAAAAAGCCTCAGTGGCTGAGTGTACATCAGCGGCCTCCAGGACTGGTGCCCAAGAGGTGTCCTTCAAGATTGAATAGAACAATGCACTGTCTATCTTATTAAAGTTCCAATCGTGTGACACATGAATATTACTTGGCTCCATGCGGTTGGAGGTTTTATTTTTGTGCATTAGTAATGTAGTTGTAATCTCTAATGCGGGGTGATACAGTTGGTCAATAGGGACATACCCTTCCGTATCGCACACGCATACTTGTCTCGAACGCGGCTCAATGCACTCCCGCACCAACACTACGTCAAGAATATTGCCATGGGAGTTGATTATGTTGTTATATTCAACTAAATTACAAAATGATAAAAAATAAAAATAATAATTTTAACAATGTCAGAAGCACTATTCAAGTTTAAGTCACCGAGAATATATAGATTGCTATTAGACTTAGACACAAACGATTCTATTTTACAAAAACGTTCATATATACTGCGTCAGTAGCACTAGGTTTAATGTAAATTACTAATATTACAAAAGAGATACCGTGATAAGTGACGTGGGCCCATAAGTCTTCTCCGAGATCTGATTCAAGATCCTGTCGGCGCCGCATGATAACACCAGGTCTTGCAGCTAGAAGGACTCCCCCGCAGGGAGTGGCGCGGTCACGGCGCAGCAGGGTCCAGTTAGGTGGTACAAGCTCGGCGTCGCTCACAGAAGCATCGAGAAAGGTTTCTGTTGCAGCGACTAGCAGATGTTCAGAGACTAATATGCTTGGATACCATATTCGGAGTTTCGTTTTTAAGCCACGCAAATTCTGGTAAAAAATATGAAGTTGCATTGGTAATCTCGAACGCGGCTCACTGAGTGCCGACCCCAGGTCGAAATGACTGGTTATGGTTACTCGATTTTGGTATCTGTTTCTTGTAATTAATCCATCTCTTTCTTGAAATTGTGCCCGGAATATGACAATTATTCTTTATTATATGCTAATACGTAGTATTATCCTATCGCGGATATACGTATTCTTAGGCTTAATATGTCCTACTGGTTAAAAGCCTTTCCAAAACAGAAGACTTTATCTTTCCTTCGTAGATTGGTAACCGCAGAAAGGTAATATTTAGTAAGTAAAAGGCGCCGCTTCTTGCTACTTGTTATTATTTTATTTGCCTTTTACGACACTTACAATATGAGGTAGGGTATATTTTAGGACACACATTATTTTAGGTATATTTTTTTAACTGTCGAAATGTCCAAGTGGATAAAGCACCCGCTTCGTAAACATGAATGAGGTAGTGATTTAGAATCCGGGCAAAAACCAATGTGATTTTTCAAATCATATACGTACGTTTCTAAGTTTTTCCTGGACATTTCTGACGGTGAACGAAAACATCGTGAGGAAACTTAAAAGTCCGAAATTGCCATTTTTTTTTTTTATATATATTAGCCTACCAAAGTGACTCCACCCCGCCTGATGGTAAGCAGTCAGTGGAATCCAGAAGTGGTGGCCACCATACCAAAAGCTATCGTCTTAAACTGCTGGTATGGTGGCCTCCACTATGGCGGCTGGAAATGGAGAGAGGAAGGAAATGAGGGAGGTGAGGAAAGAGGAAAGGGGGGAAATTGGGCCTCCGGGACTCTCACTCACCGAACGAAACGCAGTAGTAAGGATACTACTACTCTTAAGTCGATCTTCTATGAGAGGGTAGTACTTCCCCAGACGATCCGGCCCATTCATGCTGAAACCAGCGTGGATCTACTATCGTCATTTCGCCTTAAGCAAGTGTGGTGATTAATGCTCATGCCTTCTTTATATGAAAAGAGGCTTTTTCCCTGCAGTGGGACAGTATACAGGCTTGTAATATTTTTTAAGAACCTACCTTGTATACCGAAATGTAAGTTTAACAGACATCTGCCTATCCTTCCTAAACCAAAACTAATACAATACTACAAATACCAATTACACATCCATATCATATTAAAATCAAAATTTAATTGCTAACTGAGATTTAAATCGTAACTCGTATTGTCAAGCATTAATCACCTACACTAGAAGTTTCCGTTAACACACACACTGACACACACACATCACACACATCGAAAGTGCATGAATGTGTGTGTGTGAAATAAAAAGCCGACTCGTGCGCGCATTTACGACACATAACAGATGGGTTCGGCATCTCTTTTACTCATATGTAATTTATACAACTATCTCTTTCTACCTCGTAGTATGTAATTACTTGGGTACATTACTGTTGGCCCGTTTCTGTGCCATATTGTAGGTATGTAAGTTGGTTATATACTTGGTAAATGATTACTTTTAACGACGCAAGTTTTTAGAGCATTTTTAAATAAGTCGGAATTGTTGTATTTAATTATAATAACTCCAGTTTAAATTGGATTATGAATGTTTTTTGTTTCAGTTTTTGAATATTTCCTTAGAAGATGTTAATGTATAGATTCATTAAAATATCTGGAATTGATTGTCAGCAGCGCAGTAAGTGTGAATGCTCGGAGTTGCGGGTTCGATTACTACACAAGAAAACTTTATGTGATTTATCTGAGTCTAGGTGTTCTTTTTGTTCAGGACATGTTTCCAATTAAAAAAAACTGACTGATCCCCAAATAATAAAACACTAGTTGACTTTAGACTTAAATTTCTGTCGTTAAAATTCATATTAAAATTCATTACAAGCGACAGCGATACTATGAGACTTTAAGCCTACTTAAAAATTACTAAATAGTTTAATTTAAAGTGACACGCAATACACCGCATACTCAGTGGAAAATTATCATTGAAAATAACATATTTTTATCCTCAAAGATACAGGCAGAGGTGAATAACAATAATGTTTCTTCAGCTATCTTGGTCCCATAAAATAGGGGGCAAGCTTGCTGATATTTAACAGACACAACTTAGACAAGATTCTTAGCTAATACTAAGAATTGCAGACTGAAAAACCTAGAACTTTAGCCGACCTCAGCGTAATTTTGAATTATAATTTTGTTTATCATACCACGTATCTATGTTTTATTATGCATATTATTTTGTAGGTATATGTTTGTGTAAATTTAGGCAGCCTGTAAAGCACACATTTTATTTATTTGTTCTCTTTTTCCTCTTTTATGACGTAAAGATTGTCTAGTGATTTTTATCTATTGTTTTTAGTGCATTAATTGCGCCACACGCTACTTAAAATGTTATTGTAGCTCATGAAAAATTATAATAATTTGTCGATTAACAAATGGCCTGTGTTATATTTATTAATTCTTTTCATGGCACTATCTGATTAGCGACGTAGCTGTAGGTTTCCTTTTCTCCTTCTATTAAAGCAACTGATCAAAAACGAATATGTCTGCTATTTTCTTAGTGTCAAGCGCTAATTAATCTTTTCATTAATGGTTATTAGACAATTTAGGTACAATATTGAAGATAGAAAAAATGTGGATGAAAAAAAAAGATTAACATACTTAATAAAACAATATTGTTGTTTTTATTTCGTTGTTCGTATTTTTTTATTTGCGAAAGTGGCAAGCGAACAAACAGCCCTCGTGATAATAAGTGGTAATTGTCGCTCATGGACAATACAGAGTCTCTGGCATTGCAATGCCAGGCCATCGCAGGCAATGGCTCGTGCAATGCCAGGGACTCTGCGAAGCCGCTGCCCACCGTGAAGGAAGGAAAAGGGGAAAATTGGGCCTTCACTCTCACTCACAAATCGCTCATGAAGTCATGAATTTGAGTCAAGTAAGTATTTAGCATTTACATCGTACCGTATCTATAGGTATATTATGAGATTGTCGGTTAGAAACCCGACAAATCCGGGGCTTTTTATAGCATGTTGAAGTAAAGGTAGGTTATTTATAACATCTTGTAAGACTCATAATCATAAGTGCACAAATCACCAGTATGTTGTTGACCTGGCACGTGCGCGTTTATTTATCAATTACGCCGGGAGATTTGAACTTCGCGCTCTGTCAGCCAACTGTGGCCAGACGGAACGACTGCCCGCTACGTACACGCGCACTCGCTTGTGGATGGAAGTAAGAACGAAATAATGACGTTATACCGTATAAAGTTGAAGGTATTTTAAGTAAAAACTTGATGATCTTTGTCAATCTGAAGACCTTCATTACTGCATAAACTACATAAGCCTTCACCAAAATCTTAATATTTAAATCGGTGAGAGAAGGGCGGAACTGCAATATTTCTGATTTTACAGAAGAGAAATCTATACATAATAAAATTGAAGTGTCTGTTTGTAATATTGAAATAACCGTTTTTACTACACGTATATATATACGGTACAAACAGTAATAAGGAGTAACTTAAGCTACTTTTATTTTAGAAAAATCCTTTTATTTTAGAAAAATAAAGTAATGTTGATCGATTGTTAGGCGGAACGAAGTTCGCCAGGTCAGCTAGTATAATAATATAAAGCGAAAGAGTTTGTTTGTTTGAACGTGCTAATCTCTGTAACTACCAGTCAGAGTAGGTTTTTTTTTGCTCATGATTGCCCAGTTCTTGAGGAAGGTTATAGGCTATAAAACATCACGCTACTGGCGACGGGATCAGAGCAATAAGACGCGGGTAAAACCGTGCCTCAGAAAACTAGTTTTACATAAAAAAACATCCACTACTACTATGCATTTCTACTTTAACCGATTCAGAATCGCTTTGATCTATCGGTTGCCCGCCACTTTTCTCACTAGCACTCTAGAGATTATCTTCCCAATGTACGGCAATTCTGCAAGTTATGTGTCATACCCATCACCACTTGAATAAGGCGACTCAGCTGACATAAATTTTTCGTTACCCTCTTCTTAGACGATTTTATAAATAAACCTAAAAGTGCTTCATCAACTCCAAGATTCTAGTGGATCTCATAAGCAATAAGCAAAGTAGAGTAATTAAACATGATGTCATAACATAGTATCATACCCTTTTCCCGAAGTTGCACTTAATCTAGTTTCCACCTATCTAAGTGATAGAGTGCAATACGTTGATGTAAATGGAAATAGGTCCTTAGGGTTACCTGTTGCTATGGGCGCCCCACAGGGCTCCATTCTTGGTCCTTTTCTATTTTTGGTGTATGTAAATGATTTGCCGTACTTTGTACAGGATTTCTGCGATATAGTGCTATTTGCAGACGATACGTCTCTTATTTTTAAAGTTAACCGTAAAGACCCTAATTTCGACGTTGTAAATGGTTCGCTCGCGCAAGTCCTGAACTGGTTCACGGTAAACAATCATCTACTTAATTCCAAGAAGACAAAATGTATAAAATTTTCTATGCCAAATGTCAAAAGTGCAGGTATAAACCTGGTTTTAAATAATGAGTCAGTTTCAATAGTAGAGTCCACAGTTTTCTTGGGCTTAACTTTAGATTGCAAACTTCAGTGGGAAGCCCATATTTCGTGTCTCGCAGGTAAACTCAGCTCAGCGGCTTTTGCTATCAGGAAAGTTAGGCAACTTACTGATGTGGCAACCGCCAGACTAGTCTACTTTAGTTATTTTCACAGCGTTATGTCTTACGGCATATTGTTGTGGGGTAGGGCTGCTGACATTGAAACCGTTTTTATTATTCAAAAACGAGCTATACGTTCTATCTACAACCTAGGTTCACGAGACTCCCTGAGAGAGCGATTCAAAGAGATAGGTATATTGACAGTTGCATCTCAATATATATATGCTAATGTTGTTTATGTTAAGAGTAACATTAGTCTATATACTAGGAATTGCGATGTGCATGAGATTAACACCAGGGGTAAGCATAAACTGGTTGGCTCACACTATCGCTTACATAGAGTCCATAATTCGTTTACGGGACTTGGTGTACGTTTATTTAATAAATTACCTATCGACATAATGGATAAACCCTTAGACAAATTTAAACAAATTGTCAAAAAACATTTAATACTTAAGGGTTACTACACTGTTAATGAGTATCTGAACGATAAAAGTCATGGGATGCTCGCTTGACGAAGGAGTAAATTAATTTTACTCTTAATTTTAATGACATTATACTTTAAAGGACATATTTTTGTTAATTATTGTATGAATGACATTTTTTATGATTATTATGAATGACATGGTTTAACAAATAATTTTTTGACATTAATTTATTGATACATTTTGACATAATTTATAAAATGTTTTTTTTTTTTTTTTTGTATTAATTTTAAATGACATGATGCCCGAGCCATATTTGAACAGTTAAGTACACATTTTGTATAGTTTTGTTAAAATTGTATACTTAGTATTGTTAATTTTTTTTTACATTGTGATTTGTGAAATAGAGGTACATTGTGAACTCCTGTGGTAAATTAAGTTTATCTTACTTTATACTTATACCAAAAATTAACAGTTTATATAATATCTACATAGAAACATTTATCACAGTTCACATGTTGCCTTTACCTTTTGTAGCAATATGCAAATTGAGGCAGCCTGTAAAGCACACATTTTACTTTTTAATTTTCTTTACAACATAGAAAGCTGTAAGTAATTAAGTATCTATAGAGTTAAGTGTATTGCCTGCGTCACTTTGCATGCTACTTGAAACTGTAACTTACAAAAATTGTAATAACCTGGCGATTAAAAAGAGTGGCCTGAGTTTCTTGCCAGTTCTTCTCATGGCTCTACTTCGTCAGCGAACTGGCTGTAGGTTAATTTGCTGACATTTTGTAAACTTTGACGTTCATAAGTGTTAATTTAATTAACTTAAATGAATAAACATATATTTCATTTCATTTCATTTCATTTCATTTCATTTCATTTCATTTCATTTCGAAGGGGTAGGCTGAAAAGAAAAGAAAAAGATAGAAAAATATTTATTTTTGTACACCAAACGAAACACTTAAATTATTACAAAGTAAAAATAAAAATAATGTAAAAAATAAAAATAAAAATAATGCTCACTGGCAACACCATCTCCCAATATGTTTACGAATAACAAAAAGCCAGTTTGTCAGTGAGCAGATTACAATTCAAATTTTAAATGAAAAAAAAAAAAAAAAATTATTTAAATAAAGTGTATGTAATGTGTGAAAGTGTGTGTCCCATTAGTGCCAAAAATTTGGACATCGCTCAGTTACATTGCGATGTTTATGATAAACCGCAACACTGATATTCTGCGATATCCGATTAGTGACGCTGTAACCTGTCTATCGCTATCTCATTGACTGTTTTCCTTTATTTTAATTTATTACCCACTTATATTTACTTTTAAACTTTCGCGTTGCATGATATAAATTTATTATCATATTATGGGAATTAACGCGATCATGCATTAGGTATTTACATACCCTATTTTGCTTGACGTTTCGACCAGGCTACACCGGCTGTGGTCACAAGCAGACTGATGTGGCGATGTCACGGCTCCGTATGCGAAGTAGATTCTAGACATACCCTCACATTTTTGGCTTGCCACGTATTATTACAAAACACACTGACAGTGTCCCTATTCTGTATGCCGTCCGTATTCCGAGCGTTAACCGACTGCGCAAAGCGAGGTTGCGTAATTTGAATCACTGGATTCCACGTAGCCGAGAGCTTAAAGCCGTCTGCCCTATTGAAATTAACAAACACACAAATTTCAATAGAGAAGATGGCTTCAAGCTCTCGGCTGAGTACGAGCGTTTAAAGCCGACCAATCACAGTCGGCCTTTGGCTGCGATCATAGTGACGTTGAGCAAGCTAAAACGAGCCTCATGAGTCAGCGGTTTAATCGTCTGCGTTCTAGAATATTAAAATCAAGTGCCAATTGCACCAGCAGGTGTACTTGCCTCACCGCGCGCAAGTAAAGCACACTGAACGCAATTTTTTTATATTCTCTCCTCAATTACAATACGTATGTGTGTGTTTGTATGTGTGCGTATGTCGTGAAACTAACTTGTGTGAGTAGGTATATGCGCTGGAGTTTACTGTTACAGATATACTATAAGAATTGTGTGGGTCCGCTTGTTTTCTGGAGGCTTTATGACGGTTTTGTGTTGAATAGTAACGATCCGACATTCTAATATACCTAGGTACATAGCTTTATTCTTTTTATCGCCGAAGGGGTTGGCAGAGTTTTTTCCCCATGTAACAGGGGGTGAGCCTGTTGCCATATATACAATTCCAGACCCTGGGCTAATACTGGGAGTTTTTCGACAGAAAAACCCAATGTCACTTTATCCGACCCAGGGATCGAACCCGAAACCTCTGCGTGGTAATTCGTACACAGTACTACCAAACCACAGAGGCGGTATACTAATAATTTATGTAAGTCATAACAATATCTTTGCCAATTTGCTAATAAAAGTAAAGTCGTGAAAAGAGTTAGCGAAAAACTTAGAGCACTCTCTTTAATCACCAGTTTTTTTTGGCATGAATCAACTAACAGTTATTTAGGTAACTACTCTAACATGGCTTAATTTTAATACTTAAACTATCTCTGACATTTTACTACTTATTAATGAATTTAACAACAGATTTTAGGTGTAACCTGATGTAACGTGAGTAGGTACTTACCTAATTATTGTCCGAAAGTTTATTTATTAGTAAGTACATACTTGGTCCTAATGGGAATAACACAACGCTAGTATCATATTTTTAATATTATTACCTAATTATTAGTTTCATTCACAATCCTCTACGCCATGGTACACGAGATGTACATTTTTTTTTATAGGAACTACTCATTTCTTAGCGTGTAAGGTGAATCGCGGAAATCTTTTTTTTTAATTCCTGATTCCGACCACGGGTTTATGTTGGGGTAAAACAGTCAATTCAAAATCGTTCAGTGGTTCACCCCACGGACCGATTATTTGGTGGTGTGAATAAAGAACGACATTTCAACGATGGTCAACTATGAAACAGTAAAGTCTAAGCAATAAATTAACAAAACTACGGCTTACCTCATGCTACGTAGTTACTGTAACTATGGCGAGACTTAGAATTTTAGGCACAATTTTAAGAAAACACAACTGAGGGCCTAGACAAGCGGCATAGATTTCTATTCTATTCATAGAATAGATTAAAAAATGTATAGGATTGACACATAAGCGTTGGCGTTAGCTTATGTCAATCCTATACATTTTTTTCTATACAATCTATGCTACTTGTCCCTCTCACTAGGCCCTAAGAAGAGTTGCCAACCGGAGGAGGACAGAGTGCAAAGGAAAGGAAACCGAGTGACAATGATATCTTCGAATTCACTCATCAAAGAAACATAATAGTATATTGTTGAAATTTTATTAGAGGTTCAATACTTGTAGTAACTATTAGCTTTCCGCAGCGCGGTTTCACCCGCGTTTTTGCTTACTGCTTTGCTCCCGCCGCCACTAGCGTGATGTTACATACAGCTTATAACCTTCCTCAAGAACTGGACTATCATACACAAAGAATTATTTAAATCCGACGGGTAGTTCTAAAGATTAACGCGTTCAAACAAAAAATAAACAAACTCTTTTGCTTTAATAATAGTATCTAGTAGTTTGCTGGCGCGGTTTCACCCGCGTCGGTTTCACCGTCTCCACAGGACTGTTCCCTAGTGCGGGAGTTGTCTTTTTTTAATAATAATAATCCTTTATTATATTATTATACATACACTCAGACTTATGCAAATTATCATGTTTATGCACACAAATATAAAAAATTGTATCAAAGCAACATAGCGATATCTACCTCTCCCAAACTCTTTAAGAGGCGATTTATTATATTTATTATTTATTAGTGTCCACATATTATTATTATTATAATTAACCGACAGCCAGTTCACTGACGAATTAGAGCCATGAGAAGAACTGGCAAGAAACTCAGGCCACTTTTTTTAATCGCCAGATTATTACAAATTTTGTAAGTTACAATTTCAAGTAGCATGCAAAGCGACACAGGCAGTACACTTAACTCTTTATGTAATTAATTACAGCTTTGAATGTCGTAAAGAAAAATAAAAAGTAAAATGTGTGCTTTACAGGCCGTCTTAATTTGCATATTGCTACAAAAAGGTAAAGGCAACATGTGAACTGTGGTAAATGTTTATATGTAGGTATTATCTAAACTATTAATATTTGCTATTAGTAGATATAAAGTAAGACTGAACTTAATTTACCACACAATACCACAACATTATTTAACTAAATAATGTAACCTGAGGGCCTAGACAAGTGGCATAAGGACAATGTTGGCGTTAGCTTTTGTCAACCCATACATGTTTAATCTACATATTATATTCTAATCTATTAGCATTTATGCCACTTGTCTAGGCCCTCAGGCCTGCATGGATACTCATATACCGTAAAGATAAGTGTATAAAAATTTTACATGAAAGTCAATTATAAAACTATATTTCTTTGATTTCCGACAAGCAAATGATCAAAGATCATGAACATTGACATACTTTTAGTAGAATGACATTAACTTATTATTGTGCCTGCGAATAAAATCATTTTTTTTTACAACGGGTTAAAAAGTGGTTACCGTTGCCTATGGACGTCATGTCCATGTCTGTTCTGTAAATATTGCAAAAACAGTTTAAGAAAACACAAATAAGTAAACCATTCGCGGTTGCTTTGCTAGCCGTAATTTATCACCTTCTAAGGAAATAACTACCTTTATGATATCTAATTTGGACCAAATTCTCGGCTGGTAATTTCTTGCCAAATATTGCCAATTTGAATTTGTACGGATTATCACGCAGAGGTCTCGGGTTCGATCCCCGATTCGGGGTAAGAGGTATTGGATTTTTCTATCAAGAAATTCTCAGTATTAACCCGGAGTCTGGAATAAGTGCCCAATATAATGGCAACAGGCTCGTATCTTATAACATGGGACCCCAAAAAAATGGCGAAACGTGGGTGATTGATTATCATATCTGCCTACTCCTTCTGGGATGAAAGTTGTGAAGCTATTTATGTATGTATGTAACTTACTTTAACCCATTCATGGAACCTACTGTAGTAACAATAGATGTTTATTGTCATCACGGCCATATCCGTTTATTTTAAACCAATCCTCCTTCTTCTTCCTGCTCCTATGAACTCATTTAGCAATGGTTTGGCTAAGAAAGCCAAACGTCTTTTTTGTATTGCAAAACAATGCTTCCATATCCATAGATTGATGTGTTAATCATTTGCTATTAGTTATGCATTTTTTATAACGACTTCCAGCATAAGGAATAAGATCTAATCATAAAAATCGTAATAATTAGACTTATATTATTATTAATTCTATGGGTTTAATGCAGCAAATTATTCAAGAATTTTGCTGCAAAGCGAAATTCCAACCATTATCGGATGCAGTAGGTACACCTGAGTTCTGTAGGAAAAGTAACAAATTAGGTAGTATAAGTCACATTTCATGAAACATTTGTCCAATCTTTAATATTTCATATTCTTTGGCACTCGGAACCGGCAGGAAAGCATCGACGTAGGCGCATATTAATATTGTTTGTGCGCATGCGCGAATGAACAGGGATGATATATTGATTACTATCCATCGATAATGTTTAAGAGAGGTTAATAACTTCCATTTTATCTGAATTGTAAATATAAACATCACGCTTTTTCCCGAATGGGGTAAGCAATGGTATTTATCACCTACATTTTTCAGCTGTGTTAGATCTTTTATGACAAGAGGCGAGATGCTATTTATTGGACTTCCACCTACCTATTTTAGGCTACAAAGTAATAAGTATAATTTTTTTAATAAAAAAAATCAAATAGACGTTACTTTGAACTACATCTTTGAAGTTGCTGTTTTTGTTCATTCCCATAAAACTTTGTTTGTCCAAGTATAAGAGCAGACGACATAATAGTAAAGTATTTTGTCCATCGAATCAAACATCACCAATGAATAAAAGTATTCTGTGCATGGCTTCAAGTAGGTACTTACTTATAAACATTTGCCAAAATGTCTAATTGAATGTACTTAATATTAACGAATTTAACTACAAATTGAAACAATTATTAATTTCTGCGCCATAAATATATCCGAATTTTTTAAATGATAAAAACTTAATCCATAGTTACCTATTAATTGCATTAATTCACTAATAATTTGTATTGAATTCCTTGACATTTATTTTATTGACATTATCTTAAAAATATGATTTCATATCTGTAAAATTCTATGATCATAGTTCGACGACCCTCAAACTATGATCATAGATAATCACCATATTGTAGTTATTATACCGTCATATGTTCTCCATTTAAAAATGATTTACACATCTTTGATCATATTTCAATGATGGTCTAATAGCGGCCTTACTATTAGTCAATATTTAGACACAATAATACTTGGTTTGACAGACATTTGTAACAATAATAATTCACTTAAAATTTAATTTTAATTTTATTGACAATTCACGTGTTTAATTTAATGTTTTTTATCACAATTTAATTTAATTAAAAATATGGTAAAAGATAATGTTAAATTTGTAATGTATCATCTAATAATGTACTTAGATTTGCAGAAATAAATAAATTGACTAAATTTATCCTTCCTGGAGATCGAACCAAAGACTTCTGCTGCATGACAATCCGTCGGTACCACAATTTTTATTTAAATATTTTTGATCATTCACAATAATTCCACAGGGATGGCGTTTGTATCATTACTTAAAACTCTATCAGCGCTATCTGTGAAATATTATACAAGAACACAAATTTAATCAAGGAACTAACCTCTCTCAATGGTTCCGAAAACTTGCTCTAGATGACTCTGATACGTAAGCGTTTTCACAATGTAGCTGCGCTCTAGAGAGCTGTGTATAACATTACGAATCATTTGTGACAATGTTTTTATCTGTTTATACTAGATGACGCTTTAGCAAGTTTAAAATTAATATCCGATGTAAACATTTTCTTGTTAAAAGTGCAGTGAAGCACCTATTTTTTTTTTAAGTGGAACTTCTATTGAGACTTCCAACAAGGTAGCGTTAAACGTTTAATGCTACCATGGAGGGGGTATGAAAAGGGGGTAGAAAGTAGGAAAGAGAAAGACAGTTGTGAATTGTAAGCAATGTTAATAAAGTTTATCTTAAAGAAACAATATGAGTTCACTAAAAATTAATTTCGACCCTTTCCTATTTTCATTTCCACATTATGAAGATTCAATTCTTCCGCGCGGAGGGACACCACGCTTTTTTTGCATTGCATTTTCGACTACTAGTTAACGATTCTGAATCGTTAAACCCCAAGTAACATTTTAAAGCAGTATAACGGCCGAATTATAGCATTTTTGTATCGTTTTGGAACTTTGATCTAGTTCTATAGTAGCATTACAAACGTTTATAAGGCTACTCTAATGCTTGTTTGGGCACAAATTATACGGCTTTAGATCCTAAATAGGTTCACAAATAGTTGTTTAATTGCATTACAGGAGCATTATATTAGCATTATTGTGGTCAAAGAAGGTATCAATAGCACTATAGAAGCATTATTGTGGTCAAAGAAGGCATCAATAGCACTAGAGAAGCATTATTGTGGTCAATGAAGATGCTAAATGCATTACAAAAACATTAGACTAGCATTAGAATGTAGTAAAAGAATTATTGGAGCTATTTAAATGTTCACAGGTAGAACTTAAACAAACCCTACATTATTGCAAAAACATCTCTAATACCATGGTACAAATGTTATAATACAATCGTTGTAATTTTGTTTTGTCTCGAAATAGGAAATGGATGAAAAACTGATCGAAAGACACCATATTTGTTTGCATCAGAATAAAGTTTATATTAGGTTTATAAAGGGTACCTAAGTTTTGGCTCTTGTAATTTGTTGTTGCCTTCGAATATTACGGCGCAATGTAGTTTACCGTGAATGTCTATATATATTTCATTTAAAATTTTCACGCGCCTTCGATATTTTGTAATTTTGACATAAAATGTTAAATAAAGATATGTGTGAAATAACCAAAACAATTGTGTATTCCCAGTATAGAACGAATTTTACATAATTAACATAGTAGTATTGGTTGGGCAGTATTAGATGAAGTTACATCATTATTTTATAGGTCTATCGCTTTTATATAGTTCCCAATGATAATATTTTTTGGTTATAAAATATTTACAAAATGGTGTCGGTCTATAGCAGCCTGGTGAGCCTTTAAAAGGGCTAATTAATGCCACCAGTATAAATATCTATCACACGTGAACAATTATTAAGCCAGAGGCCAGAGAGAAGACTTTTGATGAACCACTGTAGTGCCATTGTTTATAAAGAAGTTCTATATGGGTTCACCAGTATATCAATAGACTTGGTCTAAACTGAAATAATGTCATTACTTGAACGCAATTATGGGGTTCCATGAGCCAAAAATAAAACCCATTTTAGAATTTTTGTATGACTTGAATCCGTTTGAATATATTTTGTATCAATACCCACAATGCTATACGAAATAGTACAAACTATAGAGAGAGGGAAAATGATACTAGTTATTGTACCATATTTGTGGGAGGAAAATTGTAACTTGTGGTGGCCGCCTAAAAATTCACGATAAAAAAATGGAGATTAATGGACTGCAATTAAAAAAAAAAAAAAACAGTATTCGAACTTTCGAACATTACTTTCCGAAGCTGAATATATATCGATAATGAAAAAATTCAAAATAAAGGATTTTTCAAAACACGAGAATTCAATATTGTGTGTATTTTCAATGTCGACAGGTCCTTCCTGATTTTGGTGACCTACGGAGCCTTCTTCAATATTGGTACAATTTACTTTACACAAATCATTTTGTTTTGTTGATCATTTATTATGTGCTTTCCCCAATATGGCTGACAAATGGTTTTATAAATACATTAAAATGAATGTATATACAGCTTTACGCATTATTATTACTCACGTATATTTGATTAAAGAGCTGTTAGTTGTAAAACAGAACTCAGTTGATCTTTAAAAATGCAAGCATTACATTGATTCACGTTAATGCTGTTCAGCAGCGCTAGGCTTTTACTTACCACTTATAAGTGCTATTACACAACAAAGGGCACTAAAAATAGCTCAAAGCTATATAACGGATTTACGGTGCATTATAATGGTACAAGTTTATGCAATTAAGCAGCATTAGGCATTATCCTACTACATAAAAATGCTATTGTAGAACATAATGCACTAAAAACAGCTGAAAGCTGTACAGTTGCGTTATGGTTTGCTACACTAAAACTACAGGCTTTACAAAAGCGTTTTGATATGCCAATATCCAACCGTTATACAATCTAAAGCATCATAATGGTTTTGAAATGCCAATATAAAGCGTCAAGATGTTCGGTGAACTTATATAAAGTGCTAATACGGCTCTAAGTTCTACATAAGTTATCTATTCGTTTGTTAAAATGCTTCCTGTGTTACTTGGGACTACATTTATTCAAACTTTTTGTTGCACAAATATAATTTATAGAAATAATAATAAATAAATAAATAAATAAATATTCTACCACATTCACACAGCGCCATCTAGCCCCAAATTAAGCAATTATATTTGCTTGTGTTATGGGTACTAAACAACTGATATACTACTTACATTTTTTTTTTGTAAATACATACATATTATAGATAAATTACACCCAGACAGAACAAACAATCATGCTCATCACACAAAGGTTTGTCCTGGGTGGGAATCGAACCCACGACCTCCAGCTTAGCAGTCAGGGTCACTAACCACTAGACCAACAGGCCAGTCATAATAAACTGACGGACTCATAAACTGCATCAAAGTTCAGGATTACTTTGAAATGATTTTTTTTAATAAGTATGCAAACTTTTTAGATTAATTTATATAAATATGGAGAGACTGGCTCATATTCTTAAAAAAAGCAAAATTTAAAAATAGAACTGCAGTAAAACAAATGAATATTAATATTATTAATATTATATAATTTACTCGTAGTATCAGATTTGCGTGTTATTTAAAGCAAAGTTTTAAATTGATTCGCATTGATTTGTTATTCTTTTGTCAATTGAATTATTGTTACCAGCAGAATTGTTGGGTTAGTTTTTTTTAACTCATCGAGAGTTTTTGAACCATAATATGGATACTTCGTCCGAACAAGCGGCTCAAATTGTAGCACTGGTGCGGGAGGGCTTGGATCAACGAACGATTGGTAAAAATTTAAATTTAAACCAGTCTACGGTTTCTAGAATATACAGAAGGTTGTGGAGACAGGTTCTTACAGAAGGAGACGTGGTACAGGCAGGACTCGAGAAACCACCGGTCGTGATGACCGATTTATTGTTACAACTTCCCTGCGAAATCGTTTCCTCATGTCAGTTAACATCAAAACAAAGCTTAATGAAGTGCGTGGAGTAAATGTGAGTGCACGAACAATAAGAAGAAGGTTAAAGGAAGCGGATATCACCCCTTTTAGACCAGCAAATGGTCCAAAGTTGTCTGTAGCTCACAGACAAGCTCGCTTAAGATTTGCGCGTGATCACCTAAATTGGACAGAAGAGCAATGGGCCTCCGTATTGTTTACGGACGAGTGTAGGACATGTTTATATGGTGCAGATGGTCGCAGAAGAGTCTATCGTCGACGTGGGGAGCGATATGCTCAAAGTTGCATTGAGGAGCGTGTTCCTTTTGGAGGCGGTTCGTGTATGGGGTGGCATATCGATGAACGGGCGAACAGAACTTGTGTTCATAGACATGGTCCGTCAAAACGGTAATAGAGGGGGTTTGCCTGCACATCGCTACATAACAGAGATCTTAGAAGATCACGTGGTGCCTTACATGGGATTCATAGGCGGAACATTTTACTTTAATGCAGGATAATGCCCGGCCGCACGCTGCTGCACAAGTTCGACAATATTGCGAAGAGTTTGGGATACGTACAATGAATTGGCCAGCACGCAGCCCGGATCTTAATCCCATTGAGCATGTTTGGGACAATTTAAAAAGAGCTGTATATACGAGAAATCCTGTGCCCACGACAGTGGCAGCACTAAGGACAGCACTTTCAGAAGAATGGGACAATATTACGCAAAATCTTTTAATAACCCTAATAAAATATATGCGGAACCGATTAGAATCCGTAATAAGGGCACGTGGAGGTAATACACCTTATTAAAACATAAATAAACCCTTGCATAAAGTTTGTGTCTATTGTTAAAACCATTTTTTTTATTAAACCAATTTTCCTTAAATTTCTGTTTTTCTTCAAAAAAGTCTAAAAAAAAAGTCAAAATAGGTCCTTTCCAGTACACAAACTTAAACTTAAGGATATGACCCTACGCTGTTTTAAAGTTCACGAACCAATCTAGAGGTTTCAATTTTAATTTGTATAGAAAGTTTGCATACTTGGTTAAAATATTTATTTCAAAGTCGTCTATTGCTTTGATGCAGTTTATGAGTCCGTCAGTGTATATATTCTAGGTATACTTAATTTTAATAAATGTTTAACCAAAGCTAGAGTATTTTACTTACCTATATTTTTTATTGAAAGTACTTTATTGCAATAACCTTGCACTGGCAAAATTTACTCGAAAACTGTAGAAAGTAAACTTACTGTGTTCAACACTTTGATGCTATGGTCTGACCTGCTAAGGAAGAATACTGTAAGTGCATGAAACACGGTACATTACGTACGCTTTCAACGTATGTAACTTCAGCTTTCTTGCCCAAAGCATAAGTTACATAGAAGTACTGCTTTCTTGTTTAGCAAGGTAAAGCAAGCTGTTGTTGTATGAAATTAAATAGATGGCATTTAATTTATAGCTCAGTTGTGAAGTGGTAGAAAACAAATGAGTAGGTAGAACATTGCTCGTTATATTCAAAACCCTCCGTTTGCCTGTGCCGTAGTCGAGTATATGGAAAATAAATATAGCAAATATAAAAATGGCAACAGAAAATTTTAAAGGAAATCAATTGTCCTGGATGTGGACATGTGATAAGGAGGAATGACACCCAACAGGGCAGACAGAAGAAGTGGTAGGAATAAAAGTGAACCAACTTAAAGATATCTTTAAAAAGATACCTATAGGTACTTAATAAAAAAGACATACATTATTATATACAATTATGTTTATTTTTTTCAAAATAACAAAGAATTAAGCTAAAGGTTCAAAACCGAGAGCCTTAAAACATTTTTATTTATTGACAATCAATAGTAAGAACTAAACCGCACGCACACACTCTAACACTGAAACTCTACTTAACTTTAAGGTAAACTCAAGTCCTAGCTATAATTCATATTAGAGTGATAGAGATAGCATGAGATTACTTAAAATTAAGTAACGTATCAGTATTTCAAGTTAATCATATAAACTGGAGACGACTATGGGGCAATCTCTAGTGCGAAAAACTGTTTCATTTCATTTCACTTCATTTTTTTTTCATTTTAGTTGGTTCCAAGTTAATCAACTAGTTGGTTTTAAACTAGTGAGCTTTATTAACACATTATATACATTTAAATAATTTTAATTTAAAATTATTATTTATATTTCGACTAAATATAATGAACAACAGTATTTACAACTGAATAAGTCGAAATCTAATAAACCAACTAGTCTAAAAAATAGAATTCTATTTATTATATAGGTATTTAAAAGTTTATATAGAATAGATTAAGATTACAAATAAAAAACAGAGGTTCGCATCTTTAATAGAAAAGAGACATAAGACGAAATATGCTTTCACAGAAATGTTTACCTTATTCTTAATGGCATATGGTATAAATTTCTATATGGCAATGTTCGTTTCTTCCTTTCTTCTAACGAAGGTGCGAAGGTATTGTCGTCCCCAGTCTCACCCAAGACTCGCTACACTAGAACTACACTCGAAGTTTGCCTTATTGGTCCGACAACACATACTTTCATACATAATTCACAACAATTTGAATGGACGTACTCTGATTTATATACAAGTAATTTAACTCGAGAAAATATGCTTGAGATTGTAAATCCGCTTTGAAAAAGCATGGTGGTCATTAACATTGATGACTATCTGTTTAAAACCTTAGCTGTAATCAAAACACTTTTCTAAAAATGATAAAGTCAAATAATAGGTAATATTAGGTAACGCTTATGCCGCTCTTCTAATATTCCGTCTTATACAAACACTTGTACATAATGGTTTTATTTTCTAAACCAGAGACTACACGGCATAATTCGCTTTATATATCTTAATACTTTTGATTGATTATCATTTGATTACTTTCCAATTATTTCACTGTTAATGTCAGAAAAGTTGATCAATCAAAGGCATTATGAATAAAGCACAATCGATGCAATTCCAGCGTCTTTGATTATCTATTTATTATATCAGTCAATTTAATTAATTCCGAGCATATTGCCATGTAATCCCTACTCTAGACATAGAACCACTATAACTATCTCTTCCTGTCCTGGTCTGGTGCCCACCAGACAATCTGAGTGCTATAGTTCTGTCGCACAAGCGTTCATCGCACATAGATTTGTCAAACTCACGTAGTACACTCGTAAATATCATCTTACTATAAACACGAATTCACACCCTCTCTTATTTATTTATTTATTGTATTTATGTATTGTATATATATATATATACATTACATACACAAATACTGATATATAACCTCTCTTCTTGCGGAAGAGGCATAATTTTGTGGCAAATACATAAATACCTTTATTGTGCCCGACATAATATCGATGGTGAAACATAGGAGAAACTTCTACCTATTAATACGAAAAAAGCGGTACGCTACATAGCAGCATGCCACTTTTTACATACTTATATACATTTATTATTCTTTGTTTCTGGCGTTGTTGAGTAAGCCTGTGCTAAGTCACCCACGATACTTTTCTAAGTTCAAGTTATACATATATCAGAGCACATCCATCCACTAAATAGTTTATATTGAATACTTAAACAACACAGTCTTGAAAACACACTGTAAATATTATGTTGTGAATTATTTATAATAAATCGACAATATTTCAGAAAAGTGTTATTACTCTAGCTTTAATATAAGAACATCTTTTTGGCTTTTTTTTACAATTTTGGTAGCAAACAATCCTACGACACGTTCCTATCCTAGGTATACGTTTTGTAGCTAATGGGCAAGGCTGTGTTCTCTAGGCATTGCTGAAATAATGAAAATTGCCAAGCCATTGGCAACCGTGAAACACGAGTTATGATTAAAAGCCAGATTAAATTAGGCCTCAAACGCTCTCACTTATCCCACAAAAAGAGTCCGGATAATATTTCTACTTTACTTCGATATTCTATCAGATATACTTCTGTCGATCAAGCCCATTCATGCTTACCAGCAAAAGTCTACTATCGTTCAGTCTCGATGTATTTACGAATCGGTTCAAAATGCCAAACATATTATTATTATGTATGTATTTTAAATAGATACACATTTAGTTATGAGACATCTATTAATATATAATTACTAATAAGCCATTAGTAATAACACTTTTATAAAATATAATTTTAATAAACTTAGGTGACGTTTGAGAAATCAAGTATGTATTAAGTAGTATAACACTACTATCCTAAAACGACGTAAGCGCATTGCATAAGATACAGAATAAACGACTTAACGATATTTATATTAGAATACATTTTCCCGAAACTTATACAATGAAGTTACGTCTTTATTCTTTAGCAAGCAGAATAAGTATATAACAGATTAAGTAAAGACGTTTAAAACATAGTTTAATGAATAAAAATAACAAATAAAATACATACGTGCCAGTGGTTAACTATTACAACAGATTACTGTGTTTTTATGGAGAATAATAATAATATTTGTCATGAATTTATACTTTTATATTCCTCGTGTTATGCCTATTATTGATTAACGCTTTTGCGATCAAATCATGATCAAAAGATCGATTAATCCATCAAAGGAAATTTAATATTAAAACTTTATTTTGATCCTATCTATACATATAATAAAATTGGAGTGTCTGTTTGTATTGAAATAACCGTTTTTTACTAAATTTATGTGAATATATATACGGCACATACACCAAAATAACATTTTTTACAATTTTTGTTTGTCTGACTGTTTGTTCCGGCTAATCTCTGAAATGGCTGGACCGATTTTGATGGGACTTTTATTGGCAGGTAGCTAATGTAATAAGGAGTAACTTAGGCTACGTTTATTTTATAAAAAATATTTTATAAATAATAATAATATGCGATGTAACCGACATTTACGCGGGCAGAGCTGCGGCAACAGCTAGAATATAATAGCAATGTCCATAATGTCATAAAAAATATTATTATTGAGAAACTATACAGAAACCGAAATAATTATAGGTAAAACAGCCATAGAATCACAGGGATATGTAAAATAGAATACAAATTTAATTCACAATTGAGTTTATCATGCAAGATATTAAATTGGTTTATTTAGATACAAATATTTCTATAATAGTGGCCATCATTCCACTGTCAAACGCTAGTAAAAACTAGCGTTTGACAGTAGACGTATAGAGTATTTAGCATTGCTCAACAGTGGTATTTGCTCATCAGAGTATAAAAATAACGTTTTTATATGTGACTTATGCCAGTGCAGTCAAAGAAAATAAAATTATTACTGGTGTTTCAATATACAGTTCCTCTCAGGCATCACTCTCCTTATAGCACTTGAAAGTGACCACCACAGAATAGACTTATTCACAAATACTCAGTTAATGGTTACTCAAGAACATTAATATTTTGCAATATAAACTTTTACAAATCACAAATTATTTGTTTTTCACACAATAATCGACGATACAGAAAAAAATTTGATTTTATTACAATAATTTAACTCGATTCCTAAAACTTACGATATTACCAAATTTTTATTGAATATTACACATTTCTCATATACTTTATAGAAATTGTGGCAATATTTTGGAAGAAACATTTTTTTACATCGAATTCGGTTTCATAAAAACTACGATATTTAATAAAAAAAGAAAAATAATTAAAAACCATGCTTTTATAGTGTTTTAAAAGTAATTTGGATTCTATGGTCCACTGATTTTGAGGCACCATTATCGAACCCGTAGTAATTTTAAGAATATTTTAAATAACGCTTCATATGTCCACTAATTATCTAGTAGACTATCCATAGGAATTATTAAAAAGAAACCGGAGACAACATCCCCGTTTATTAATATGAATAGACCGTACAAGCAATTTAACTTCAGTAAATTGAAGTGTATTAAAATTCAACTTTTTAGAAACGATTTTATTTACTTACTAAAAACGCAGTTTATTAATATTCAATTTTCAAATAACCGAGGCTTTACTGCCTCACATAATTATATCATCAACATTAAATTATTTTATCGATGATCTTAAAATACGATATTTAAAAAAAAGCATGGTGGAAAAAATTCGATATCTACATTTAAAATCATGCATTCAATGCAATAAATTTTTTGCTTAATAACTATTTATAGTCTTATTACTATTATTAACATATCATTAAATAAATCTCTAAATAACCACATAAATTCATCTAGTATCATAACATTATTCTAACTAATGCATCATAAGACTGATCTATGATAAGGGGTCTCTCTACTAGACACACGAAAACAGATTCAAAGGTTTATCTGCATTACTAAGCAAGAACAAAGTAAATGCACGAAGCATGCTATGGAAAAATGCATCTAATCTAAAAGTGTTTAACTTTTGGTTTAATTGCCCAATTTTTGTGCATTTACGATGTTTTTGATTAGCAGAGCAGTAATCACGCATCAGGAATAATTTGTCACACAATGGAATAACAATGATTATAATTAGTAAATCGCTGCATTAGAAAATAAATACGACACTTTAACATTATTTTTATATGTGACTATTAAAATATTTTCTAATTTGTAACTCTCATTGTGTGACAAAATGTTTGACAGTACGTTACTATCGTTTCATGTCGTATAATTGGGCACTTATTTACATGTCTTTATTCTCACAAAAACGTAATAAGAACATGCCTTTTGTAACAAAAATAGAGAAGATTTTTTGTTCCTAAAAGTGTCATACAATTTTTATGAATTAAAGTTTGATCCTTGCAGTAGTCTGCAAAAAATCTAACTTTAATTCATAATTCGGTCCAATTATGTGAAAAATATAAACTTATTCAAAAATAAATTTCTATTACATTTTGTCGTGGAAAAAGGTAAGTTTAAATAAATAAGTGCCCGGATACCTACTAATAGATAATTCACGGCCACACGTCCCTTTATTCTAACATTTATGCCTCACTAACACAGAGTAACGATTAAATGGAAATAACCGATATTGAAGGCACTAGATTTCTAGTGAATAAATGAATTAACTTAAAATATAAATTTTAAAGTTGAAATCTCAAGTGATATGTTCACAATTCAAGTCATTTAAAGGTTATCAAAAAGGATTTAAAGTAATGAGAATAAATTATATAGTTCACGTTACATAATAGCAATAACACTTAAAGTTATCAATTAACATTAATAACATTCGATATTACAGCAACTTAAACTTTAACTAAACAAAAAAAGTAATTTAAAAAATCAAATCACTTGGCTTTTTGGCTAGAAATTCATTTCTCCGTCATCATTTCTTATTAATGATGTTAAAGATAGTGTGAACCTCACTTATGATTAGTTTAGTTTGTGATACTTATTATAATTACTAAATAGGTAGGTACATAATAATATTTTCTTTTCGACTACAATTTTGTTTTATCTATTGCATATAAACAATCTAGTTGTAATAGGTAACTCTTCAAATGACTTCAACTATGAACAGCGTGTTACATCATACCGGTATATCTACGCAACTGCCTAATATTGATATGACTCGAATAACTATTGACTATACTGAAATTTGAAACTATTTGTCTTTTCTAAAAACGCTTCTTAATACAATAAAGTCCACCGACTATATTATCTTCACATAATTTTACCTCGTTGTTACAAGAAGCAAGTTAACACTCCATCCGTCGTTAACATTTAAAATCTTATTAATACTGTTTTATTACTAATACGGATAAAAGAAATTATACGGAGAGGACGCGAAAGAACTTTATGTTCTGACAGAGACAAAGAGTACAATCCTAAATCTTCCAATATCTCTTTCATGTCACAATCCAGAAATGCATTTCCATTTCCCACCCTTTCCTCCATTCCAGAGCACATTCCGACATCTGCAAGTGGAATGGCACTTCGAAAAGTCTTTTAAAAATGGAATGGAACAAGAAATGGACTATTCCATTTTGAAAATCACAGTGTAAATTCTGTGTTCATTCACAATCCATATACAAATCTGATATTTTTTAATGTTAGGCAGTATCGTGTTAGACTTAGAACATTAAAATTACACAGATTCATAATTCTAATAATTGTAGTTTAGTTTTGACTCCGCCTTGGGGTCACTGCTAGTTCTAGACTAGTCCGTTGAAGTCTGTATGTGTGTAGCACTCACGTGGTTACACGTAGCTTTCCATGTGGCTAGTGGACGGTCCCTAGAAAGATGCTTCCACTAAGTAAGTCCCATCCATCGCAACACCAGTCTGGTTACCTTGCACTGTGCTCCCGGCAGGAATGTATTTTCCACACGCTTGCTGTAATTAGAAAATACTATGTGAATACATTGCGATGTCATTTTATGGTTACACATTTATTATAACTTATAACACTCCATTAAAATATTTAGCTTGGTTTTTACATTAAGGACATTTAAATGATTTACACCTACATATATAATATTAGCTAGTAAGAGAACTGGCAGTTTTAGTATATAAAAATAATATCAAAATCAACTAAAAACAAAATACGTATAATAATGTTTTTTTATTACTATTACCTCTGAGTTTCTATCATAAATGTAATCTTACCACTCGTCCTTAATATATATAAGAAACTACATAATACATATTATAAATACACACAATAAACCAATAAAAATAAAAACTGTCAATTCTCTAAATAACTATCATTTTTAACATTTATTAGTGTAAATTTTACATTTACGTAAATATATAACTAACCTACCTAAACTATCTACACATAGATAATAATAATATAAGCTTTACGACCATAATAAGCGATACCGATATAATACGCGGAACCTAAAACACACATACACTTAAAATAAATAGAAACACCGAGAAATACTTACTTAAAATATATAAAAATAGTGATAGTTTGCTAGCAGTGATGTAGTGTATGAGTAGAATGTGTGCCAGACATGCCAATTTACATAAAAATAAATAGACCCAACGTGTAATGTAAAATGTATAATTTCTCCGTGTATTATAAATATAATAATAAACAAATAAACCGACTTTAATATATAAAAAAAGAACCGACTCCACAATGAACAGGCATAGGAATAATGCAAAATTTAAGATAAAATATCATTTATTAAAAAAAATATATAATTTATTATTTTCTAAAAAATTAAAGTCGGTTTAATTAATTAGGTTAGTTTTAGTTAATTTATTGAAGTCGGTTCATTTGAGTGATGTTAAATTGGAGCATAAGTGTAGGTGTTCATGTTTCAATAGTGTGTGAGCTTTTAGTATTTTATGGATATCATGATAGTTAGATACATCTGCGAGTCCTGAAAACCCGGCTCGTTATTTCCAAAGTAAAATTTTAATAATCTATTAGCAACATAAAATTTGGGAATTACATTTTGAACATGATTCTCAAATTTTATAACTTTGCGAGGTTGTTGAAGGCTGATAGCAACAAAATTTGGCTTTTAAATACTGAAATCGTTTGCCAATTAAAATAATTTACCAATTAAAAATGTGTGCAGTGTGTTGGCATTAGTTGAAACCATTTTGTTCCAACATGTTACAGCAAAATCTAAAACAAAAACCGACGATATTTTGTAATATACATTTACAACACTGGGATCTACTGATCACTACAGACGCTTATTTATTTATAAAAATAGTATAAAAATAAAGCAGTTCTCATAAAATACAGGGATGTACATATATATAAATATTTGTATAGGAAAATAATATATTTTGAAAACACCGTAGCACTATAGCACAAGCTCAACATTGATACAACAAGTACAAGGATAGTTACAAAAGGTTTGTAAAGCAACAATATTTAGCAGCCAACACCCTGCAGACATTTAAAGCCTCATTTAATTGTTTTATCCTGTTTAGCAGTCGTTACCACACAGCGAATTTAAATCATTAAAAAAACTTAAATTTATAAACTTTGCGTCTCATGAATTTAACTTATATTATAATTCATATTTAGAATAATTATGAATATTTTTTTATTTATTCTTTATTATTTATTAAAAAATATAATTAGGTACCTATGTTAGAGTTAGAATATATAAGGTACTTATTACAATAAATATTGAAGAAAATAAACTTTATTTTTTTGTAACAAAGCGGCTCACTCCAGCCGATATCGCTGTATGTTAACGCCACACACACGTACTGGTAATGGATCTTCGCTGGGCGCAGCGGACACTGAAGTGTCTGAGGGTCGCGAAGTCGACGTGTACCGCCTGCTGCCTTTCCGTCCTTTCCTACTCGAGTCTAATAGCAGGACCTGTTAGCCAATTCAAGACTGTACTTCGAAATAAAAAAAAATAATGATAATTCGTTTGGAAAATTTTGAGCTGGAAATTTGTGGACTCCGTACGAGTTTAATAAAAATATTTATATAAATCGAGCAGAGCATTAACCTAGGGAATGCCTTCGCGCTTATTTTCATCCCTCGCTAAGGTATATCACTATTTTTGTATATTCTTTGTTAGTGTAAGTGAGTTTATGTTAGTGAGATAGTTTCAATGTAGTGTGCATGTGACAGGCTACGATATTTTGTGTTTTAGTGTGTGTGGTGATCTACTTCGGTGATCGGCTTCACACTAAAAGCAGGAGACAAATTTCTTCGTGTCAAACATTACAAGACAATCCCCTAGTTTAATTCTCTATAAATGTATTAATTTTTATTTTTATTTGTAAAACTATATCGCAAGGAATCCAATAAATAACGAATTTGCTTTGCGTAAAAGCAATATAATAATAATAAACAATTTAGTGTATACTGTGGTAGGTAGAAAGAGTTTGGAAATTAATTAACTTTGTGAAAGTGTACAGTATAAATAAAAATATCAAAAATAAATATAAACGTATTATATTAGCAAAACATTATAATATAAACTTTATTATATTTTAGCTTATATTAATAATATAATGTATAAATATAATTAGCAGATATTACAATAATACTAAATGAGTATTTTATAATTTATAAAACATGTTTATAATTTAATAATTATAATATATATTATAATTATCATTTTTTTTTGTATAAATAGCATACACAAACACGCAACTTGCATCTAGCAAAAATCTAAACTTATTCTTGTATTATAAACGCTACCTTTTTTATTAACCGTGTTGTTATTTTTCTACGCACAACTATTATAGCCTACCAAAGTGACTCCACCCCGCCTGATGGTCAGTGGAATCCAGAAGAGGCGGCCACTATACCAAAAGCCATCGTCTTAAACTGCTGGTATGGTGGTCTACACTATGGCGGCTGGGAATGGGGTTAAGGGAAGGGAATGAGGGAGGTGAGGAAAGAGGAAAGGGGGGAAATTAGGCCTCCGGCGCTCTCACTCACCAAACGAAAGGCAGTAGTACGAATACTACTACTCTTAAGTCGATCTTCTATGAGAGGGTAGTACTTCCCCGGACGATCCGGCCCATTCATGCTGAAATCAGCGTACTAAAAACAACTTAATGTTTTGAGCCTATGCTTCTCCTCTTTAAAATATCTTTAAGGCTGGTCGGTGTTGGAATGGGAATATCATACAATAACCCATCAATCATAGGACTATAAGTAATAATTATATTTTTCAACATTATCTTCATTTTCTGTGTCTTGCATTCGTTTTAGCAGTAGAGCAAATAATTATGCAAGTACGTAAAATTAAGCGATTTTTTATATAGACATATATTTCATTTAAAGTATTGGCGTTATTAATGAATACATAAGATGTTCAATAAATGCGGTATTAGGGGCTCTTTCTAAGCGAGGAAGTGTCTCATTTCACTACTCATTACATTAGACACAACGCAAGGCAATGTATGCGCTTACAGATCTGACGATATAGCTTTTTGAATACAATATATATAAAGTCGCTTAATTTTTCTCTCATACAGCTTACAAAATAAGTAAATGTAAATTATAATTATAATGCTTGCACGCTACGCTAAATACTTTATAAGCGCCTTAAGTCTGTAGGATTATGGCCTATCGGATATTAATAAGTATGCTATACACATTCCAAGTACACCAGTTAATATTTTTATATTTATATATGGTGTCAGGCAAAGCTAGGTGATATTTGTATTTGAAATATAATTCTCAAGCTTCTGGCGATCCACATCTAGCGTTATCACATAATATTTAGCGATTTTTTTTTGCAATAAAGCCACAACACAGCGATCCCTTAAATAATATTTCTATGAGATAGTGACCTATATCAAAGAAATATTAATATTAACACTATCAGGTTTATTCAATTTAGAGAAAACAACCTACGTAAATACGTATTCCATTAATCACGATTTATAAAAATATAATAAATAAATAATTGTTGTTATACTTGAGAGTTCAAAATAGATAAATTTAAATTCTTGAGTTATATTAAAATATGGGGAGTTATATATTATAAATTTAAAAGATAACATGTAATTCTGACATTATAAAAATGATTCAATAAATTAAGATAAATAATAATAAAAGTTCGTCTGATTCATATAGGTATGTTCTAAATGAATCCACAAATTATATTGCTTTTCTAAAAAAATATTAAATTAATTTATCAAAATATTAACCAATTCCCTGTTGTATATTACGAATAAGAGTGAATAATTTTTATTTATCTATTAATTAAAATTGTTGACTCTAAATTCCATCCACCTAAGTGTCATAGGATCCTCAGGCACAGTGTTATTGGCATTTATGACAGTACCTCGTTTCTTGCGAACCGAACCCCTAAGGGACTGATGCACCGCACTGAGCGACGGCGCTTCTGTTACGAACATTATATAAAAATACTTATAATTTAACAAATAATAAGTAGGTACATATAAATTTGTAGTATACTCAAAAAGATAATGTTTTAAACTAAAAAAATAAACAATAAACGGACTTTGTAGAAAACTATACTTTCTACTTTGAGGCAGTGGCGTGCTTATTAGGCAAATACAGAAGTTCCTACATCAATGTCAAAAGTAATTCTTGAGTGTAATAAAAACTGTATAAAGAACTTTTATCGTGTATAAATTTGTTATATTATCCATCTTGTAGGCAGTTGTAGGTACTTTATCAATGCATGACACTGCTCTAAGTGTAATATGTCCAGTAGGCAAAATATTATTATAATAATAGAATAGCACATAACAGCCGTTTTATGTCATAGAGTATATTTTTTAATCTGATAAGATACCTACTGAAAATATGAGATTTTAAAAGATCAGGTAATTACGTCGACATGCAAGAAGAAATATGCAACACCCGAAATACAATTATTAAAAACGCAAGATAATATTTGGCGATATTAGACATAATCTTGTATGGTGACATTTTCAATAGAGCAGCAGAAAATTTGAGAAATATTAATAACAGGATACTTAGTTATTTGTTCTCTTACTAGTAGCAGACGAACAGCGATTCAGATGTTTTTTGAAAGCTGGATTCAAAGACAAAAGCTCATTCTTGACATGATCATTGGAAGTGCATCCGTAGTGTTATTTTTATGCATTCTATGGTTATTTGCTTTATTTAAATTAATAAGGACAGTCCGTATCACTAAGATAGATATAGTTTGCGAATCATAAGTCGGTTTGAAAATTTGCATACTAGCAAGTACTTTTAGATCATTTAATACTAAATTAATGAGAATATAAGACTACTCTACATCTTTGAGTCTGGTCAAATCCTCCTTCTTTGAACTCCATACTCTTGGTTTAATGTAAACTAAATTTTATCAGTTATGACCAACTCATATCGTAGTTGAAGTTGGTAGGCGAAAACTAAATTTAGGTTTCGATGAAAAATTCGTCATTTGTAATAATTACTTTGTATGGTTCTTGAGTTGCTTTGAGTTAACATTGTAACTCATACAAAAAGCTTTAATTATCTGGCGATTGAAAGAGTGTGCGTGAATTTCTTGCCAGTTCTTCTCACGGCACTACCTAGTCAGTGAACTGGCTGTAGGTTAATTGACTGACTTCATGTAAGTTTCACGTTCATAAGCATCATACTTTATGGTCAAAATGAAATAAATGCTTTGAGTTTGAGTTTGCAACTACTGAGAATAAATTACTTTATGCTTTCCAGATCGTGTTAATAATAAATTATTTTTTAAATTAACATACACTAAACAAAATATAGGTAAAATACCTAATTAAATCACTACGAAAAGATAAAATTAACCTTACAAAATTCAACTAAAATAGTTAATTAGACAATACATGCTTTCATAGCTTTTAAACAGTAGAAGAAAATAATATAGATAGGTAATATTTAGCATTGAAAGAAGAGATGCTTGGATTTAAGCTAAATCATACTTGAAAGTAATTAAAGCTATCAGGTTATAAACTCCATTTCAAAAAGACATAAGAGACAATTCGTCTGTATAAGTGCATACCATTTTCAACCTCGTGCGATTACGGTAAAGCTAAAACTGTCCGGAGACATTTCCGAATCTCTCACCTTTTTTACTATTGTTATGATACATTTTAACGCTTGTTATTTACCTTTGCCTTATGATAGACGACTGTACTTACTTGATTAGCAGTTAGTTATAACAGGTGAAAGCAATTCAATCATTAAGGTCTTTTGTACCCAGATTAGCTCACAATTTTGTTCTCAAGCGCGTCAGTAATGTCGAAGCTATACTTGAAAAGTAATTATGACTTCAAAAACTGCTATTTATACTACAGTTCCAAGCCCGCACGCTAAAACGAATCTACCTTATTTTGTACAACTATTAGGACTGCAAATACTCAATTTTTCAAATTTATTTTATGTTCATATAATATATTTTTACCCATATATACTAATATAATTACCTAATTTTATAAAATTAATAGTCTTGACTCGTATCTTGCTTCACTTTGTCTTGCATCCCGATATGCAAGATACTGTAAATTAGTAAAAATACACGGCCTAATTGGTTTAAAAAATAAACATTGAAATGCATTTTATAGAATAACACCTAGTAGTAGTATTAGTAATAGTAAATATTAAATTTTACTTACATTTTAATTATTACATAATAAAATATTTTATAAAAGTGATAACGTCCTCAAAACTATTGTATGAAAACAGTAATTAGAGACTTTCGTCCTTAAAATAAGACTATCATCCCTTTTTAAGGCATAATTACCCATTTTTAAAAGCTACTCGCCTTTATCAAAACCTAATCACCCATTTTCAAAACCCAATCACCCCATTTCAAAAACCATCCACTTTTTTTGTTAAATAAAAAAAAAGCCATGGTAATTTAGATATATCTAGCTATTTAACGATACCCCATCATTTAAAATGCCTTTACAACAGCAGCAGTACCTGATACTTCTGCGGGCAGCATCCGCATCGCGCACAGCACGCCAGCAACGCGGGCGCCCGCCCCGAGTGCGCAGGCGATGCGAGCGGAGACGGTGAACCGGCGCGCTTGGCCGCCCCATTGAATGGGTTCTCCATTTCGACGAATTCACGGTCCTGGGAAGTGGGTTATTTAGTATGGATTAGTGCAAGCTACGTTGTACCTCCGTTGTCTAGTTAAAGCAGTCAAATGTTAAGTTAAAGGTCCAGGTCCAAGTCGCTCAGAGCAAATATTTGTGTGCATGAACTCAATTTCTTTCTTTTTTTGTTTGAAAATATGAATATATTTCCAAAAAAAGAAGTTTCTAAGTATATACCATAATGACAAACGTCCTGCGTGGTGATAAGCAGTTACCGTATTGACGCATCTCTTGCGTGTTGTATACTCTGTAAAAAAGCCTTTTAAACTTTTCCGTATTATGTTAATGGTGGGCCACTACAAAATCTTCGAGGTGACTATTGTAGCAATAGAGATACGAGTATAATTATTAAAAACATGAATGTAGCGTTAAGGAAAAACTTGTACAGAAAAAAGGTTTTTATTCTTTTCTTTTTGCTGTTCTCTCAAGATGTGATGCGTTTTCTACCAAATAATATTATTTTAACAGTGTTTTTACGGAAGACGGTTCTCATTTAATTTTACTGACATATAATCTGTTTTTGACGTTACAGTTTACTCATATTTAATTGCATCAACGTGTCTGTTGAATAACACTTTAAACGCTGGCAAAATAGTCGACATACCTGATTAAAACTTAATTAAGCTTATCCTATTTTTAATCTAATTCAAAATATTTCTTCTTCAATAGTAAATATAACATCAGTTTCATCGACATTTATTGTGGTTCGTACCCAAAAGGTGCCAACAAAACCCTATTATTTTGCCTTCACTGTCTGTCCGTCTGTCAGCGAAAGTATCTCATGAACCGTGCCTAATAAGTGGACTGTTAAAATTTTTACAGTGTGTACCTATTTCTAAATATGAAACTTTTGGATATGCCCGATTTGAATAAAAAATTCATTTCATTTCATATTTCATTTCATTTCATTTCAATTCGATATTTATTGTTCGATTCCCATCCAGGACAAACCTTTGTGTGATGAACATGATTGTTTGTTCTGTGTCTGGGTATAATTTATCTATAATATGTGTATTTATAAAAAAAAATGTATATAGTTGTTTAGTACCCATAACACAAGCAAAAATAATTGCTTAATTTGGGGCTAAATGGCGTTGTGTGTATGTGGTAGAATATTATATTATTATATTATAGCAATTTTGCACGATTTTTGTAATTTAGTACGGAATGCTATGTGAATTCCATACTAATATTATAAATGCGAAAGTAACTCTGTCTGTCTGTTTGTCTGTTACGCTTTTACGCCTAAACCACTGAACCATTTTTTTAAGAATGATGAATGATATAGAGATAAAATAGATCTTGAGAAACAACATAGGTTATCTTTTATTGCGAAAAAATAGCTTGAAGAGGTTGAAATAGGGGATGAAAGTTTGGAGGGGGCTGCATCCGCTCTAGGACGGCTGTTGTCAAACCTGGGCGGACCCAGCATCACCTGTCGTCGGCTTTACGCGGGTTTAGTCCGGTCGATGGCGCTTTATGGTGCACCGGTGTGGGCAGAGTCTCTGACCGCCCAGAATAGGCTGCGGCTATGCAGGCCGCGGCGTGTCATGGCGGTCAGGGCTATATGCAGCTACCACACCGTGTCGGCAGACGCGGCGTGCGCATTAGCCGGAACCCCCCCCCCCCCCCGTGGGGTTTGGAGGCAGAAGTGCTCGCCGATGTTTATCGACGTGCGGTCGAAGTTCGGGCAGAAAGGCGGTTCCCTCTGCCAGAGCAAATTCGCGAGTGGCGCAATTCGTAGTGGTCGGCTCGACTGGAGGCGCCACGCGCCGGTTTTAGGACCGTGGAGGCACTCCAGCTGATCCTGTCCCTGTGGGTTGGTAGGCAGCACGGGACCCTTTCTTTCCGGCTGGTGCAGGTCTTGACCGGGCATGGTTGCTTCGGTCATTACCTGCACAAAGTCGCGAGGAAGGAGAGGAGTCCTGCCTGCCACCGTTGTGACTGCGACGATGACTCGGCGCAGCATACTCTGGAGTATTGTCTCAGCGTCGGGACCTCGTCGCAGTCATCGGCGTTGATCTCTCGCTGCCGGTTGTGCTACGCGCCATGGCCAGCAGCGACAGATGTTGGAGTGCGGTCGCATCCTTCTGTGAGGACGTCATCTCTCAGAAGGGGCGGCGGAGCGGCTCAGGGAGGAAAGTCTCCTCGCTGATCCGATCCGCCGCCGGCAAACGGGGCGCCGTCGGCGCGCATACGCGCGCGCTTTGCCGCCATAGCGGGGTTGCGGGTGGGAAGCGGGGCCAATCCACAACCTTCCTCGTAGGGACAACGTTCCAGGTGCACCCGGACGCTGTTACCGGTGTCGATGCCCGCGCGGTGTGGGCTGTCGCTGGTTGGGCCGCTGATGTAGTATCAGGTTCCGGCGGCCCAACCATTAAGGCGTGAGTAGGTGCACAGAGGGGTTTTAGTCGCTATTTTCGCCGCCTACCATCTCAGGCCAGCGAGCCCGTCATAGCCATCTCGTTTTCCTGGACGGGGTGGTATGCGCAAACGCATTTCCCCAATACAAAAAAAAAAGGAGGATGAAAGTTTGTACGGAAAATTCGAAACCGACATTCACGCGGGTGAAGCTGCGGGCAACAGCTAGTTTTTTATACTTACAACTAAGGTGACAAACAAGCATACGGCCTGCCTGATGGTGAGTGGTTTCCCTAGCCTATGGAATACCGAACACACAATCAACCTGCACGTTGCCGATCCTGTAAAAATCTTTCTTGAAGAACCATTAACACAAAATTTTAATTAGTATGTTATTTGTGTGAATCGTGCTGCCATGCTAAGCAATTATCTACAACACAATTAAAAACGTCTAGACTAAAAACGATTCATTCCCTTAGAGCCTTAAACTACGGAGATATTCTCGTTTTCGTTCTTGGCAAATAACAAGACAGTCAGACGATATCTCAGTGACATAAAAATGCACACTAAGACAATTTACACACTGCCCTGTATCACGGAGCGTTGTGCGGCCGTGCGTGTTCTTGAGTTTGTAAGCATCTCTCTTTTTATACAAATCACGCTTGGTACAACACCCTGAAAACGCGTCCACGTGCGGTGAAGATGTTCCTTCGCCACGCACCCCGCAGCGTAGTGCGAGGCAGTGTGCGAATTGTCTGAATAAGAACTGTTGTTCTGGTTTAGTGTGCATTTGTATATCAAAACTATCATTTTGGTTTAGTACGTGTGCAAGTGTTGAGTGCTTTAAACACGTAAAACCCCCGCGCTAAAAGCGGCCGACAAATCTTCACGTCAAACATTAGAAAGCATCTCCGCAATTTAATACTCAAGATTCATTCCACAAATATTCAAAATATGTAGCCTTATTAAATCTTAAATCAAAATTTCTTAAAAAATAATACTTTCACTAACCGTGGTGCGCTCCAAGCACCTAAGTAGATGATGATGTTGCAACTCAAAGATGTCTTCATCTCGTCCAGCATCATCCAGTTCTACTCCTGACTCTTGAGCCGCTAGCCTGGCCTCTGCTGCCTTCTTCTTTGATACAAAGGCTGCTCCAGATGAGGCTTTGGCGATACGAATACGTGCGAGGCGAGCTTTCTGAAAATATGAAATTATACTTTATCAAAACTTTTGCTTTAAATATTTTTTTTGAAACATATCTATGATTAATGAACCTTTAGAAACACAATATAATACCATTTTACTCGATTGGGTAGGCAGAAATGTATCATCCATGTTTTGCCAGACTAAGCCTGTTGGCATTTACTAATATCAAGAAGTTCTCGACGGAAAATTTCAATAGGTATCAGTTTACTCAACACGAGGATTAAATGCAAGACTTCTGCGTGGCGTCCCGTACACAGAATCACTGAACCACATAGGTGCACTCCTCAAAATTAATACGCATGCTAATTAAGTATCATTAATCAGTCATATACGTCAGAAAACGCTAAACCTCGCGGTCGTGTATACATATTTCTCTAGCGCAATCAACCGAATGGTGGCAGTTATTCGCTATCCCCTGCTTTTATTCGGTTTTGACAATTCCTGTTGGTTTCATTTTTGTGCTAACTGTACTTCACAGGTTTAAGTATAAATAAATAAATGATTTATACCTACTCCTTGAAAAAAGGTCTTGGGGTTGAAGTGAAACGATTCTTGGGGTTAATTGGAATAAGCTGGTTAAATCATCATATTTTTTTTATACAACTTTGGTGTCAAACAAGCATACGGCCCTGAAGCCCTAGACAAGAAGTGTCAAATGTATGGGATTGACCCTAGCGTTGGCGTTAGCTTATATCAATCCCATACATTTTTTAATCTATTCTATGAATAGAATAGAAATCTTTACCACTTGTCTAGGGCCTCTGATGGTAAGCGATAACCGTCAACTATGAACTCAGGACGAAATTTCTCTAATACTATGTATAATGTATTATGTTGTACCTATATAGATGTATTAGTAACATAAGGAACAAAATAGGTAATATGCATTTGTCGTTATGCCCTTTTTCTACTGAGGTCATGTTGTATCAAAGCCTGAAAGCCTGTTCTAGTGTCAGGATTGCATGCAATTAAAGTCTTAAGAGCTTAACAGCAGAATTCGCGCAGTAGCTTTTATATAAGTGCTAACCTAGATTGTATATTTCTTCAGAACCTTGAGACTGATGGACTGATTGCAAGATCTTTGCATAAATAAAATCTAGGTTGAGAACCGCTTCGGTCACAATGTCGCCTGTTGTGTGCTAATAAAACCTTATTCAGTTACGGCCGTGCGCAGCATGGTAACATCCGTAAATATCGATTTGAACTACATTATATAAATAAATATATTTTTATATGTTCTTGAACAAGCCTTGAAAACATATTTCATTGTGTATTAGATGGTTACATAAGAAGGATTTTTAGGCAAATTTTCACCAGCAGTTAGCGCCACTTAGATAAAACTTCACAATAATTTAAAATCAAAATTCAAAATTCATTCACAGTTTGAAATTAATAGAATTGTTCAGCGGTTATCTATTTAAAGATTGAAAGCTCTTTGACAGGTGCCTGGATCTGACGTCTCAGTGCTGCCACCTCGTAGGCGCCATTTAGAAAACCCTCATTGCACAGGAACTACGTATTATAAATAGAGGCGCCTATAGCTCGTTGCGCTGGCTTACCGGTAAACGATCAGCTGGTTAAGCAACAATGAGTGCGGTTAGACCATTAATGGGTGACCGTATCGTGGTATTTGATCTGACACTCTTCGTGCTTCGGAGTCAGCCCGGACTATTACCATATTGGTAACAGTCGTAGGGTCAAGTCGGGTGCCTCTATAATAAATTAATAAATTATGGTCGGCCTGAACAAATCCTGACACAAGATTGACCACTAACCACTCGATAAGTAGATTATAAATAGTCGGGGTAGCGTAGTAGTAGCGGTTAGCCGGTCTTGTACTCGAGAGGTCTTGGGGTCAAAACTGGGCAAGCACCTAACAATGTTACATAATCAGTTAAACATAGGTACTTTAGACATTCGCAATAACGTAGGTATTGAGTTTTCAAAAGCAGGTACTCACCTGGTCGTGTAGCATGTAACGTATCTGATATGTTATTATACTTACTTTTCTTATATTAAGCTACCAAAGTATAACTTGAACATTAGAATAATCTGAAACACAGGTTTAACCTAGTTCAGGTAGTAGTTAAATATTCGGGCCTATATTTTTAATTTCATATAAGTAAATATATTATTCTATTTTAGCTATTCTTACAATAATTTTATGTTAATTTTTTTTATGTATTAATTTTAAATGAACATTGTAATAACTGTACACTTTGTAAACCTGATAAATAAATTATTATTATTATGTAATATTATTATTATTAAAGTATGACTCTACTCTGCCAGTAAGCAGTCAGTGAAGTCCAGAAGTGGTGGTCACCATTTCAAAAGCCATCGTCTAAACTTGACTCAAGTCAGCGAGTGAGTAAGCACAATGATGACCCGGCGAGTGACGGTGTCACTGCGAACACAAAGGCAGCTCGCACTACGGATCCAGGAGCCGTACCCATTTCAGGTTGATACGGTATCAGATGTTACATGCTATAGGACTAGGCAAGTACCCTTGTAAATATGCTTAGGTATACTCGCGGTGTACTTACCCTCTGAGCTTTTCTTTTATCAGCTCTTTGGTTCTGATGATAGATCCGCGAGAAGTTGGAGACGATGACGGGCACGGGCAGCGCTATCACCAGCACTCCGGAGAGGGAGCACACGCCTCCAACAATCTTGCCGGCGATCGTGCCCGGGACCATGTCTCCGTATCTGTGGATTGAAAGATAGATCTTAGAAAATTATTTATGAACAGATTCTATCATTTGCTCTTGTCGGACCATTTTCTATCAACTTTTAAAGCACGCAACTTACTTACTTCTTTTTTATACGTCATATACCCAACGTCGGTTGAAAACTACAGTTTTATTTATTTATTTTACCTACTTTATTTATTTGTTACATAGTTCAAACATTTTTTTGCTAGACGTTTGACTTTTAGTTTCTTTTCTTACCGGAGAAATATTGACCTAAAACCTCCAAGTTTGTATAGATTATTGGCTTAACGTAGTAAACTTAATATTCGGTATCGTGCGGCAAGTTACAATGCCATAGCAAGGACAATCTTGCCAGGTAGGGATTCATCGATGATGCGACCTAACTTGTGTACCACAAACGAAGGAACACCTTATGTCGTGTCCTGCGTACCCAAACACTTGCACCTTACAGGAACAGATAACGCAATATCTGTAGCAAAATTCTAAGAAGAAGAAGTGAGAATGCACAGCGTGACTGATGTGTATCTTATACATTTTCGCATTTACTTTTTAGATTGTATTCTTACTTTACTTTAGTAAGTGATGTTAATACAACCTGCGTGATGGTTAAGTCACTTTATGGCATCATCTATGAATAAATGTTCTGTGTATAGATTAATAAAAAAAACCTTATAGAAAATAACTACATATGTTAAAAATAACACGAATTCCAAAAATCGATTGCTTCTAAACAAATACATAACAAAATAACGACAATTTAAAACCGCAGACAAACGCTTAACAAGCGATAAATCTCAGGTAGATACTTCTCGACACGAACATAAATAATACAACGTAGCGTTATTGCTAACGTTGTAAATCATCTCATTTAAAAGCTTTTGGCGATATGCTATAAGCATGTTAAAATCCTATTTTTGTTACGCACGATTTTGATAAATTTAAAAAAGATCGCTGTTTGTCTGCGTCTGTGGTTATTGCCTTACTGCTCTGCTCCCGTCACCAGTAGCATGATGTTACATAGCCTATAACCTTCTTCAAGAACTCGGCTATCATACGCTAAAATAATTATTCAAATACTACTGGTAGTTCAAGAGATTAGCGCGGTCAACATACAAACACACTCTTCCACTTTATATATATATTTTTTTAAATAAGTATAGATAATTTTTACTGTATTATTACCATAATTAATAAAAACACGTCTACACTATTTGTATTATATTGGCACATATTGTTGGCAAATAGCTCCATTGATTGGTGATCAGCGAGGCTGAACTGATATATTGGCTATGGCAAATTGATGATGGGAATTAGAGTGCTCATTTATTATTCTTTTTTATACGTATAAACTCGTGCTAAGTGAATCTTTTTTTTTTAATATCTCTAGTGAACAAATAGAGCTGTGTTGAAAAGTTCTTTAAAACATAATTCATGTATATTAATTACTAGCTACCCGAGGCGCGGTTTCACTCGCGTCTTTGCTTACCACTCTTCTCCCGTCGCCAGTAGCGTGATGTTACATAGCCTAACCTTTCGCAGGAACTGGGCTATCATACGCTAAAAAAAATATTCAAATCCGAATGGTAGTTCTAGAGATTAGCGCGTTTAAACAAGCAAACTTTACAGCTTTATAAATAGTATAGATATTTAGACTCGGCATTTTTATAGATATTTTTAGACATAGTACATATTGTTGAATTTGGGAATTTAAACAATAACAATATCACGAAAACATACCGAAGCTACCCTACGGATCAATACTTTTGAGTACAAATGATACAAACATGTGTCTCTAGTACTACCAGTAGTACTAGTGACCAATCAAATTCGTTAATACAACTAAACATCATGACAAAGTCAAAGTCAAAGTCAACATCATTTATTCACATAGGTTAATTAAATTAACACATATGAACGTTAAAGGTTACAAAATGTCAGCCAATTTACCTAAAGCCAGTTCGCTGACAAGGTAAAGCCATGAGAAGTACTGGCAAGAAACTCAGGCCACTCTTTTTAATCGCCAGGTTATTAAAATTTTTGTATATTACAATTTCAAGTAGCATGCAAAGTGACACAGGCACACTTAACTCTAGAGGTAATTAATTACAGCTTTCTATGCCGTAAAGCAAAAGTAAAATGACTATAATAAATACCCGTGGTACAACCAGACGAACTATGTAGGTGGACCAAATTTAATGTAATGTCAATGTGACACAAATTTGCCGATAGTGAAGGGGAAAGGAATGAGGAAGGAGATCAAAAAGGTGGAGGACCGAGAGGAATAATTGGGCTTCATGCGCTTTGACTCAATAAACAAAACGCAATAGCATGGCAACTAACACTTTACGTCGGTATCCTATGAGGGGTCTGCCCCGATCGATCCGGCCCATTCATGCTGAAACCAGCGAAGGCCTACTACCGCGTAAACTACTCTTGGGATCCGACCGGAATATAATATTTATATATATTTCTGATCCCCTATACAGTGGATTACGTCGGAATAGAATTTAAAATAATAAAAATAATCGACGCCTAGTGGATCAGATACAGGGGATCCGACCGCAATAACTCACTCATAATAATACTAGCTGATGCCCGTAGATCCGCCCGCGTGAATGTCGGCTTCGCACATGAACATATCTCTGTTTATACGTTGACGATTTTTTATATAAACCTTCATCCCCTATTACAACCCCTTCAAGTAGTTTTTCGCGATGAAAGATAGCATATGTACCCCAAGGTCTAATCTATCTTTATACTAAATTTCATCAAAACCGGTTATGTGGTTTAGGCGTTAAATCGTAACAGACAGACAGAGTTACTTTCGCATTTATAATATTAGCTGCAATACGTAACGTACTTTTGGTGGAACAGGGACATATGATAAAATTTTCCTTTTCAAAATATCGATGATGGATACATTGCTTAAAGTTGCTTAACCGTAATTTACGTGACGGCCACCGGATCAATGGGGACGGCTCACCACTGATCGATTTTTTCTAAATTTATCATTATTTGCATTTGCCATTACAAGTGCAAATAATGTACTGCCTGTTTAAAAATTAAAAGATTTTTGGGGTGGGTGACGTTTCGGACACAAAATGTTCGGACACTTTGACACAATCGACAATTTTTTTTTTAAATGTTTTTACTGACGTTTCGGACACTAATAAAATATCCTGTTTTGTACGGTTAGACAAAAACATCCAGCGATACCTTAATGTTGAAATACTTTTCTTCCGCCTAATATATTTTAAAGCATGCGACATATTTTATACAGGTAAAAAATGTAAAAAAAACAATTGACAACTTTCAAAATTTGAAAGTGCGTAAAACAAAAAAATACATTTCTTTATTGTGCCAAATACTGTGATTATTGTAGGTTAAACGAGTGCCAAATACTGTGACTGTTGTAGATTACTGTAATTGTTGACCTGTATTTAGTATTTAAGTATATTGTAGTTTGTAGTCTTTGCTTTATCTGATTATCTGTGATTTTTTAATTGTTAAAATTATTTTTAAGTATATCATGTATGTTTTTTTTTTAATGTTTTATTTTTTGTGATTATGATGTTGATTTTTACATTAATGAACGTTTTAAATGAAATTTTAGTTTTATTTATTCCAACACGTATATATATACATATAGATATATACTACTATACCTATTACAGCTTAAACGCCGCTTTAAAAAGATTTTTATGCACATTTTATTTAAACCTTTTTGTCTGGGTGTACTAAGCAGCTACTATGAATAGGCAGTGTCCGAAACGACAAAGAAAATAAAATAAAATTTAAAAGTGTCAATTCGGCCACAGTGTCCGAACATATTGTGTCCGAAACGTCAGCGACCCGATTTTTGTAATAAGGTTAACCAATAAATGGTAGTCCTTCATAAGTATTTCATAGCCAGGTGTTGTATCACACAGCTATTATGAGTGAAGAACAAAGCTTGCATGTTATATTTGAATGGGAATAAATATGACAAAATGATTTTATAACTTAAGCTATTGATTATTTTATAGGTATATTGATTAAAAATAAGTAAGTACTACCTATATAATTAATATTATTAACGCAAAATCTATTTAACCAATTTGAAAAGTTCTTTTACATATAGAAAGCTACAATATTTTTATTTTATTTTATTTGTCAGGAATCAGCAAATATTTAGCTTTATTTTTTGTGGTATATCTACTATGGCGGGCGATGCCGCTGGCAACAGCTAGTTATTTATAGTTTTGCCCTTCGTATGAATAAGGTCAATAAACCGTTAAAGTATTTCCTTTCAGTTAACATCGATGTAGATTGTAGAGTAATATTATTTGTGTTATTCGCTTTTCTGGATATACAAATTGACTCCAAAGCTTTATGATGGCTTGCTAACAATAGAGCTTAAAACTAACGTAGGTATAATAAATATTCTCGTATCCTCCTAACTAAGAACGACGTAAGTGCACAAGATAAAATACAGGATAAGTGCATTTATGGTATTTAAATTAGAATTAATTTTCCCGAACTAGTTTTATCCAATAGGTAATGTTATCGCATACAATAATCATACAATGTCTTTGTTGTTTAACTTCATCGTCAATAGTATGACAACAAAATATTTTCATTGTTATGGCAGTAAATGACCAAAATAATTACTATTACTGCTTCAAACCGTACGAAATGATTTATATCATCCATCAATGTCTTCAACATTGCCAGCACAATCTTAGCGTTTATTGACATCTTTCCTTCCTTATTCGTAAATCATTTTGCGAGAACTACTTATAAGAAATAAGTTGTTGAAACGTTACGATTCTCCCACTGCAGCATTGCACACAAATAATGTGGAATGTAGGGTATTGCTACGGGTATAAATATATATAATAATAATATAATATAATATGTGGACACTATCACACATCTTCATCTATTCCCAAGCTAAGCAGAGCTTGTGTTATGGGTACTAGATAATTTAAATATAATACATATACGTATTTTTTTTTTGTAAATACATACTTAATATACATAGAAAACACCCAAACTGAAGGCAAATACAAATGTTCATCACACAAATATTTGCCTTCCGCGGGAATCGAACCCACGACACCCAGCGTCGCAGTCAGTTACACTAACCACTAGACCAACGGTGCAGTCTATATAAAAGATATATACTTAATTACATGTAGGTATGTTTATATATCCACATATTTATGTACTTAATGTAGTATATAAATATTAATTATTTTGTATACCTATATATTATTTTGTTTAAGTAATTTAAGTACCTATTGTATTGAATCTATCTATACATATAATAAAAATGTAACCGAACGCTGTCTGTACATGGAAGATATATGAGAAAAAAAAAAATTGGGACCTTTATCAACGCAAGTAGAACCCAAAACAATGATTGTTACAATTTTTGTCTGTTTGTCTGTTTGTCTGTTAGTCTGTTTGTCTGTTTGTCTGTTTGTCTGTTTGTCTGTGCGTTTGTTCACGCTAATCTCAGAAACGGCTTATCCGATTTAAATATGGTTTTCACTAATATATTGTGGTAAGCTTCACTTAACATTTAGTGTTTGTTTCATGTCAATCGGTTCATAAATAAAAAAGTTATGCCAATTTAAAGAATCACATCGAATATTCGTTAATTTACTACGAAATCTTTTAGAAACAGAGATTTTAACCCAAGGTAAGACACTAAAGGTTGTGGGTGTGGGTCTAAGTATTAGCTGTTTTTCGCACGGTCAGCTTTATGTGGCTCCATCACGTGTTAGCATTCCTAGCAGCCTGTATGCTTTGATCCCTGATGGCTATACGTCTAATCCATACATCCATACATATTATAAAAGGCTTTGTCCTGACTGACAGACAACGTACAGCCTAAACCACTGGTCGTAGCGACTTGAAATTTGAAGGGTGTGTTTGTCTTAATGTCTAGAAGTGTACTAAGAAATGGTTTTTAAAAATTCAACCCTTAAGTGTATGAAAAAGGATGAAAAAGATTGTATGAAACGTCTACATTTTTAACTTACAGCTTTGAAATTTTGTTTTGGAATAATTTTATTTAAATAAAAAATTCTAATTTTTTTTTTAACTGGGGTGGATTTATAGGCGTGAAATAAGGGATTAAATATTGTATGGAAAGATCTTTGCTTTTGAAGTTGGCGACTTGAAATTTGGAGGGAGGGGGAAGGGAGGGGGAGGAAGAGGAAAGGAAGGGAGAAGTGCCGGGTAGTGAGGGGGAAGTCAGGGCAAAGGGAGGGTAAAGTCAGGGGGAAATCGACTGCCTCTGTATTTCGGTGGTACTGTGTATGGACTGCCACGCAGAGGTTGCGGGTTCGATTCCCGCTCAGTGCAAATATTTGTAGCATGAACATGTCTATTTGCATTGGTCTGGGTGTTTCTATGTATAATATGTATGTATTTACAAAAATAAAAGTATTTAAGTATGTTTATCCGTATTCTAGAACCCATAAGCAAGCATATAATATGCTTACTTTGGGTCTAGATAGCGTTGTGTAAAAAAAGGAAAAAGAAAAAGGGAACTCAGGAGGATGTGAGGAGGCAGTGAAGGGCAAGTGAGAGGTAAGTGAGGGGGAAGTGAGGGGGAAGTGAGGGGGACGTAAGGGAAAGTGAGGGAAGTGAGGAGTCAGTGAGTGGTAAGTGAGGGGTGAGTGAGTGGAAAGTGAGGGAAAGTGAGGGAAAGTGATGGGAAGTGTGGGGAAAGTGAGGGAGATGGGAGGGAGACGGGAGGGAAAGGGAGGGGAATGGGAAAAAGGGGGAGAGGAAATGAGGGAAAGGGGAAAGTTATTGTAGTGGAAATTTGCCTTAGTGTATTGTATATTGTTTTACGGGTGATATCTTTAGGTAGGTGAAAGAGGGTTTGTACGAATGGTGATGATGATGAGATTAGAAATAGTATGCAAAACAGTATTTAAACAATATAAAAATGTCTATTGGAAAAACTCACTCATCACGAAATCTCAGAAACTACAAGTGCTGGGAGTTTCAAATTTTGGAAATAGGTGCTCTCTAACCCCAAGTTTTCACTGACGACACAACATGTTGTAAACAGCTACCTATCCCACTCATTCTTTGAGAGTTAAATAGTAAGATATATGTTTGCAACTTGTTTTGCCGTCAGTGAAAACGCGAGGTAAGACGGGTTTTTTGAAATTCATTTCCCTGTAGTATAAAGGGGAACAAAATTTGTATAAAGCTTTTATAGTTTTTTAACGGGAGTTTTGATAATACGATTTCCAAACTAGGAACTATTCTTATTAAATGGGAAAATAGGAGTGGCAAGTTTCGTTAAATATCGCAAAATTTCGTCTGTTATAGGGGTAGCGGGTGAATAGATTTAAATAGGATTCGCCTTAGAGACGGATTATACTGATATTTATTACTAATACAATGTACGATTGCCGTAAGATTAGGTAAGAAATATACAGGCACACATCTGAATTTTCACGCGAACGAAGTCGCGGGCAACAGCTAGTACCTATAATATGAATGATAATTATGATCCAAACTAGGGAATGCAATCTCGTTTTTGCGAGATCGGGATCTCGCGAGATCTCGTCCATATTTTGCGAGATTGAGTCTCGTTCAATTTTTGTACGAGATCTCGCGAGATTGCGAGATTGAGCGGCGGCGCAGCAAAATCGGTGTGTATATCGTAGCGCGGTTGCGCTCGAACTGCTCTGCGCATGTAGGCACTTATTTCGAAGTTTTTTTTATTTTTATTTTAAGTTTTTTGTTCTTAATACTGCAGAAGGCTGAATTTGTTATATTTCGAAGTGTTCTTTTTGTTTTATTTTGAGGTTTTTGTTCTTAACACTGCAGAAGGCTGATCTTTGTTATATTTCGAAGTGTTCTTTTTGTTTTATTTTAAGTTTTTTGTTCTTAATACTGCAGAAGGCTGATTTTTGTTATATTTCGAAGTGTTCTTTTTGTTTTATTTTATGTCTTTTGTTCTTAATACTGCAGATGCAGAAGGCTGATTTTCAGTTTATATAATAAGAATAAGACTGACGAATATTATATTATAACGTAATATTGTGTTTTATTTTAAAATAAATGATTATAATATGCCAATTACATGTATGTTTTATTTTTATCTTATATATTGGAAATCAATAAACGGAATTAATAGTATTAGCGAATGTTTTTAGTAAAAATACCCAATTGGGCTGACTGGCTTAACGGTCTCGCGAGATCTCGGCTAGGTCTAAAATCTCGCGAGATTGCATTCCCTAATCCAAACCATCCTTTTTCTCCTTCATAATTATAACTTCATTGCACAGCTGGCTGGCAAACTGCTGGTATGGTGGCCTCAACTATGGTGGCTGGGAATTAATGGGGTAGGGGAAGGGAATGAGGAAGGTGAGGAAAGAGGACAGGGGGAAATTGGGCCGCCGGCGCTCTCACTCACCGAACGAAACGCAGTAGTACAGATACTACTACTCTTACGTCGATCTTCTCTGAGAGGGTAGTACTTCCCCGGTCGATCCGACCCATTTACGCTAAAACCAGCGTGGATATACTACCGTAAGATATCTCTGCATTACCTTGGTTGCACTTAGCTACGCTACGTAAATAGCTTAGGGAAAACCGGGAGGAACATAGCTAACTATGAAAAACCAGGAACACTAACTCATCAGTCTTCATTTAAGCGATAAAGATTAGGTAAACCTAGATTGATAACAACATGGTCATAATTATGAGTGCATAGCCGTTTGCATTGTTTTAACGGCCTAGGTCACGCTGTGAATGTGCGTGTGGCTATCCATTAAAATGTGTCCCGAATATGGACGTACTTTGTAGTTGTTGTAATTTTAGCACACAGAAATATACTTACAAAAAAAAAAATATAATATATTTTTATGTAGTTTCAGTTCCATATTTGTAAAGCACTCCGCAATCTATGGCAAGCAGTGCATGCGGTCGTTATCTTTAAAAAAATCTTCACAACAATCAGTTTTTTAAACTGTTACAAATATCACGTGAAGCCCTTGAATAAGACTAGGGTCAACAAAAGTATTTATCTGCGGTATTCACACCTGTGGTGTAACGCATTAAACTTTCAACGTATTCCTACAGTGTATGGAGATATACGCGGCGAAAATAGCGACGGGCAAGCGTGTATACAAACGTTATCATACTACTTAATATTATAAACGCGAAAGTTTATATTGACGTTTGTATGAGCAAAAATTACTAAATGAATTTTAATGAATCTTGACAATAATATAGCTTATACATTAGCAAACATAGTGATTTATAAAGATATTGTGTAAATATTGAGTATTTTCTGCAAGCCACGCTACGGGCGACAGCTAGTAAATAATTGTTGAGGTTTGCCTCAGTGGTTCAGTTGTTTAAGGAGTATTACGCAGAAGTTTTGAGTTCAATCCCCGGGTCGGGTAAAATCATATTGGATTTCTTGAAATTCTCTGTATTAGCTCGGCGTTTGATATTGTGTTCGGTAAGGTTGTTACATATAACTCAACATTTACTGGCGAGGTGTTACAAACCTCTGACTAGCCCTTCAGATAAAAAAGGTGTGAAACTGTGTATTTATAGGTATGATTAAGTACCTAATATGATTTTCTGGAGAAGTAAAGTGTCTCGTTGCTACATTAGATATGTTACAATTTTTATTTTTTTTTCTTCTTTATATAACTGCTAGATTGTTACAGTATTCAACATATTATACTATAGGCACTAAGGTCTAACTTCACAAACACTAAACCTATAGTGGTAAAAATTACATAGTTATAAGCATATATTTAGTAAAACGTTCTGAGTTATACATATACAGATGTAAGTATGTCTAACTGTTCATATGCTAATCGGGGGATTGCGGTTCACCGTGTCAGGGTCGGGCTTTAGGGTAACTTGCGGTGCAGAGCTATGTGTTTCAAAAACCATTACTCATTCATCTACGAACAAGGGGTGACAAACGAGCTTAACTTGATTGTCTTATCTATTATCTGAGAGTTCGAGGAATACTTAGGAATACTTCACACCACGAGCTGTCTATTGATTAATATCTATTTATTACTTCGATGATTGTACCACGGTATTTTATGATAGTGGTTTACTTTACTAAGTCAAAAAGAGCTTATTTCTATTTCATACCGTAATGCGAAACGATGAAGTATCAAATAAACATTCGTCGATTAACACCACTGGTCCAAACAAGGAATTTACAAATGGTCCTTGTGCGATTCACACCGTGGTATAAACCGATCGTGGTGTGATTCGACAAAGGACCCACTTAGACTTAACTTGACTAAACTTGTGATGGCCCAATGGTTGAGGCACCCGCTTCGTATAGGTACGTGAGGTCGTGGGTTCGAAACCAGGTGTAACAAATTGTTTTATTAAATTTATACTTACGTACTTTGTAAGTTTACCCTGGACACTACTGACTAAATTTATTGTATGACTTATAACATCTGTAAATAAACTGTAAAACTGTCCAAAAAATCTTTTATTATTACTGAATCAAGGTTAAGGAAAAAATCGTGAGAAAACGGAGAAAAAGTCTGTTAAAATTGCCAATCTGCTTTGAGCAAGCGTAGTGATTATGCTCATGCATTCTCAGTGTAAAAAGAGCCCTTTCCTTGTAATGGGACAGTAAGCTACCATTATTATTTATTTTACTGAAACAATAGCAAGCGATGCTTAATTTAACGCTATCTTTTGTCACTTTACTAGGAATTGTTTTTTTTTTATGACTTTAGCAAAAAAAGTAAACTTGCGTGTTTAAACAACTAAAACTCTACAAACATTACTGTATCAAACAACAAGAATAGTAACTGTTCTCTTATTTTTAACGACAAAGGTATAAGACGAATGGGCAAAGTTACACGATCGCGCGATATCGCCAACTTTACCGTGATATCGGTAAGATGGAACCACTGAACTCGGTTAATTGCGCTACTTTACTGAATTATGTTGAACATTATTTTGGATTGATTCTTTTGGTTTTGTTATTTTTAGCTTTAGTTTGAAAAATGAATGTTATTAATGTTATTATTCTTATTTTTATGAATTGACTGATGGAATACTAGGTGCAATGCAACACATGTCTATACTTTCGATATAAAAGCGTAACACCATAAATTTTGAAGCATAAAACCCTAGCAAGTTACTTGGCCATATAATACAAAACATTGATAACATCCTGTTTTTCTTTTTGCGGCATGAGAAAACAGGGTATATGAACAATTTGTTTTTGTACTTTTAAATACACAAACACGACACTTTATTGGTTTTACAATCTGGATCGAAACGTTATTTTAATGTACGTTCATTTTCAAATTAGGTATATGATTGTTAACAGTTTACAATCATAATTACTGTTGTGTTCGTCTTAAACAAATAAAAGAAACAATGACTTTTTTAGACTTTTTAAAAGGAAAAAATGATTAAATAGAGAGTACAAAGGCGGAGTTTGTAAATCAAATCAAATTAAAGTCACGTTTTATCAAAAGAACAAAAATAAGACAGAAGACAGAGACTGTGGCGGATGCTCAACCAAAAACCAGCTTCAGGTTCGTATAAAGCGTTCTGAGTTTCTTGCTAGCTTCTCTCATGGCTGTAACTTGTCAGCAAACTGACTGTAAAATTAAAGCGTCACGCATATGATGATATGACACGTAATTAATAGTACCTAATAGTAGATTTAGTGATAACTATGAGTACAATGTTAGTGCAGTGTAGGTACCTATAGTTATTACTTAAACCACTTATACTGTTTTTTTTTAAATTTATGTACATCATTACCTACTTATGTGTTTTTAGCAAAAACATTATATATCTTATCTTTGATCTAGCACATATTAGACTGACGTTGACACAAATTATCTCCAAAAATATCTTGTACCATCATTAATTACAGAAAATGTATGCAATGAATGTATAAATTATTAATGTATGTTACAAGTATTGTAAATATTATTTGACATTCTATAAAATGTCAACACCATCATTTCCGTATAACATTTATTTTAAAATTACGTTATCTGCTGTTAGACGATAGTAATATTTCATGTTCATATTCGTTTCGCATAAAATGGGGTTAGTACGTCACATATTTCCTAGTTTAGTTTAGCCGTATTATTCTGAAGCGACGATAGCGGAACTTTCCGAACCCATCTATAAACCTGAAATCTAAAACTGTTAACAGTTATTATTATTATACTTTATTGTACACATAACAAAATATTAACAATTCTACTTCTATCCTAAATATTTGCATGCCTAATACAGGCAGAATATAGCTTGCACTTTGCACCATTGTTATATCTGGTATCACCTGTATTCTACGCAATTCAATGATTCTTTCTTTCTTTCTTTCTTTCCTGTTTCAATAGGATCTGTAAAATCGGCAATCGGCATTGAAAACATCATCAAATAGGATTCGGCAACTGTACAAGAAGCTATCAAATGATAGCATATTTGTACGACCAGCTTGCTCTAAGTTTAGTGGTAAGTCATCAGCTTTGACAAATTTATTTATTTATTTATTCTGGACATATCAGTTATAATATGTTAGGTACATTGCTATTATAATCCTATAGTATGACAGTATGAGTGAACATATAACCCACACCAATGTCGGCGGAGTATTCTTAATGGAAGAACAAACGTGGAAGTCTATGTGCGTCTAAATTAAATTAAATATAAGAACACAAAGTAAAAAATCTGTTTGTGTGCGGAAAGGAACAGCAGCTGCAATCTTACGACAAGCATTTTTAAAATGCAACTACTGCTTTTTTGAACTTGTAATGTAAAAATAATATTCAACATTGCAGCAGAAAAGCTACGTATCCTCGAGACAATTCTGATTAAGATGGCTCAACATCGTTCCACAGCCTATTAGTAAATAGGCTTTTTTGGAAGTACCCAAAAAGCCGTGCCCTGTCATACTTGCGTTTTTCAGAAGGTACGTGAAAGCGCAATGTCTCCAGTAAATCTAGGATAAGATTTTGCGTCTGAGACCCATGAGCGGTAGTAATCACTTAATCATATAAGCCGCTAGCAATAAAAAACCACTTCACAACACCGACAAAACACAAACCAATCGATCACGAGCGTAATACCAAACCATATGTTTTCATTTCTTCTTTACGAAGGCCAAGGCAACACACTCAGATCTAATAGTCACTCTATTTGTATACTATTAAAGACGAATTTCGTATAGCAAATGAATGGTGTATACGTCAGTGTTATATTTATTTATCGTAGATTTCAGTGTCGGTGTAAGAATTTTAATTACAAACTCTTGGTACTTGTTTATGATAGTATTACTGTCAGACTGATTGGCACTTGATGTAATGAGGATGGCCGAGTCAGTGCATCTTTTTAAATACATACTTTTATAATAACTAGGTGCGCCCTACGGCTACGCCCGCGTGTTAAATATGTTTTGTTGTATTCCTCGGAAACCAGACCGATGGGTGCTGAGTGGTAACAAACAAACACACACACACACACACGCACACACACACACACACACACCCACACACGCGCGCGCGCGCGCGCGCACGCACGCACGCACGCACGCACGCACGCACGCACGCACGCACCCACGCACGCACATACGCACGCACGCACGCATGCACGCACGCACACACGCACACGCACACGCGCGCGCACACACACACACACACGCGCGCGCGCGCATTCACACACACACACACACACACACACACACACACACACACGCACGCACGCACGCACAAGCACACACACACACACACACACACAAACTTTCGTATTTATAATATTAAAAGGATTATGTTTTCTGATATAGGTAATTATTTAATTCTTTATGCATATTTTAAAAGCGAGTCTATAATACTCTTTCCCAGCTGGCCTTTGGGTGATGTATTAATTAATGTAAGTTGGTGTGTAAATATTATTGATTGTTATTTGGTGTTTCTATTTTGACCTAAAATTTAATTAGTTTGATACATTTCAGAGCAGTATTATCTCGAAGGTATGTTTTTAACCGACTTCAAAAAGGAGGAGGTTATCAATGGGGTCGTATGTTTTTTTTTTTTTTTTGTTTGTTTGTTACCTCATATCTCGGTTAATTATGAACCGATTTGAATTTTTTTTTTATCAAAAGAATTATCTGCCGAACAAGTGCAAATAAGTAATCTATAGAAGATGTGTGTCGTCGAAGTATGTTCCGTCGAAATAATGTTTGTCGAACGTATGTTCTGTCGAAGCAATGACTGTCGAAATATATTTTTTCGAAATTAATAATATTAAGTCGAAATATAGAACTGTTGAACACACACATACATACTCTATCATTACTTCTTTTACCAGAATAGGTACATTAAATTACACAAAGGCCTCACACAGCTGCTAGCCGTGCCTCCGTGCCGCACTGTCGCTCGCGCGTCTTCACCCGTTCCTCGTACACTTACCACCCTTAATAAACTTGTAGCGACCATCCCGGAGTGTGATTTGTTTGCTGATAAGTGCCATGTAGTTTTAGAATATTTACAAAAAATATGTGAATGATCTGTTATGTTTTATTTTATATAGGTATAAGTTCTTTGTAATAGTTTTTTCGGCTTTGATTGATTGATTAATCTAATTGGTATGTGTACCGTATTAATCAAATAAAATAAATAAATAAATAAATAAACTATCGAGGTACATATATACGGTATAGATATGCTTACAATCGTGAGGTTGCATGTACTTCCCTAATGTGTGGTCCTCACTTCCCAACACTAAGATGTTTTTGCGTATACATTTATCCGCCAAATTTAGTCAATAAATTTAACGTCTATCATTAAATACTTACTTAAACAAACTGAATGACTTATGGTCCTTTAGATCAAAGACTGCACTGAGAGTACTGCTCTAATATAGAACAACATACTACAAAGTAAACGTTATTCACAAATGTGTTTTAAGTCTAATACTTAATGTACATTTTGCAACAACTTGGCATGTATTTATGTCCTTTTAGCTTAGCAGGGCGGGCAGAGTATTGATTTCGTAATAACAACATAACTACAAATTACACGTTATTCAAAAATATGTTTTAAGGATCTGCCTTAAAACATATTTTTGAATATCGTGTAATTTACATTTGCTTAATGTACATTTTGCAATAACTTGGCATGTATTTATGTCCTTTTAGCTTAGCAAGGCAGTAGATATTGTTTGCTTACTGCACATGAACGCGTCAGTGCATTAAATCCAGAGATCTAAATCTCCGATTAAATCATAATGATACAGTTGTTTATTGACAAGTTACACACAGAATGATATGGCTGTCAGCTAATAATGCACTGAGTTTTTTTAACAGCCGACAACAGATATGATATGAGATAGCGCATTTGCATCTTATGATATCAATGAACAGCGAGGATAGGGCGCTAGTCACTACGAAATGTTATGTGTTCATAATTAATTGTCTTGTCAGCACTTATTGTTTCTTTTCCAAACACTTAGAACAAACATTATAGATTATTTTGTCACCGTACGGTATAAACACAAAACATTATACCTACCAAAATCATACTTATTATTCAAACTTAAAATGCTCATTTATAATTTATACAGTTCTAATATATTAACTAGAACGATTAAATATTAGTTACATAATTACCCTTTATCAAAGATTAATTTTACAACTAAAAAGGCAGTATGTGTTTAAAAAGCTACCGTAGTAAAATCAATAATACTAACCACTTATTACGGGTGTGTTCGATTTATTTAATAGTAGGTAACGTCGTAATTGTATTTCTTTAGTTTGAACCTTAAATTGAGGTGCTTTTGTCAGACAGTAAGAACGTAAACAATAAATGTTTTTATAATTAGTGTATTTATTTATTTATTATATCCTACAGAAAGCCTACGGACTAATATTAAAAACTAACATACAATGTACATTCACAAATTGCCAATTAAAGACTCCCACATATATTTAATAAAAATAAAAAGAAATTTCTATTTTAAATGTAATATCAAAATTGTATACAAACATAACAATAATAAAAAAATAAAATAGGTTTATACATTTATTTTAATGTAGGCTGGTCAAAGTGTGTGTCACGGTATTTACACTAGTACAGTACAGGTCAATGTTGAAATCCGAAGGAAGTCGATTGAAACATTGTGCGCTTATTAAGGAGAAGATGTTCTTCTTATAATGAATGAATGATGTATGCCCGTAATATCAGTCGATCTACGGGTAGTGCAAGTTGATGTTAAAGCTACTAGTTGGGTCAAGGCGAAAAAAGTTGCTCATGCCCCACTAGTTAGACAACGGGGTGGTAGCGCTCTGTCGCTGAATATTATGTTCTCAAAAGACCATAGCACCACGGGCAACGTACAGCTTTTTAATAGGTAACTCAACATCCGCAATTCCCACGCTCCTTCATGAACACATTGCGCATACAAAGTTTTCCTTCAATAATTAAATATGAACATAATATGAATCATCGATAATATTACAAAGAATCAAGCTCATTGTATCAAAGAATTACTGTAATTAATCTAATGCAGTAACTGTTATAATAAAGTACTAGGTATCTGCACTGACGCACACAGTTTATATTACACATAATTATAACGACAAGCGTTTAGAAGATCTCGATGCATGGCGCCAAGTATGAAAGACTCGACGGGTGTCCTCATATATACTACACTTGGCTGGCCAGCTCTATTGTGCCATGTAACGTAGCCTTCAAGTCGAAGTTTTGTTTCGCCAGCTACATTAGAGCCCACCACAACTACGACTCCAGAATCAGATAAACTTACAAGCAGTCGCTATCGCCGGACATGGTTTGGTGATGATGTTACTACAATGAGACTGCAACTAAGTTTTAGTAGATCGTTTTAAGTTATCAAAATACAAAACGTCTCACTAACGCTTAGTCCCAAATCATTTTTGTAGATTTAGTTTAAGCGGGTCGTGAAAAAGGATCTTTTAAGGCCATTCCAGCAGTTTGACACAATGACTTTTGAATGGTGTCTACTACTGAAGCCTATTGGCTGCTTACCTTCAGGCAGAGTATAGTCGCTTTGGTAGGCTTATATATAACTAGCTGTTCCCGCAGCTCCGCCCGCGTAAATGTCGGTTATAACGCATTTTTCATACAAACTTTCATCCCCTGTTTTAACCCTTTCAAGTCATTTTTTTTGCGATATAAGATGTGCCTATGTTGTTCCCCAAGGTATATTCTATCACTATAGCAAATTTCATTAAAATCGGTTCAGTGGTTTAGGCGCGTAAGAGTAACAGACAGACAGACAGAGTTACTTTCAGGCCGGAGTATGCGCATTCGTCAGGGCGGATGTTTGCGTTCGCCGTCTGCGCTGCCTAGAGGACCCATCCTACCCCATCCTTTGGCTTCACGTTGATCTTGGTTCTCTGAGCCGGGTCTACGCGTGCCTTTACCGTTCCCACTCCGGAGATTTGGAGACAACTCGACTCTTTGACCATCTGAGTCAGGCGGCAGACTTAGCGCAGGAGCGGTTTCCGAACGCGGAACTGGTGTTTCTGGGAGACTTTAACGCCCACCACGAGACCTGGTTGGGTTCTCTCAGAACAGACCATGCGGGACGAGCCGCCCATGCATTCGCTCTCACGCATGACCTGACGCAACTGGTAATCCATCCCACCAGGATACCAGATATTCCAGGTCAAGCGCCCTCTTTGCTAGACCTACTGCTGACGAGTCACCCAGACCAATACAGTGTTTCGGTCCACGCCCCACTGGGTAATTCCGACCACTGTTTGGTCTGCGCCTCAGTGCCTCTTGTTGCTCCCCCACGACGTGCGGAGGTAAAGCGACGACTATGGCACTACTCGTCAGCAGACTGGGATGGTATGCGGGAGTACTTTGCTTCCGTCCCATGGGCATTACGCTGCTTTAAAAACAGGGATCCGTCGCAAAGTGCTACTGCTGTCGCTGGTGAAATCTTGTTAGGTATGGAATATTACATTCCATCCTCAGATGTCACCAGTGCCGGCAAAACGCGTCCCTGGTTCAACCGTGAGTGCGCCGATACTGTTAAACAAAAAGAATCGGCGTACCGCGCTTGGATCAGGGCCCGAGCACGGCGCGACCCTAGCTTGGATCGCCTAAAAGCAGCGTACAATAAAGCCACTAGGGAATGCAAGAGGGCTTACATCAGAGCGGATGCCCAGCGCATTGCACGGATTGGGCAAGAACTGATTTCGCATCCTACGGGTAGCCGTAGCTACTGGCGACTAGCCAAGGCCGTGCAATCCAACTTCTGCAAGCCTTCGCTGCCCCCCTTGAAATGTCCTGATGGATCGCTGGCCCACGAGCCGCAAGAGAAAGCAAACTTGCTTGTAGAACTCTTTGCGGCTAACTCCCGAATCGACGACCGTGACTTGCACCCGCCGACTATATCTGGCTGCGACTCCATTATGCCTAATATCCGTATTAGGCATCGTGATGTCCGTGCGGAACTAAGGTCGCTCGATGTTCGGAAAGCCAGCGGAACGGATGGTATTCCAGCGGTGGTTCTCAAGAAATGCGCAGCGGAGTTGTCTCCTGCATTGACGCGCCTATACCGCCTATCTTATTCCTCGGGAATTGTGCCGGAGGCTTGGAGAGAGGCGAATGTTCAACCGATTCCCAAAAAAGGGGATAGGTCCGAGCCAGGCAACTATCGACCCATAGCTGTCACCTCAGTTCTCTGCAAGGTGCTTGAGCGGATAATAAACGCCCAACTAGTCCGCTACCTAGAGGGTCACTCGTTAATTAGTGACCGACAATATGGCTTCAGGTCAAAACGGTCTACGGGTGACCTTCTAGCATATATCACGCACCAATGGGGTGAAGCTATGGACAGGCATGGAGAGTCCTTGGCCATCAGCCTTGACATAACCAAAGCCTTCGATAGAGTCTGGCACCGTTCGCTTCTGTCTAAGCTTCCAGCATATGGTCTGCCACCCCAGCTGTGCAACTGGATTGCCGCATTCCTGCGTGAGCGCCGCATTAGAGTCCTTTGTGACGGATCGGCCTCCGATTATTTGCAGGTCAACGCTGGGGTGCCTCAGGGGTCCGTCCTGTCGCCCACCCTGTATCTTCTGCATGTCAATGACATGTTGTCCCTTGGCAACATTCATTGCTATGCAGATGATAGTACAGTGCATGGGCGATATCTCGGACATCCTGCGGCTAAACAGACTGACATCGAGGCAAAACGCCTAGAACTTGTCGCTGAGCTCGACCAAGTATTATACCGCATTTCTAAATGGGGTTGTGAGAATTTGGTCGAGTTCAATGCCAAGAAAACACAGGTGTGCGCGTTCTCTGCAAAAAAATCTCCGTTCCTTCCCCTTCCCTCCCTTCAGAACACAGTGTTACCACTACAGGATAGCCTAAGTATCCTGGGTATGGACATCAGCCGAGATCTCAACCCCAAGATCTACATCGAGTGCGTCATTAAAACCGCCTCCTGTAAACTCGGTGTCCTGAACAGGGTGAGGCGGTACTTCACGCCCGAGCAGCTCTGTCTTCTTTATAAGACACAGGTTCGTTCCTGCGTGGAGTACTGCTGTCGTCTTTGGGATGGCTCCGCACAGTACTTACTGGATGCACTCGATAGGTTGCAGCGGCGAGCAGTCCGTATCATCGCAAGCCCGGAGGCTACTAAGACCCTTGAGCCTTTACAGCTGCGAAGAGACATCGCCTCAATGGCCGTCTTCTATCGCCTTTACCATGGAGAGTGTTCTGAAGAGCTCTTTGAATTAATTCCACCCTCTCCCTTTTTATCCAGAACGACACGTGCGGGACTAAAGTGCCACCCTTTCACAGTGGAATCTAAAGGGTCTCGAACCAAACGGTTCAGCACTTCATACTTTTGTCGCTCAATTAAAGCCTGGAACTCTTTGCCAGCGCATGTGTTCCCATCTAATTTTGATCCTGGGTCTTTTAAGCGGGGCGTGAAAAAGCATCTCACTAAGCCGCCATAGTGGAGGCCACCATACCAGTAGTTTGGCTTTTGGAATGGTGTCCGCCACTTCTGGATTCCACTTACTGCTTACCATCAGGCAAAGTGGAGTCACTTTGGTAGGCTAATATAAAAAAAAAAAAAAAAAAAAAAAACTTTCGCATTTATAATAGGTATTAGTATGAAGTATGGATAAAAAAAATAACTTCCTGTTTGTATGAGAGTAGGGCAAACACCTATTTTTTCTAGCAAGTATATATCATGTCTGTCAATTGTATGTTGTACTGGGTGGCGCAAAAGTAAAGACCCTATTTGGTTCAGCTATAACATTTTTTCTAAATTAGAAAACTAGATTTAGATTTTTTTAAATGTATATTTGTGCCATTAAATTTCGTACCATTAGGATTTAAAGATGATGTCTTTTAAATGGTGACCTCCAGAGTTGATACACATTTGAGCCCTATTTATGACATTTTGCATAACTTGCCGTAACACTTCCTGCGATATGTTCGTTATTTCTTGACGAATGTTTTCTTTTAGAGCTGCGAGAGTCTGTGGCTTGTTCACATACACCCGAGATTTCAAAAAACCCCAAAGAAAGAAGTCTGGACTGGTCAGATCGGGTGATCTTGCAGGCCAAGGCAAATCGCCAAAACGAGAGATAACTCGGCCTGGAAAAGCGTCCCTCACTAAGTCCATAGTGTCGCGCGCTGTGTGTGCCGTAGCGCCGTCTTGTTGAAACCAGATGTGCTCCAGCCCCAATTCGTCCAAACTGGGTATCAAAAACTCACGTAACATGGTTCTGTAGCGTTCTCCAGTGACAGTAATCGCGTCTTCGAAAAAATAGGGTCCGATCACTCTGTCAACACAGATGCCACACCATACAGTAACTTTTAGTGGGTGTAGAGGTGTTTCTTGAATAATGCGCGGATTATCAGTGCCCCAGAACCGAGTATTCTGCTTATTGACATGCCCTGAGAGATGGAAATGCGCTTCGTCACTCATAACCAATTTTGAAGGAAAATCTCATAAATAGGGCTCAAATGTGTATCAACTCTGGAGGTCACCATTTAAAAGACATCATCTTTAAATCCTAATGGTACGAAATTTAATGGCACAAATATACATTTAAAAAAATCTAAATCTAGTTTTCTAATTTAGAAAAAATGTTATAGCTGAACCAAATAGGGTCTTTACTTTTGCGCCACCCGTTACATAGAAACACACCTCAGTAAACCGCGAGCCATTTATTTTAGAGTTTACAAGTCTCATGGGAGGAATTAACGCTGGACAAACCTTGTCGGACGAAGTTGTATACAGGTAATAAATGAACTCGGCTGTGTTTAATGGTGAGACTATTGTAAATAATGGTGAATTTTTTTGAATATGTATAGGTAGGTAGGTATTTATTTTCAATCTACTTTTTATTTAAACATTTGTTTTTGTTTATTTAAACAAACGATTATTTGTGATTAAGGTCACAGTTTTAAACAGATTATTGTGGGTTTTATTGCGGCTAATGGCTTGATAAAGTGTGAAGTATTATGGGATTTAGCCAAGTTGTGTGAAATACAGTCAAAGTCGTGACGTAACCTGGACTATATACTTTCAATTATTTAAATTGCTTAGCTATAAGGTCAAAAATAATAATAATCTTGCAGTTATTATTAATATATTCTACAGACTAAGGGAAAACACCGCAACTGCAAAACACAAACTACTAAAAAGACGTCTATTGTCTACATCTTTAAAAAGATTTTTCTGAAACTTACATTCTCTTCCGTTGTTTTAGCTAGACAGTGGAAAGACATCTACAAAACCATTATTTTATGACTTCTATGCAACCGAGCGAGAATAAACAAACGCTGCGAGTATTTCGTAGACATAAATAGAGATTTATGTCTAGTTAGTGTTGGTGTTACAAACACTGTCATTATGAATGCAACTATAGAGTTTGTATGATGCATGAGGTACTAATTACTAAATTGCATTCTGAATTTGTAATGTTTGTACGCAATTCTCTTACAACTAAGTTTGAGGAAATGGTTTCCGATATATATTTTTTATTGCCGACAGTGGCGGACAAGCAAACAGCCCACGTAATGATAAGTGGTAACTGTCGCTCATGGGCTACTCAGAAAGGAGGAGGAAAGGAGTGAGGTAGGTGAGGAAAAAGAAAATGGAGGAAATCAGGCCTCAGGCGCTCTCAAGAATTTAGGTGGTAAACAATTATACAGGTCAATATTAAGTGCAGAGCGTCAAAAAGTGAAGATTCAATGAAACTATCACACAAGAAAACGGTAATTTAATAACTAAAAAACCCGACTGCGTATATGCCGAGAATTTGGAAATGATAAAAGCCTAAAACAAGAAAGTCGACATATTCGATTGCACTTAACTTAAGAATAACAGTCCGAATCCATTCGACATTCATGACAGTCAGCTGTCTAGTCAGTAAATTGGAATAATCTGCAACAGTAGCGAAGAGTCACTTTTCCGAGGAGGGAAGCCGGTGGGACTAAAATACTTTGAGTTTCGGACGGCCAGTTAGACTTTGAGTAGACACTAAAGCAGTGATAGGTATAAGTAGGTCAGGGCATATTTTAAAAGGGAAGCCGGCAGGAATCGTGTTATATGGACGCTTCGCCACTGATCTGCAATGTAATATAGGTATATGCTCTTACTTCACTAAGGGCCTGTTTCACCACTAGCTGCTAAAGTGTCTGATATATATCTAACAGATAAAACATCTTCTAGTTAAATCTTGCTTTTTTTTTATATATATTAGCCTACCAAAGTGACTCCACCCCGCCTGATGGTAAGCAGTCAGTGGAATCCAGAAGTGGTGGCCACCATACCAAAAGCAATCGTCTTATACTGCTGGTATGGTGGCCTCCACTATGGCGGCTGGGAATGGGGTTAGAGGAAGGGAATGGGGGAGGTGAGGAAAGAGGAAAGGAGGAAAATTGGGCCTCCAGCACTCTCACTCACCGAACGAAACGCAGTAGTAAGGATACTACTACTCTTAAGTCGATCTTCTATGAGAGGGTGGGCCGTGGGCCGAATCGTCCGGGGAAGTACTCCCCGGAAGATCCGGCCCATTCATGCTGAAACGAGCGTGGAGCTACAACCGTTAAAACTACTTACTACTTAAAACTAATTACTTAAATTTTTAAAGAGCATATTTGTCGGGTAAGGTTATCAGGCACTCGTGAAACTAATTTTTGATTACTATCTGTCACTTAAATTTGGAATAGGTTATAAACAGGGCCTAAGCCTCTTTCTAGTATATTTCCCGTGCTATTCCTCCCTCCCTCCTTCTGGCGCAGTCGGGTAAAACACAAATCATTCAACAGAGGATAAGTTGGATGATTGGCCCTGTTGGCATAAAGCTTGAAGCTAAAGAAAAGCGGCATTTCCTCAAAAGCAAAATAGCATTCTTTAATATAACTGTCACGTAGACTAAATTGCCTATAACTGCGTCTGCCAAATTGTAATGATTTGGCGAGTTCTATGTACAAAAAGCTGACAAGTTAAACACTTGTGATTTTTTGTCTTTTCCTTAAAGTTACAGTTAGAAAGAGAGGTTCCAACTAGTTCCAATATTTTCTTCATCAAAGCAACTATAAACTTCAAATTTTCTTTATTCCCGAGTATCAAACTTTTATTTGCCGTTGTAAAATTTATCACTATTTATTATTTTCTACGACGCCAAACACAATACTATTAAATTGACGTTTGTTTGACTGTCTGTCATTGTTTATTTTGTATAAATATAGTTTATAAAATGTATCTTCTAACGGTCAGTGCCACCAACATGCATGTGGCAGCTATTACACTCATTTATTTATTGCGCGATACTTTCTAGTCTTTTAAGCGGGCATTGAAAATCATTTCACTAACCCGCCATAGTGGAGGCCACCAAATCAGTAGTTTGGCTTTTGTAATGGTGTCTACCACTTCTGGGTTCTGGTGACTGCTTACCATCAGACAGATTGGAGTCACTTTAGTAGTCTATAAAAAATAACATCATAACCAAATTTCAGCCACTTTTAATCGCTCAAATTTTAAAAAGTTTCGTATGAATATTTTATTTATTTCTTCACAAAGGGTTACAGAATACATGGTACAGCTGTGCATGGCACATTACCCTTTGTTGAAGACTAGATAATTTGTGGTAAGTAGCAACTGTAACAAAGTACTACACAAAATAATTATGGTCAAATTAAATTCATTTAAGTATATCATAACATGATAGGTACTTAAGAACAACATAACCAAATGTAGCTACGGTAAAATCGCTGATGATAATAGCGCCGTGAAAAGAACAAGAAGAACAGACCTAGACTGTAAGCCTGTAGGCTTAAAATGTATGGGATTCCATACATTTGCCATTTGTTTGGGCCCCCGTCAAGAAATTCAGGTCATTATTTTAAGCGTCAGATAATGATTGCAATAACTAAAACGCAATTCCACCACAGCCAGTCCTAAAAAATAATTACCTATAATTAAAAAACTAAGTAGATTTAGTTCATTAATTCATTATTTTGTAGGAGACATTATTATGTAATTCAGACCTAGACGCATTTAATTATTTATTGTAGTACAGTAATTTGGATTCGTGTCTTGTTGTATCTCGTAATTGTATAGAATGCTGAACTCCTGAATCTTAAGGCAATTTCTTATGATTGAATACGTAATAATTCGATGCTCTCAGAGGCAGTGAATTACTTAAGAAACAGAGGGCCTAGACAAGTAGCAAAAAAAAATAAAAAATGTATGAAACGTAATGTATGACTCAAGCTAACGACAATGTTAGCGTTAGCTTATGTCAATCCCATACATTTTAGCGCCATAACTTTTAACCATTGGTATACTTAGATAATGAGCAAACCTATTTTTTATTAATTTAAAGTTTGAGGTTCATGTCATTTAGGTTAATTATATCTACGATTAAAGATTTCTTGATTTGATTTAATAACTCTGGTTGAAATATTACTCATCGTCATGTTAAAGGTAATTGTTTCCAATAATTGTTTGCCAGTCACCCGTTTTAAACTGACGCTTTGTACTGGGTGGCGCAAAAGTACTGGCACTAAAGAAAATACTTTTTTTTTTTATATATGACATTTTCTGTCATTCTGTTGTTGAAAATTGTGTAGAGAACAAATGTAAAATACACTGAAAATAAACATGGACCGTTTTACTCCCCAAGAACGTGGAATAATTGTGTCAATGTTCTTACGGAATAATTCATCAGTGATAAGAACACAACGTGAATTTCGTCGACGATTTCCCCACCGTCCGGCACCGATTGGTCGCACAATTCGACGCTTTGCCACACGCCTTGAAGCAACTGGCTCAACATTGGATAGACCTAAGTCTGGGAGACCAAGAACAGGCCGTTCAGCTGAAAATATCGATGCTGTGCGCGAAGATGTGGAAGAGTGTCCAGAAACATCAACGAGGCGACGTGCCACGCAATTGGGCATTTCCAGACGGACCCTGCAGCGTATTTTGGTGAAAGACTTAAAGATGTTCCCGTATAAAACTCAAATGACTCATCAGCTGCTGCCTGCTGACCACCGAGCTCGTCTAGATTACTGCCAGCGCGTCATAAACCTCAACCTTGAAGAGGATGATTTTCCTTCAAAATTGGTTATGAGTGACGAAGCGCATTTCCATCTCTCAGGGCATGTCAATAAGCAGAATACTCGGTTCTGGGGCACTGATAATCCGCGCATTATTCAAGAAACACCTCTACACCCACTAAAAGTTACTGTATGGTGTGGCATCTGTGTTGACAGAGTGATCGGACCCTATTTTTTCGAAGACGCTGGAGGCAATGCGATTACTGTCACTGGAGAACGCTACAGAACCATGTTACGTGAGTTTTTGATACCCAGTTTGGACGAATTGGGGCTGGAGCACATCTGGTTTCAACAAGACGGCGCTACGGCACACACAGCGCGCGACACTATGGACTTAGTGAGGGACGCTTTTCCAGGCCGAGTTATCTCTCGTTTTGGCGATTTGCCTTGGCCTGCAAGATCACCCGATCTGACCAGTCCAGACTTCTTTCTTTGGGGTTTTTTGAAATCTCGGGTGTATGTGAACAAGCCACAGACTCTCGCAGCTCTAAAAGAAAACATTCGTCAAGAAATAACGAACATATCGCAGGAAGTGTTACGGCAAGTTATGCAAAATGTCATAAATAGGGCTCAAATGTGTATCAACTCTGGAGGTCACCATTTAAAAGACATCATCTTTAAATCCTAATGGTACGAAATTTAATGGCACAAATATACATTTAAAAAAATCTAAATCTAGTTTTCTAATTTAGAAAAATGTTATAGCTGAACCAAATAGGGTCTTTACTTTTGCGCCACCCGTTATAGCAAGAGCGCCCCACTCTACACCGTTCTGTACGCGTTCTCTACTTTGGAATCTTTCGGCTCCAGCGATTGCCCATTCTACAACAAATATGACTAGTGCATTGCCACTTTAAGGTACTATTTCGGCGAGATATATTGTTAATATCGCTTCCTGATCATCATTGTATCAGCCAAAAGATGTTTACTGCTGGAGCTATGTCCAAAATGGCACCTTGGCTGGTAATATCGCATATTATTCCTAAAGCTATAAAAAAATAAAATGTAAAATTTATTTCAAAGCACCCAAAATTGGCGGAAACATAAAAGTTGTGTTCCGAAGTTGCAACTCGTCCGAAGTGGCAATGTTTTATAATCGAATGTAAAATACATTGTTTATTGTTCAGAACGCTCCTGTGTTTATGAGCGTACCGTTTTGAGGCCGAGTTTAATTTTATTCACGCTAGGGCCGATACCATCTGACACGCGATTGTAATCGATACACGATACAATCGATTTGTGTTAACGATTCTTGTTTGATAATTCTTTTGATAGGTAAAAAGGCTTTTGTAAAGCATGGAAAAATGTGGTTATTTTTAGCGGGACATTTTTATTAGGTTTTTGAATACTTTATTAAGTCGCTCAATGGACTAGTGGTAGGGGGGTAATACGTATAACTGCCATGTTGAGATCCTGGGATGGGTTTTGGGTCAGGCAAATAGTGCATTTGGAGTTTATTTATCGATATATGTTCAGATACTGATATCCTAGTCTTTTATTTAAATTGTGTGAAATACAACACCTTAACTAAACCTTTGCCGACCAGCTGGCCTTCCCATGAGGAAGAAAAAAGAAAAGAATCGAAGGGTAATTAGGCCTCCGGCACTGTTTGAGTATTTTTACAAAATTTATGTCTTTGAAATATTATTTTATGGTCATGCAGATACAGTATTGAAGTTCATCGCAGAGACTAATAAGAAGCCACCAACCAAACATAGTAGGTACGTGTTTATAGCAAAACCGCTTCAAAATGTATTATTTAAAATAAAATAAAATAAAATGTAAAATATTACCAAATAATCTTTAAAAAAAATAATGAGTTTTACTAATTTTCATTTATTTTGTTAGGTATTCATTATCTCACACTAAAATTTAATCGATAAAACCTTTGGTTATTTAAAATGCCATCCTTTTACTAAATTCAAAAAAAATATGTCATCCTTGAGCGCACGCGAAATTTTAACATGGAACGTCAGCTGTGCCCTGACGTCATGGGTTTGTGCAATGACACGGCTACCGCCGACCCCACGCGTTGTAAGTAATGATGGGTATACTATTTAAAAATAAAAAGCAGTAAGTAATCTGTAGAGCTTTATAGTTTAAATTGTTTCATTAATGAAACAATAATTTAAAAAATCTTTTAATAATATTTTTTATCAATAAAATAGACAGACCAGTAATTAGTAAACACAAACTTCACAAGAGATCAAAGTGTCTATGACATCAAGTCTATACTCATAAAAATACTCATATAAAAGAAAAATGTTGCAAGCAGAAAATAATATGTCCTTTGATGTTAATTAGTGTAAAATATTTAAATGCGTTATGCAAATATGCTTTCAGTTTTAATTTAAGCTATTATTTTGATGTTATACAGTAAAAATATAACGCTATTTTAAAATGAGTTATCATTTTTTAAGACAGCTGTGAAATTACAACATTTTTTATTTTAAGCGGTAAAAGTAATTTCTATGGATGTTATGGTGTTATCTAGTAATTATGATAGACGGCTATTAGTTTATCTAACATTTAAAAATAAAAACAAAGCAGTTTTTATATAATAATTTATTTATTGCATCTTAAATACTTATAACTCTCTCAAAAACCTGAGAGAGTAAACACAACGCAGCCGACACTCGAAACAAAATTTTATAGCAATAATAAATTGATATTTTTAGAATTTATAGACATCATACTTGACAGTTATTTGAAAACAGAATGACAGATGAAAGCCTTTTTCGGATACCGCTTTGGTTTGACATGTCATTTTTTCTGTGTATTGTACGACAATGAATGAATGGGCAGATTTTTTTTCATTAAAAGTGTTACAAAAATCTGTTACCTTCTGAAGGCCTAGTTTTCTCTCAGAGGATTTGTTGTAATCTGTATTATCCCAGGCAATAGTTTAATAAGGATTAACAGCATAACCCATTATTAGACCTTTCTATGAAAGTAGGTACCTACTAAAAAATAAGATTTTAAAAATTGCCAGTGTAAAAAATACACTTCTTTATTTCCATACTAAAGTATTTTTATTTATCCCAAAATGTTGAAAAAATGTCCACCCGTGCGAACCCGGGGCGGGCCGCTAGTTTTAAATATAATTCCTAACTGCTAGACTATAATAGCACAAAACTAACATTACCAAATACAATCATAATAAAAGGGTCATGTGAGGACGTTTGAGCTTTTACCATCACCTTTTGTTCTGTCTGCCAAGCCTGTATGACAATGGCTTCACACCCACATCTTGGAAAAAACATGCTTATTCACGAAACTACTAATATTGCCAGGTGCTATGTTTAGAAATCTACCAATTTTAGGAGATTGTGACCTCTAGATTGTCATTGATTATGAACGTTCTAAATTTAAACGTAAATATTTAGATATTTTTTTATCTTACAGCTGCAGCTGATTGCGAGTCTTTCCTTAAGGGTCATTATTCTTGTTACTTTAGTAACGTTAATAGTAGGTAGGTTCACAGGCTCTACGTCGTTACACTTTATAACTATAAGTTCTATTTATTTTCTTTTGTTTCTTTCTCCATTTTTACTCTCTTAGTTCACCATCAACGACATGGTTGTGTTCTTTTAGTATTGTTTATGTAATGAGAGGACGAGTGGACAACCGATGGATGAGGGCCGACGACCGACCAACGTGGCGATAATAGAGAAAGGCCTAATGTTCAGCAGTGGGCGACTTTTCGAATGATATGATGATAATTTTTTTTTTATTGGCGATAGTGACAGATGAGCAAATATCCCACGTGATGGTAAGTGGTAATTTTAACTGTCGCTCATAGACGACTCGAAGCCGTTGCGTACCGTAAAGGGAGTGGGACTAGTGAAAGGAATATGGGAGGTGAGGAAAAAGAAAAGAGAACAAATTTGGTTTTAGCACTCTCTTAATGATAGAACACATTCATGTCTTATTGTCTATAGATTACGGTTCCACTTACTACTTTATGTACGTTTCTGAATACATCTTTCTTTTGTTTTCACGGTTTACGGACAATATTATTAGCGTCACGTGGAGCCATTGTGTGTTGCTTACAATAAATTTAAAAAAAAAGTGTGTGTACTCATGTACGCACGTAAGAAGTTATAGGTACTTCTTTGGCGTAACAATCCAAAAATACTAAATAATAACACAACGCATACATACCTAAATATACATAAATAGCATGCAACAATAATGAAAAATCATAAAATATAATTAAAATAAAAGAAAACAAAAAAAAATATTTATTAGTTAGTATATAATGTAATAATTTATAATTTGCAATGTAAATAAATTATACATACCGACAGTTAACTTCAAATCTATAAATGCACTTAAAACAGTATATTAAAACGACTTTTACCACTATAATTATATTAGTATATGTCCTAAAACTAAAAAAGAAACCGTATTTTTATCTAAATACCGAGAGGTGAAGCAAGGTGTTCCTCAAGGTAGTGTTTTGGGTCCCTTGCTGTTTATTATTTATATAAATGATTTACCCAAGGAAATTAAACAAAACATTGTATTATTTGCAGATGACAGCACAGTTATGTTTACTAACAAATATAAACACGACTTAGAAAATAATATAAATGAAACGCTAAATCAAATTATAGAATGGCTTAAATGTAATAATTTACTAATAAATTTGGACAAAACTAATATAATGACATTTAGAAATAAAATAAATAATTTAACAGACATTGAAGTAAAACACAGTGGGCAAAAAATCCATGAGGTAGAAACTGCAAAATTTTTAGGTCTTCATCTTGATAGCAGTTTAAATTGGAAACATCAAGTGGAGAGCATATGTTCCAAATTAAATCAATTCTCTTATGCATTATACATGCTTGGAAAGGTAGTGAATCAGACAGCGGTTATCACTGCATACCACGGTTATGTTGAGTCTGTGTTAAGATATGGCGTTATCTTCTGGGGAAACTCGATTGACAGGGATATAGTATTTAAGGCACAGAAGAAATGCGTGAGAGCAATTTGCAAACTTAATTATACTGAAAGCTGTAAACCTATGTTCATTGATTTAAAACTATTAACCTTACCCTGTATTTACATATATGAGACTGCTGTATTCGTTGCCTTAAATAAATATTTGTATAAATCACCTGTGAGTGAGCGTCACAAGAATAAGGTATGTTTTCCTGCAAACAAAACTGCACAATTCAGTAAAAGTATTTTCTGTATGGCTCCTCGGATTTACAACCATTTACCTAAAGATATATTAAATTGTAACAATGTAGATAAATTTAAATTTTTACTTAAACAATTTCTTATTGAAAAAGCATACTATAATGTGACTGAATACCTTAATGACAAAATATAACCTCCAATAATAATTAAATTTCACATAAAAAGACATTTTATTTAATTACTTTGACATGATCTCATAAACAATTGACTAATATAAATGAATTTACTTGACATAATTAAATACTCTAATTCTAATTTGATACACAAGACATTTGCTTATTATGATTTATGACATGTAATTAAAGATATAAATAGTGAATAAACATATAAAATAAGAAATATTGCATGCTAATTGGCTGAATATGGAAGCACTTAATACTTTTGTAACACCTCTGTACCTTACCTATATTCGCAATAAATGATTATGATTATGATTATTATGATTATGATTATTCAAAATAAATATTTTTACTGACAAATGATCAATAAAAAATATCTATCACCGTCATAAATATAATTGAATTGATATAAACGCCAATATATTTTTTATTTATTCACACTGATTATTTGTACTGATACGACACACAAAGATTCGCAACTAACTTCAGGGTGTAAAAGGTTCACAACTAACTTCAGGGTGTTGCTTTTTTCTGTCGGTGTGCGCGCGCTTCGTAAAAATTCACTGTCATCATTTTTTCCCAATCGCACCAAAAGAAGTATAACTTCAAAATAGTGATTATACTGCCAGCTGCTCAATGACATAATGTTCTTACAACTTAGACTTTTTACCTTTTTCCCCAAAATCAAATATATTCCTGGCAACACTACCTACTAATGTACTCTAATGGAGTTTTAGTTGAACAATAGCTGATCAGTTTTGTTACTTTAACTTTGTTGCAGACCAATGTATCTTTTTGGACAAATTTAGAAGATAGTACCTATTAACATCTGTTAATAAACTTAAAGCGTGGCCTGCCCAAAGCCCATAACTGCTTAAGTATTAAACATCACATTACCGCAGTCTTAAATTAAATGCCGGTTTATTCCTCATTCATTCGGATGTGTTTATAAAAAGTTCGTGCGTTTCGGAAATTTTCTTTAGAAATTGAAATTCATCCGGACGAAAGGGGATGACGATAAGTAATGTGTTGACAATGTGTGTCTACTTTACATAATCTGTACGTAACACTAACTAAAGAGAAGTAATCATTCGTCATAGTAGGGTCTATCTATGCATAGTATTAAAGGAAGTCGCTAGAAAGCGTCTGTCTGATTGAACATGCTAATCCCGAGAATCACTCAATGGGTTTGGATGCGGTTTTCACTACTACTGCTACTTTTGGATTTCTGGAGGATGAAGCTTATAATACATCGACCTATCACCTATAGGAGCCGAACAGTAAGGGTATTATTAAACCAAGCGGAAAACGAGCAACAACTTTTAGTACCGATGCACTAGTCCATACTTCCATACTAATATTATAAATGCGAAAGTAACTCTGTCTGTTACACTTTCACGCCTAAAACACGAAACGGATTTTGATGAATATAGTAAAGTATAGTAAGTATAGAGATAGAATAGACCTTGGGGAACAAAACAAAAAAAAAATCTTTGAAAGGGTTGAAATAGGGGATGAAAATTTGTATGAAAAATGCGATGTAACCGACATTCACGCGGATGGAGCTTCGGGCTAACAGCTAACAGCTAATGTTAAATAAATCAATTAAGCTTCTAGGTGAAGGGTTGATGAGGGTTACGGTTGATAAGCCTTTGATTAATTACCGCTCTTGCATAAATGAATATCATGTGTGTCTATTGTGCGAATATCTATAGTTTTGTAAAGTCAGCTATTCGCGTATTCAAAATGTTGTCTGATTTAATAAGGCGCTGTTTATAAGAGCGTTTACACCCTAAGAGTAGCAACGTCCCAATTTGGTGTCGTATTTCGTTGTTTTCAATTTTTATCATTTAATCGAAGCTAATAAAAAAAAAGGTTCTGCTAAAATTTTAGAATTAGGTGAAAGCTGTATAAAAACTAAGAAATCATTACGTTTACAGTTCTGTTCTATTTATATGCAAATAATACATTGGAAACTCTTGCGTTGCCCTAAAAGGGTAAAATAACTGTAAGCATTATAGTTACTTGCTTTTTATACTTACAGCTTTCACCTAATTCTAAAATGTTAGCAGGGCATATTTTATAAACATAGTCCATAAATCATAAAAATTTAAAACCACGAAATACGACCTTGCCACATAAGGCGTAAACGCTGTTAGTAAGTTTTTTGACTATTGAGATATTTTATGTTAGTTTGATTAGATTCCTAATAATTTGAGTCAAATAAAGGTTACTGCTGAGCGTAGGAACAAGCAGCAGGAACAGTCCATTTGGTGTATTGCAGAAGTTCCTTGAGAAGTCATTTGGTGTACCATTGACTTCTCAAGGATTTCAACAAACGAGTTATCTACCGTAAAAATATAAAACCTCATTTAAAAAAGGAGTAGCACTTGAGAAATTCCTGAGTGCATTATCTATACAAATATTTAAATTATTTATAATATTATAAAATGGTAAACTTTCTGAGTTTGTGAGATTGTAGGGGGTAATCTCTGGATCTACTAAACCGATTTTGAAAATTCTTTATACATTTGAGAGCCCAGGATAAGAGTAAGCTTATAAGGTTATAAGTTGTAACATCACGACGGGCGGCGAGAGCGGAGCAGTAGCAGTATTTTTTATCATTTAATCGGAGCTAATAAAAAAATATGTTCTGCTAAAATTTTAGAATTAGGTGAAAGCTGTATAAAAACTAAGAAATTATTACGTTTACAGTTCTGTTCTATTTATATGCAAATAATACATTGGAAACTCTTGCGTTGCCCTAAAAGGGTAAAATAACTGTAAGAATTATAGTTACTTGCTTTTTATACTTACAGCTTTCACCTAATTCTAAAATGTTAGCAGGGCATATTTTATAAACATAGTCCATAAATCATAAAAATTTAAAACCACGAAATACGACCTTGCCACATAAGGCGTAAACGCTGTTAGTAAGTTTTTTGACTATTGAGATATTTTATGTTAGTTTGATTAGATTCCTAATAATTTGAGTCAAATAAAGGTTACTGCTGAGCGTAGGAACAAGCAGCAGGAACAGTCCATTTGGTGTATTGCAGAAGTTCCTTGAGAAGTCATTTGGTGAACCATTGACTTCTCAAGGATTTCAACAAACGAGTTATCTACCGTAAAAATATAAAACCTCATTTAAAAAAGGAGTAGCACTTGAGAAATTCCTGAGTGCATTATCTATACAAATATTTAAATTATTTATAATATTATAAAATGGTAAACTTTCTGAGTTTGTGAGATTGTAGGGGGTAATCTCTGGATCTACTAAACCGATTTTGAAAATTCTTTATACATTTGAGAGCCCAGGATAAGAGTAAGCTTATAAGGTTATAAGTTGTAACATCACGACGGGCGGCGAGAGCGGAGCAGTAACCAAAAATTTTACTTAACGCGGGTAAAACCGTGCTGCAAAAAGCTAGTTATTAAAAATATTTATAGGTACTACGAGAGGTCCTAGTGCAACCGCGTTGTTAACAAATCGCATCTACAATAATCCAAACCGCGCTATAAATATACTAACATAAATATCAATCTATTTTTATCAATACATTTATAGGTTTCGGACGCCATCTCTAATTAATAGCACTTCGTAATTTGTCGCCGTGTCATTGCACAAGCCTATGACGTCAAAGCGCAGCTGACGTTCCATGTTCAAATTTCGCGCTCGCTCTATTTGACATATCAACTTCTAAGCAAAAATAATGGCCAGTTATTTTGAAAATATAATAATATGTCTGTTCAGGAATCAATTGTCATGTTCCATGTTTTGTTTGGTTGCCATGAAATGCAGCTACGAAAAGCATTGTTACTTGTATATCTATCTATTATCTTATTATCTTATTATGGTCGTAAGTATACTTACTGATTGTCTGACAATTATTGAATTGCCCAAGCTAACAATTTATTTCAGCTGATATACTTTATGCTTTTTGCAACCACTAATGCTCAAGCCTCTAAAAACTCTTAAAAATTAGTAAGTACCTACTAAATTGAAAGTACTTTAAGTACCTACATAAGTTTATATATTTTATTTGATGGTATACCACAGTGACATTATTTTGCCAGGTGACAACCAATGAGGGAACAAGTGGAATCCTATGACAATCACTTTAAGGCGTCCCTGAAACTTTTTTTACAAGACTCAAAAGTCATCTATTCAAACAATGATTCTTTGATTTTTAATGAAAGAATCACGTGAAAATGTTAACGTACAAGAATGAAGATAAAGAAAATAAACTGTTGGAACGGCTATAGGAAAACAAGTCGTAAATACTTTTCCAAACAGTTACATTTATGTAATACTAATATATAACACCTGATACTAAAATATCACTGTAAGATATTTTTATTGTTAAAGGTTATATTTATAGCCCTCTAATAGCCCTCTAGCTACCTTTATGTAACGGCTGGCAATGTGACTTTAAGAACTTGGACATCACTGGCATAGAGAGGGGACAATGATACATTAAATATAATTCTTATTTGACTCGTCTTTTAAAAACAACTTACAGGAAGAAGGAAGGAGTTATAAATAAAGACGTTACGTGCATTATCGGCCCTGTAAACACCTTTAAACTCCGTTCTTAAAAATTCCATGGTGTACGCTCTTAAAAAAACTTTGGAGGGAGTTCATTTAACAGCGTACGTGGGAGAAAGTTTCTTTGAAACGTCACTGTAAGTCTAAGGCGAGATGTTAATTGTGACCTTTTCGCGCCTTTCCAAATAAACCTACTGCCTATTTATATATCTAAACTATTTACTATATATATATTTCTATCTATATCTATAATAAATATTTATATATATATCTGTATATATATTTATATAAGATTTGATTTTTTTTTATGTTTGTTTGTATGTTGCGATTTAACTCAAAATCAAGGTAACCGATAAAAAAAAATATCCACCTTCAAAAAGCTACAAATAAGACAGCTAACAGCTTTTTACGGTAGTAGATCCACGCTGATTTCAGCATGAATGGGACGGATCGTCCGGGGAAGTACTACCCTCTCATAGAAGATCGACTTAAGAGTAGTAGTATCCGTACTACTGCGTTTCGTTCGGTGAGTGAGAGCACCGGAGGCCCAATTTCCCCCCTTTCCTCTTTCCTCACCTCCCTCATTCCCTTCCCCTAACCCCATTCCCAGCCGCCATAGTGGCGGCCACCATACCAGCAGTTTAAGACGATGGCTTTTGGTATAGTGGCCACCACTTCTGGATTCCACTGACTGCTTACCATCAGGCGGGGTGGAGTCACTTTGGTAGGCCATAATATAAAAAAAAAATTAAAAAAAAAATAACATAAGCTATATTTTGATTAACATATATTTTCAAATTCAAAATTTTAAGCGCCTTTGTAAGTCGAAATGGTCTAGTGGATAAGGCACCCGCTTCGTAAACACGAGGTAGTGGGATCGAATCCGGGCAAGTACCAATGTGATTTTTCAAATCACATGTACTTTCAAAGTTTATCTTGGACATTTCTGACTGACGGTGAAGGAAAACATCGTGAGGAAACCTGGACTTAAATGTCTGAAATTGCCAATCCGCCTTGAGCAAGCGTGGTGATTAATGCTCATACCTTCTCTATATGAGAAGAGGCCTTTGCCCTGCAGTGGGACAGTGAACAGGCTAGTATTATAAGCGCCTTTGTAAATCTGAGTAACGCGATACGTCACTATTGCTATGATATTTTACATAGGCATTTGTTGTGATACCGAATGAAACTTTTGATACCAAAGCGAAGTGAGGCGTTCTAGTCTATACAATTATATAAGGCGAAAGAATTTGTTTGTTTGAACGCGCTAATCTCTAAAAACTACCAGTCGGATTTGAAGAATTCTTTTTGCATGTGATAGCTCAGTTCTCGAGGAAGGTTATAGGCTATGAAACATCCCGCTACTGGCGACAGAATCAGAGCAGTAAGCAAAAACGCGGGTGAAAACGCGCTGCGGAAAGCTTTTATTTAGTTATCTTAAGGTACTACTTATAATTAACATACCGTAATAACTTATCTTAATAGCTAATTCTATTATACAAGTATATAGCCCACGATTAAACCATAGAGTGGAGATTACAATAATACAAAGAAGAAGTGACATGGATCCACATATTATCTCGAAACTTCTAATTTCGTAACTTCGAACTCCAAATAGATCCGTATCATTCATACTCATATTCGTTCATTTCATTCATTCATCCTTCATTCAATCATCGATCTATTCGCGTCATAGCTTTGTTCTAGCTATTTAAAGCTGAAACTGGAAAACTGGGTTACGCTGGTTTTGTTCAGGAATTGAATAGGTATAGACTTTGTCAACAGATTGATATGTAAGCTTTTAAACAATACTGTTGCTAGTGTTTCTACCCAGTCAATGTTAGAAAGTGGAAGGGATGGAGGGCCTAAGCTCAGTAATGAAACAGAAAGAAAATTATGATGGAAATATAATTTTTGTTAAATAAATCTATTATTACTAGCTGCGCCCCACGGTTTCGCCCGCACGTTAAACGTTTCGTTGTAACCCTCGGGAACTAGACCGATTTTCGGGATAAAAAGTAGCCTATGTCCGTCTCTGGCACCAAATCTAAATTTTCATCGAAATTGGTTGAGCCGTTTAGGCGGTGAGTGGTAACAAACACACACACACACACACACACAAACTTTCGCATTTAGTTTCTAATATTTCATATCTACAGTTTCCATAACACACATTACGAGAAAACTGTACGGTTATTCCGCTTTGGTAAGCTGCAAGTTACGCAAAAACTTACAGCCGTACACAAAGTTCTTACGATTTCCATTTTATGATACTGATACTGCTTCGTTTGATGGTCTTATACAATCAATTCGTACAGTTTTTTTTGACCACACGTTTCAATTTATCGATGCGTTTTAAGCGGTACAGTATCGTAGCGATTTCTAGTGGAGTGTGTAGCCAAACACTCCACTGTGGCGATGCTGACCCCACTCGCCTCCGCCGCTCCGAACCCTACCACCAACCTACCACCGCCGCGCGGCGCCGGGGTATATAAACGCCGGCAACAGTCGCTGCCGCCTCTTACGCTCCAGCCTGCAAACCGAGCTAAGTGTCTGCCTGTTTGTTCCTGGCCAGACACCTACGAAATCTCACACGTTGCACCCACGCCCTGTAAATATTCTTTTGCTCTGTATGAGCCGCGGCAAACTCGTTTAGTGTTTATACTTCGATGTAAATTATACTGAATATAACATTCATGTAAATTTTGGTAGACTTGTATTTTTATTCCTCTCTGAACTAAATTCCCTACTGGCCGCCACGTTCTACAAACGAGGTGGCCCTTCACCGTTACATCTGGCGCCCAATAAAACAGGCTGTGGAGATTTCGTAGCGTGTTCTGTGTCTTCTTTATATTGTGTTGTGTGAAATTCGGCAAAGAAAGTTTTTTTTTTTTTCTTTATACGTGAATTAATTATATATTTTAGTGGTGACCATATCGATATACAGACCACGTGCCCTTAAATTTTCTCACTAACAGAAATATTACCGCATGTAATAAATCCTTCTGGTATTTGCAACCACGCGGTCGCCCGGTAACCTTTAGTCGTCCTCTACTCGTGAGAGTGAGCGAGACGGACAACGCCCTCACGCATAATTATTAACTAATCACTAATTGCATTACACATTCTTAGCCGATTTTCTACTGTAATTTTTTTTTCTTTCTAAATCGCGCAATATCTCGTGTTTGTTCTAATTTAATATTAGCCTGTGTCTGTGAATTGCCTAGGTATACTTAAATACCTACTTAGATTTTGTTTCGGTCTTTCCTTTTAAACTTCGTTTGGCTAAAATGGCTTACGAGATCAAATTTACGTGCTTACATAAAGCGGAACTAGAATATGAAGTTTGCTTAAGAGGCGGTGTAAAATCTAACACCGTCGACGAGTTGCGAAAACAAATTTCGAAGCTTGCGCCAACCTCTCCTTCCGAGGACATCTCAATGTCTTATTTACCTCCCGAAGAAGATATCGAAGCTATTGAAAGTTCAATCTTTAAAGCGAATAACAATATCAAAATGTTAAAGGCAAAACTAGACAAAAATTTTTTGTTAAGGACAGAGGCTCTTTTACACCATATTTATCATAGGTTGAACCGCCTAGACCTAGACGCCCTATCAGATAGGAGTCAAGGCGAAGTCGCCTGGAACGAATTTCATTCCTTATACGCGCAATTTAGCTTACTAAACTCTCCACCACCCGAACGTGTATTACAGACGGACGGCTTAACGGACGGAACGTTAGACCCTTCAATCAACTCATTCATTTACGAGCGGAAACTATTCTCTGACTTGTCTAAATTCAAATATAATGGTAAATCTTGTGTCCGCGCTTTCATACAAAGAGTGAACGAGTTTATGTCGAGTAGGGGCATCCCCGATAAAAAAATACTCCCTTTTGCTTTTGAAATTTTCTCAGAAGATGCTTTGATTTGGTTCCGTAGCGTCAAAGATAGTGTTTCTTCATGGCTTCAGCTATGTCAGTTATTAAAAAGAGATTTCAGCCCTCATAATTACGATTATAAACTAATGTCTGAGATAAGATTGCGCTCACAAGGCGAAAACGAAAACATAACCTTATACGTTGCAAAAATGCAAGGTCTATTTTCCCGTCTCGACGCCCCTATAGGCGAATCGGACAAACTAGAAATACTTTTAAATAATATTAGGCCTTGTTATACAAATTCTCTTCTAACTGCAAACATAGTCGACATCCCTAGTCTGATTAATGTGTGCAGAAATTTCGAAAGGTTCGACAGTCGCAGAAGGGACTTCCAGGAGCCTCCCAAGGTGTCTTCTAACACCTTAGCTCCAGATCTGGCATACAACTACCCTTCTTCTAATTCTTCTAGCCCTTCTAAAGGCAACTCCAATAATAAAAACTTTGTTAATAAATATTCAAACTTCAATAATAAAAACCTAGACAATAAATATTCAAATTCCAATAATAAAACCTATAACAACTCATCTTCGACAAATTCTAATAATAACAATAATAATCGATTTTGTCCTCGCTGTAGATCTACCTCACACTCGCTCGCCGATTGTCGTCGGCCATTACATTATACACCTCTGTACACGCCTCACGTAAACATGGTAGAAAGATATAATAAAACAATAATGACATCTATTTCTACTTTTGTAACATCCGATCATCGAACTTGGGATGTTTTAATAAATAAAATTCAATTTGCTCTCAACTGTGCTGTTAACGAAACAACAGGTTTTTCTCCTAATTTTCTCGTCTACGGTCGCGAATTAATAATGTGCGGATCCCACTATATTGTTAACGATTCTGATCCAAATATAGTGCACGAGCCACGAGACAGTTATGCTGAGTCGTTAGGCTACTTATCCTCTATATTTGAGAAGGTACAGTTAGCCCTCCTAACGGCACATCGCCGCAATTGTCAGTCTTATAATCTTCGTCGTAAACCCGCAGATTTCAATGTGGGTGACATAGTATGGAAGCGTACATTCTATCTCAGCGACAAAGATAAATACTTTAGTAAAAAACTAGCTCCTAAATACATAAAATGTAAAATCATTGCTAAAAAATCTCCTCTAGTTTACAAACTAGCCGATATGTCTGGCAAGCCACTAGGTGAATGGCACATAAAAGATTTAAAACTAATTAATTATAAGGAATAATAATCTAAATACCTAAACTAAAATTCTATAATTCATAAAGTTAAACAATCACAACAATAACGCTCACAGTCTAATACGATTAGACAACACCTTTCTGCGTCGTGGGTAGTTTGGTTTTCGTGTTACTACTCATAAACAAACTTAAATTCTAAAATACAGCGTTCCTGTTTTACCAATTTCTATAAGAAATATTGCTTTATGAATTTTTAACCATACTCTAAAATAATCGTTTTTTTTCACTGAATGGTCCAGTGGTTAAAAGGTCACTACCAAACCATGTACACAAGGTTCGATCTCTCGTCTATCTTTGTTTTCTTCTCCAAGGGCATATCCTTTCTCTAAAGTCTTTCCGGATGGTGTACTAATTACTATTGTTTCAACCAGCCATTTTATTAAACAAATATATACATTATTAAAATATAAAACCAAAACATAATTGAAAAAAAAAAAAAAAAAAAAAAGAAATAACTAAACTATTCTGAACAAATTTCATTGTACACTCTAAATTATATCTTATGTTTAAGAACCTGGAAATCATTTCTTTATATTGACACTCTTTTGTGCATTGGAATGCGTAAGCCACCTGCGACAAAAGTCATTCACTCGGCGTTTGCAAATACTTAACTATAGATATATTATGTTGCCTAGTAGCTTGATTGATAATTTAGTATTCCGTCCCGTCGAGCATTTTGTTCGTTACTCCTTGACATTATCCTTTTTAAAAATATACATACTTTTTACTTAGAACCTGACACCCCCCTTTTAAAACTGTTTCAGGGTAGCAGACATCTCGCCGGGAGGGCCCAGGAGCAGAGAATTTTCGCCCAGCAAAAATTCTCCCCAAACGAGGGGAGTGTGTGGCGATGCTGACCCCACTCGCCTCCGCCGCTCCGAACCCTACCACCAACCTACCACCGCCGCGCGGCGCCGGGGTATATAAACGCCGGCAACAGTCGCTGCCGCCTCTTACGCTCCAGCCTGCAAACCGAGCTAAGTGTCTGCCTGTTTGTTCCTGGCCAGACACCTACGAAATCTCACACGTTGCACCCACGCCCTGTAAATATTCTTTTGCTCTGTATGAGCCGCGGCAAACTCGTTTAGTGTTTATACTTCGATGTAAATTATACTGAATATAACATTCATGTAAATTTTGGTAGACTTGTATTTTTATTCCTCTCTGAACTAAATTCCCTACTGGCCGCCACGTTCTACAAACGAGGTGGCCCTTCACCGTTACACCACTAGAAATCGCTTAAAACGTATCGATAAATACGCTTTAAACGCATGTTCCATATACTTATGGAACACCGTACGATGCAATATAATTTAAAATTATGGAATATTCTCGGTTTTGAACTTAAATAAATAAATATTATTACAATTTGATTCTATTATTTTTGTTGTTAAAAAGACAACTTCTGCACTAGGGAACAAGCTCTGTGTCGCGGGGGACTTTACAAACATACAATTAACGGACACAAAGTACACCCAGAATCGGAACAAATATTTATGGATCACACAAAGTTTTGTTCTGTTTGGGGATCGACCCCACAACCTCGTGGACAGCAGTCGATTGCGCTCCCACTGCGCCACGGAGGCGGTCAAATTTTATTATCGCCCTTCTCGTAAAACAACACTATTTTTGTTACAAGTTATGCATAAAACATGACCGAGCGAAGCCTTATATCTCAATTCGCCGCTCTCGGTTTCCAGTCGCTATAAAAGTCTAGTAAAAATCTAGGCCACGCTACTTCTATTGTACCTGACTTGATTTATCTCGTTATTTGTCCAAGATTTTCTTGATAACAATAAATATCTATGACATAAAATTATTTACACACTTCAGGGTTTTTATCTCCGAAGGGGTAGGCAGAGATGCTTAACTACCCGCTTTTCGCTATTATTATTTATTTATTACAGGATAACAACAGCGGTTGATATAAGTACTCAATATGATTCTTAATATAATTACATGAGTGGCCAATAATAGTTATCTATGGAAGATACTTATGAGGTATATCGTAATTTACAAACTTAATACCTATATTTATTTGAGATATACTGAGAATTAGAGATACTGAGAATTTTTCTACAGAATACTTCAATATCACTTTACCCAACCCGGGGATCGAACCCGAACTCTCCGTACACAGTATTACCGAACCACAGAGGCAGTATATTTATTTGTTGGTTGAATTTCACTATTCGTGCATTATTAATACAAAATAGTATACTATACGCAAAGATCAGATAAGTAGAGTCCCATTAAAGTAGAAGCAACCTCTTCTCATACAGAAAATAAATTGTTATCACATAATTAAACACTAACTGCCTCCGTGGCGCAGTGGGACCGCAAACGACTGTTGTGCACGTTGTTGTGGGTTCGATCTCCACACGAGACAAAACTTTGTGTGATCCATAAATATTTGTTCCGACTTTAAATTTAAAAAAAAGTTACTTCATTATCAGTTTGTTTCTTGATAAGAACATATTTTTTTTAACTGAATAGTACACTCTGATCCATTTGATTGATTCAGCATTCACCTATGTCTGGTTGACATGCCATCGGCACCGGCATTAAGTCTGGCTTTGTGAACTGTTGTGAAAAAATCCCTACTAATCCATACTAATATTATAAGTGCGAAAGTAACTATGTCTGTCTGTTACGCTTTTACGCCTATAGCATTAAACCGATTTTGATGAAATTTGGTATAGAGATAGATTAGACCTCGGGGAATAACATAGATATAACATTATCGCGAAAATATATCTTGAAGGTGTAGAAATATGGAATGAAAGATTGTATGGAAAATGTGATATATCATATAACCTACATTCACGCGGGCAGAGATGCGGGCAATACCTCTAGTACTCAATTAAAGAAATTCCACTGACTGCTTACTATCAGGCAGAGTGGCTTCTCTTTAGTAGGCTAATATAAAAAAAAGAGTGTGTGTACTCATGTACGCACGTAAGTTATACTTCTTTAGCGTAACAATCCAAAAATACCAAATAATAACAAAACGCATACATACATAACAGTTAACCTCAAATCTATAAATGCACCTAAAACAGTATATTAAAACCACTTTTACCACTAATATTCAAAATAAATATTTTTACTGATAAATGATCAATAAAAAATATCTATCACCGTCATATATATAATTGAACTGATATAAACGCCAATATATTTTTTATGTATTCACACTGATTATTTGTACTGATACGACACACAAAGGTTCGCAACTAACTTCAGGGTGTAAAAGGTTCGCAACTAACTTCAGGGTGTTGCTTTTTTCTGTCGGTGTGCGCGCGCATCGTAAAAATTCACTCTCATCATTTTTCCCAATCGCGCCCGACACGAAAATTAAACCCGAGACCTTAGCGTGGCACCAGTCCTCAAAATTTAAAAAAAGTTTTAGGATTAAAAAGGTGGTATTTATCTTTTGTTTCAGATCCCCTACACGGGGGATCAGAACGGGATAGAAAATAAAATTTAAAAAACCGATCTCCCGGGGATCAGGTCTGGGGGATTAGACCGGAATAACTCATATGATATACATATATATATTTTGTTATGTAAAACAACCTTCTTAGTTAACGATCTTTCTATCTTACTTTTACCTAAATTTAAAAAAAGAGTACTTAACCATTAAAATCTCATATTTATCACGGGTGCCGGTAATTTTGGCAACATTATGAATAAATGGTTCATATAAATCACTCGCTTGAATTAACCCTATGTTTATTTTCGTCGACTTAATAGTTATGAAGTCAACTTTCCTGTTAAGGTGCTCCGTCACCGTGAACATTGACCTGCGATGTAACGTTACAGAATCGACTTTGAGCATTACGTTACAAACTGCCTCCCTGACTGCCGTGCATTCGCTTTTAGTGTTACATTCCAGATTCAAAATATTTCACACCAGCTGCGCCTTGCAGATTCGTCCGCACGTAAAATGAGTTTTGTCTCGTTCGGGAACCAGACCGATTTTAGGGATAAAAATCCTATGTTGTCTCCGGCACCGAATCTGTCTTTATACCAATTTTCATCGAAATCGGTTCAGTTATTTAGGTGCTGAGTGGTGACATACACACACGAACTTTTGCATTTATAATATTAATAGGATTGTATCATCAAGTTATTCACTGTAATGCTCGGTTCGCCTCCCTCACTGATGTAATGCTCGGATTACATTACAGGTGATGTTCGCGGTGAGGGAGCACCTTTACATTTATTTATGATAGCATACGAAGCTTTTAGCTAGGTAACCGGATATTCCAATCGATAGAGGTTAAGTTGTGTTTGACTACCTCCTTGGTGCATTGGGAGCGCAAGCGACTGCTGTGCACGAGGTCATGGGTTCAATCCCCACACGGGACATAACTTCGTGTTATCCATAAACATTTGTTCCGAGTCTGGGTGTACTTTGTGTCAATTAATTGTATGTTTGTAAAGTCCCCCGCGACACAGGGCTTGTCTAGTGAGGGAAAAAGGGAAAAAAGATTAATAAATTAAAAAAAAGGTAGATAATAAATTGTTTTATAATCCTATACAGATTAAGTATGTCTCTTGCTTTGTAACGGGTTTAGTGGATTTAACATAATACCTATATTTTTGAGATATGAGATGAGATATTTACAGACAAGCACACAGCCTACCTGATGGTAAATGGTAGGCTCGTTGTCCGCAATTGGACCTCTTAGTTTGTTGTACGAGCTTGAGAGGTCACTTACAATTCTTCAGAGTAGCCATTATCAAATAGTGACTGTTTATAGGCTGACAATCATGAAATACCAATCTCTTTTTAACCGACTTCAAAAAGGAGGAGGTTGTCAATTCAGGTCGTATTTTTTTTTTGTATGTTTGTTACCTCATATCTCGGTCATTTATGAACCGATTTGAATTTTTTTTTTTATTTGAGATGGTGTGCTCTGAAATTAGTCCCATTTTTTTATTATACGAAATGGTTCAGTAGATGTATGTTTGTTACAACAGAACTCGGTCATTTATAAACCAATTTGGAAAATTCTTCTTTTATTTGAAAGGGTATACTCTGAAATGGGGTTCCATGTTTTTTTTATAAAGAATGGTTTAGTGGTTTGGCTTCAATTTTATATTTTGTAGCAAAACGTATGCAAGAAGTGAAGACGTGTAAAGCAACATTCGATGTCGATGTCTTTTGCGACGAATTTTCTGACATTGACATCCATGCTACAAGTGCGAAGTGATTTTCAAAATTCATTTTTTGTTAGAAACGAAGTGGCCCTGGATGAGTGACCATTTGTGTCATTTCATTTTCAGCATCTTCATTCTTTAGAAGCAGTAGACTATGGTTATCACTATAATTTGGTAGTCGTTAAGCCAAGTTGGAGGTCTTATGGTCGTGAGAAATTACAACAGCACCGGGCAGCTTTAAACCTGCGTTTACAGCACCACGGCGCTGTCTCATTTGCGCAGCACGTTTCGTAGGTCTACCCATATTGAATATATTTATACACAATTAATTCCCACTAAAAGTTTAAAAATAAAATTATTTTTATTAATTTCTTAATTTGTTAAAAAAATAATAATAACACGACAACTACACAGTGTGTAACTGTCGTTCATGGAATTCTGCAATGCCAGGGACTCTGCAAAGCCGCTGCCTATACTATAATTTCGAAGTCCTCAATTTTATGCTTTTTTTTTTTTTATTGCCTAAAGTGGCAGACGAGCCAACAGCCCACCTGACGGTAAGTGGTAACTGTCGCTCATAGACTTCTGCAATGCCAGGGGCTCTGCGAAGCCGCTGCCTACCGTGATATTAATGCTATCTTTAAACCTCGTTTGAAGAAGGACATGTCATGACATGTTATGTGTGATGAAATTCGTTGCGGGGTCAAATACCATAAGTATTACAGTTCACAGGGCTCCCAAATGTCATAGCTCAAGTGTTTGCGTGTTCCTTAATGTTGATTCTGGGTTACGGGAATCACAGCCGTATTTGCAACAAAAGCATCATGTTTAAATAAATATTATTGCTAGAAAGTATTCGAATACTACACAAATTGATAGTTCGTGATAGATTTAGAAGCTTTATGTTGTAAACGTCTGTTATTGACGCATTACCTTTAGTGCTAGAATCAAAAATGTTTACTCAAAACGTTTTATAATAAATTTTGTTATAAATTATTGAAATATATTTTGTTTGTATGACGTGAATACACCCAAAGACTTGATTTTACTCGGTTTTAAAACATTGCTACGATAATCGTAGCGCTTACATTCGTAGCAGCATCCGTATGTAAGTTGCTACGAAAATGTGCTTCGCTTTTTGTGTGTTTTAGTAGTATTGTTAATTGTATGTTTGTTTTTTTTTTGCGATTGAGTAGGCAATAAAATAAAACAAGTTTTACCAACTTTACTATGTTGAGTCCTGTATAACAGAGGGCATGCCTGAATGTTACCATTTACCGGACATAATTCCAGACTGATACTAAAAATATTAAAAAACTCTGGCTAGAGTAAGAATTAAACTAAGAATTTCACACAGAAAAACCTTATATCACTTTACCCGAAACGATAATTGAACTCGAAAATACCAGAAAAAAAAAATCTGTAAAATGTTCAAGAATTATGTAAGGTTTGTAACCTTTCATAATTCGGAACCAATGTTCACTAATTTACTAAATATAACAAAAATAAGGCTTATTCCCATCTATCCCTCTGTTTTGTCCCTCTAGGGTGACAGATGGGGGAAAAAGATCGATTTGTCTCCCTGTTAACAACGGGGAGGACAGATAGAACTCTAATCACTCCTTAAAAGTTTTATCTGTCCCCCGTTGTGAACAGGGGGAGAGATAAATCACGGTAATTCTTTATTCTTTAACAAAGACTTTTATACTTAAAATATAAAAAGCATAACCATAAGTACCTATTTACACCGATTTTATCCTAAAACAGGAACCCTAAACAATATCTCAATATATATAAATACACAGAACGACATGACGTACTTAAACGCGCCGCTTTTATGAGCAAAACTTTAATCAGTAGAACATACATGGGTTTATACAATTTATTCCAAACATTATAGCTTAATACACGCCTGTTACAATATAATGACATATTGGAAACATACGGGAGTGTATACTGTATCTGACTGCTGCACATAAGCCTTTTAATCTCTAGTGCCATGGGACCACGGTTAATTAAATTTACCTATGGACCTGGTAATAGGTTGACCCTCTGGGACCAACTGTTACCACTGTGTAACAACTGTTTCCAAAAAGAATATTTTCTGTTAGTGACATAATCACCCAAACTTACCAGTCACTGCGCCTGACAGACAGAATGTAGGACACAATGAGATCATATACACTCATAGCTCGTTATGCTCTCTGTTCGGTAAATGATCAGCGCGTTAGGCAACAACAAGTGCGGCTGGTCCATGGATGGGTGACCGCATAGTATTTGATCTGAATTTGTGCTTTGAAGTCGTTCTTTAAAAGTCGGTTCCGGTTGTTAACATGTAGTTAACAGCCGTCAGATCAAGTCGGATGCCTCCATAGCAAATTATGGGGACGTGAACAAATCCTTATACTAGGTTGACCACTAACCACTCGATCAGAAGAAAAAGATGATATTTTATACAATACTTAATACTCAATATTTTTTTATTTGCGTTCCACAATGTAGATAATATGTTACAAATATATAATACATTGCATCATTTGGACCCTGTCGGGCACAGTAAAGTTAGAAGGGAGGAAGAGGGCTTTTATTTCATAAAAGTACTAAATTTAACTATAAAACACAAGAAACGCTGCTGTTCTTAACATACGATCCTACTAATGGTAGAGATTACCGTTACCTATTGACATGGCTGTGTTCTTTAATCATTGTGGAACAAATTTTAAAGAAAGCATAACTATGCTGTCGCTAACCATAGAGATAGAATATAGTAAGAAGAAAAAGATGAAAAAGTGGATCGAGGGTTAATCAGTAAGGTCTTGACGTCCTGTGAACTTAAATTCGATTATACCTGTAATATTTAACTTTCAAAATAAACAAGATGCTGACTTAATAGGATTATGCAACAGACCTTGAATTTAAAAAACCAACTCAAGTAAATATTTTTATGGCATCGAACTGTATTTTAACTGCATTAAACTTGTTAAGGTATATTTTATCAATTTAGTACCATATCTTCAAAACTGCAGGTAAACTATGAAGTTACTGCTGTACCGCTGCAATCGAAAATTGTCTGCCAAAAATGTTGTTTCTTTATTTGAATAGACATGTACATAGAAGCACTCTATTTTAAACCATGGGTTTCATAATAGACGACAGGTAATGTTATCTGTATATATTATTATAATATGTTAGACTTACTTTTACTATTTTACCTTTCGCTTCAGTATTAAAAGTTTCCAATAGCGTCGACCTGCATCATTCATATTTACAAAGGCGCTTAAAATATTGAAATTCTAAAAATAGCTAATGAAATATGTTAAACTTAAAAAATGTAGCCTATGTTTCATTTAGTGATTTCTAAAGGTTAAAGAATTTTTTATATCAGTTTCTTAATGTTAAGTTAAATCGGAACAAAAAAACAAACAAAAAAATATACAAAATATATTTTTTTCTCTTTAAATATTAGTTTAATTTAGATATTATTATACCATACTACGGTCACGATGCGTCAGAGAAGCGCGATAGCAAAGACATACTCGTAATTATATTATTCTCATAATCTTATAATTAAACTCTGGTAAACTACCGATCTAAGTTTACCGCAAGTTTATTCAACGTTTGTCTGGATGATATCGCTTGGGGTGATAAAACCTCTCATTGTCACTACTTATATTGTGCTGTTCTGTTGTTTGTTCTGTATTATGTGATACCTAATCTACGTGCTACTGCGTCTAAAGGGTAGTCTGTAATATTATTCTAATCACAGCAACGCTGTATATAAATCAATTCTTAGATAAATTTATTGGGATCCGGTGTTATATACATATTTTAATCTTAATACAATTTTCTTCAATCTCAGACATCAAAGTGACTTTGATAAAAAATTGACGTTTATTTGTTTCACTGTCATGTCTTTGTTGATTTTAATTTTATGACTAGATTATGACTATATTCTTCGTATGATCGATCAAAGAAATCATAAACTATGAAAATATCAGTTTGTTTGTTATTTACTCTGCGAGAAGCGTTTCTAGATAGTAGATAATATTTTTAGGATCAGTTTTAGCTTTAGTACAGTACTGTAGTTTATTATTGCAGCTCGTATTTTTGTTTCATATGAAAGGCTTTTGTACTGCCACAGTTGGATAAATTCCATGTCGATAATCGCCACGTATGGCAAATAGATTAGTGATATTATTGGCGGGATTTTTATTATAAAACATTTCTTTCGCCTGTGATGCCATCATTCATACTCATTTAAAGTACAATACCACCGCTAGGTTGTCCATACTTCTGCGACTCAATACATCATATTATATTATTATTATTAGGTATCAAAAGTATGAAACTTTTCGGTCCCACAACAAACGCCTACGGAAAATATCAATAGTGATGTACTGCATCATTCAGATTTACAAAGGCGCTTAAAATATTGAAATTTTTGGAAATGACCGAAAAAATATGTTAAACATAAAAAAATATAGCCTATGTTACCTTTCCTGTTTGTAGCTTTCTATAGGTAAAAGAATTTTTAAATCGGTTAAGTTGTTTTTGAGTTAAATCGTTGCAAAAACAACAAAACAAAACCTTTCTCTTTATAATATTAGTTTAGGTTTAGTTTTGAAGGACAAATGCCAGATCTACAATAAATCATTTTCACTGTCAAGAACTTTTCTTCTACAGTATATTTCAAAGCAAATCCCACTTCAAACAACGACAGTTGGAATGCACTAGCTCGTCACACCATTACCCAGAACAATCATAACTTTTAACAGCCAAAACTTGACAAACTTAAATAAACCTAAATTATATTTCCCTCTGACGTACACTCACAGAGCTTATCCCCGTGTGTTTTCAAGAAATTGGTAATAACAATTTCGGACGGAACATTATCTAGAAACTTTGCCTCGTAGTCCCGAACTCACCCGAGCGTTCACGAACTTTGCCGAAGACTTACAATAATAATATTAAAAAAGGAGATTTTACTCCGAATATATTTTGTTCAACCAAGTAGATACGGTTTTTTGTATGTTTAGAATATCGGAAAGTTCAAAGAGATGGACAGAATTCATAATATATTACAAGATTGTATGAAAAATGGGAAAAGTTTCACCTGATTTATGAATTTGTGTACCGTGTGACCTTCAAGGTTAGAATGACTGATGAGTGATGTCACGACGTCAAACTTTAATCATTGTTTTACTTTTCTCTATCTAAAATTACTATAAAAATGAATCGCTGAATGTGTTGCTAAGCGCAAATCTCGAGAGCAGCTGAATCGAATTCGCTAATTCTTTTTTATAATATTCCTTGAAGTACGAGGATGATGATACAAAAAAAAAAAAAATAAAAAAAATTGCCAAAAATTAAATATAAAAAAAGTAAAGACACGACTGTTAGGCGGTACAACGTTCGCCGGGACAGGTAGTATAATATACTACTAGCTTTACGCGTCTTTGCTTACTGCTCAGCTCCCGTCGCCAGTAGCGTGATGTTACATAGCCTATAACCTTCCTCGAGAACTGGGCTATCATACGCAAAAATAATTTTCAAACCCGTCTGGTAGTTCCAGAGATTAGCGCGTTTAAACAAACAAACAAACTCTTTCGCTTTACATAATAGTATAGATTATTTCTTCTATGAATCGTTGTATTTTATACCGTAAATCAATGGTATAAGATCAAAATTAAAACTAAACTAAAAATTCCTTGTCATCATTTAAACTGTCTCAGACATTAACAATTTTTGCAACGTAGCTCAGTTTTCAACAAATATAATGTACCTTATTATTTACATAAAATAAAACACTGCTTTACTCTAAGCTGAAGGCAAACCGGTCATAATTAATGGGATCAAAGTCATTAATTACAACATTTTGTATTTAGCGGTATTCATGAAAGGGGTCTCCCTTTTTTATGCCTTTGTCGCCAGACTTGGCAGTATGTTACTGCACGAGGGTATGGGATCAATGCTCGGGTTATTCACTACTCGACACGAGAGACTGGACACACGTGTGTCCACTTGGTGAAACTCGAAATTAGTATCACATATTATTTCGTCAACTGGGCACGCCAAGATTTTTACGCGTGTCCACGTATTGAAATTTAAATTAAATTACTTTTGTTTTTGTCAACACACAAGTGACCAGTCTCTCGTGTCCAGTTGATGCGGGCTCACATGGAATACTGTGTAATACATTATTATTTGTTCCGAGTGTGGATGGATGTTCATTGCATGTTTGTAAACCGTCAATTAGCTAGGCAGAGGTGTACTTAGATAGGTATATCGCCAGTGACAATGTTTCGGTTGTAGGCCCCATGTAACACGTTCGCTGTTGGCATTTCGGCAACACATTCTATTCGGTTTTAATACAGAGAATTTTCCGACAGAAAACCTCCACTATACATGACCCGGGGATCGAACCCCGCTAATGTAGTATCAAGTAAAGTCCGTTCGGGCGAGAATAGGTGCACAGGGGTTTTAGTCGGTATTTTAGCTGCCTACCATCGTCAGCGAGCCCAAGATAACCGCCTCGTTTCCCCGGACGGGACGGCATGCATAAACGCATTTTTCCTCTACAAAAAAAGAGGAATCAAACCCGAGATCTATGCTGTATTAGCACTGAGACATTCACAAGGCACAGACAATATATTTCTAAGATTTTGTAGTACATAAAAAACTAAGCGGAAGAGTTTGTTTGTTTGTTTGCACGCGCTAATCTCTGAAACTACCAGTTAGATTTGAATAATTCTGAATATCATAGCCCAGCTCATAAGGAAGGTTCAAAGCTATGTAAGATCACGCTACTGGCGACGGGAGCAGGGCAGTAAGCTAAAACGCGGGTGAAACCGCGCCGCAAAAAGCTAGTTTATCGTATATTCGTGTAGAACCTTGTAACTTAATAAGTCTGACCACTCAGTATAATGTTTACTTGCGGCCACGAGAGAGCCTTCGCGCTATTATTAGCAACACTTAACCTATTTATTAAGATCCTTAGACATCTTACTTTAATGTTATTTAGTATTTTGTGTATTAATAGCTCTTGATAGATATTGACAAATTACGGTCTTATCGTCTTCGAGTGAAATAATATACACAATAAAGCCAGGACAAACCTTTGTGTGATGAGCATAATTGTTTGTTCTGTGTCTGGGTGTAATTTATCTATAATATGTATGTATTTACAAAAAAAAAAGAAGTATTTAAGTATGTATATCCGTATTCTAGAACCCATAATACAAACATATAATATGCTTACTTTGGGTCTAGATGGCGTTGTGTGTAGTTGTTGAAATATTATTATTAAATATTAATGAAGGCCTAATAGTGTGTCTGAGACCGGACAAATAACTATTCTCTCTTTTCAAAGTCAAATATATGTATTGCTGACTTACGATAAAGGAAAACATCGTGATTAAACCTGAACTTATAAAAAAGATATAGGTATTTATTTATTGAGAAAGTATTATCATTACAAACAAAAAAACATAATATAACGAATTTAAATGTACCCACATACTTATCCAGTACTATACATATTGCGACATCCCTAAATTTCTGCACATTGATGAATTACCTTCTGTAAAAATAAAATCCAAATCTGTAATTGCCAATCCACCTTGAACGAGCGTGATCACATAGCCTTTTTTTTTATATATATTAGCCTACCAAAGTGACTTCACCCCGCCTGATGGTAAGCAGTCAGTGGAATCCAGAAGTGGTGGCCACCATACCATCGTCTTAAACTGCTGGTATGGTGGCCTCCACTATGGTGGCTGGGAATGGGGTTAGGAAAAAGAAATGAGGGAGGAGAGGAAAAAGGAAAGGGGGGAAATTGGGCCTCCGGCACTCTCACTCACCGAACGAAACGCAGTAGTAAGGGTACTACTACTCTTAAATCGATCTTCTATGAGAGGGTAGTACTTCCCCGGACGATCCCACCCATTCATGCTGAAACAAGCGTGGATCTACTACCGTCAAAGCCTTCATTGTAAGAGGCCAAACAATGCAGTAGAAATTTAAAAGACTGGTATTATAACAAACACTAACATTGTAATATTATGTAAAACATACAAACAATGTAGTTTTATAATTCTTCGTATCTTTCGCATGCAGACACGATAAACTTTAAATAATAATTGGGACACCGATTGTTATAGTTTTATTGCTCCCGTCCATATTGGAAGAAGGTAACCATTTATATATACTTACATACAAAATTATTTGTTTAGGTACTTATATTTAATGTCACAGACATTAACTATCAATATGCTGTCTGTCTGTCTGTTTGTTCCGGCATAACATACTGCAGTCTGAGCTGGGGCGGAGCAGCCAAAACGCACATGATCCGATTGGACAGAGCCCAACGCGCTGTTCTAAAAACTATGCTTAAGAAACCACGCAGATATCCGACTACAAACCTCTACAAGGAAGCTGGAGTGTTGAGCGTTCGCAACCTGTTCGTCCTTCGAGTCTCACTAGCATTTTCATTTCATTTCATTTCATTTTCAATCTCTGAAATGGCTAGACTGATTTTGACGGGACTTTTATTGGCAGGTAGCTGATGTAATAAGGAGTAACTTAGGCTACGTATATTTTAGAAAAATATCTTTTAAAATAAAAATAATGTTGATCGACTGTTAGGCGGAACGAAGTTCGCCGGGTCAGCTAGTATATAATAAAACAATTGAACTAAGTAGGTACCTAAAATATTCCTTCATATTCTTATAAATTAAAATATATAAAATTAAAATCATTTATTTACAACAATTAGACCTAAATTTTTTATAGGGTTTATAAGTTCTTCTGTTAAGTTTTATAAAACCAGTGTTAGAAGAGTCCTCTCTTGTCCGTGCGTCACGCTATATGTAACTCATGATTTATTTATAACATTATGAATTCACTTAACACTTTCCGGGACAGTAAACGGGCCGTGATGACAATAAAACATATTTAGTGTCTACAGTAATGTCCATGAAAGGGTTAATCGATTTAATATAAAATTAAATTAATCTTACTTACCTAGTACCTTAAAGGTATGGAAGATAATGAAAGTAAACATAGAAATTTTAACCTACTTACAACGCCCGTAACGTTCATAGTACCTTGCACAATATTATTAACTTTAGCGGGTAGTGAATTGTTTTGCAAAGATCTACTATCCTAGGAAAACTTATACTTTGTATGATTTTACGAAATCATCTCAACTTTCTTAAATTTTAGCATTTTAAATTCAAATTTTCAACAAATTACCGAAAAGTGTTAAAGAATCTGCATCGTTACCCATATTTAAGAAAAGATTAAAACTACATCTATTAGATAATAATTAATGTTTGTATAAGCTGTTTTAACAATTATAATTGTCAAAATTACTGCATATTATATTTAGTCTGAACGCCTGTTTAAAAATAACCTAATGTAAATTAGTTAAGTTTCTCTTTAAGTGAACAATGTAATGTTCTTTGAGAAATAAAGATCTTTAAACCGAAATTTTCACCTAATTGTCAGTACTTTTTAAATTTAAGAATAGCAACCTTATTTGGGGAGAAAGTTGCGGACAAAGAACGTTATCATGTTATCGTGTTATATTTATTATTTAGGAGTGATGCAGCGGTATAACCTAGTTTTGCTTCTATTGTAAATTCGACAAACAACTTGACATCTATAATTTTAAATTTATTTTATAAACACAGTGTGAGAAAACTGAGAAAGCCAGAGAAAGCTATATTGGTTTCCGACCGGAAAAGTAGTCTTTATGAGTGTTGCTCCTACATAATGAATCCATCGTAAAGTATTACTTTACGTACTATTATGCCGTTTTGCGGAGATTAACCATATTTTATCCTCTCAATTTCTTTTACGTTTTTATTTATCATAAGTCAAAAATGATCGAAGTAAGTAAAGTTCATACGAAAAAGCTATTAATACTTGCCTGGTTTTAAACCTTTAATCTTGAACAGGAGGCTTAAAACCAGTTGAAGAATAGTAACCTTAATAGGCTTAAATAACTCATTATTTATCAATAAAACCATAATGAACACTTAATTATATTTAAAATGTAGGTTAGAATTATTTTCGTTAGCCAAACTCCATTATAAACAAATTTTCTTTAATGATCCAAACTTTTGTAATTTTTCAAAGTTTTCAAGTAACCTACCTTCAACAGTATTGATTTAATAATATAAGTTACGTTTCTATTGTGGTTCTTTAAGCTTTAATATATAAATATTTATTGAGTTCAAGATAATAATATAATATCACAACAACTACACACAACGCCATCTAGACCCAAAGTAAGTATATTTTATAGCTTATGTAAGAATCAGGTTTCCTTACGATGTTTTCCTTTTATTTTCATAGCCAAATGTATTTTTTTATATCGTCCTACTAAAGTTATTCCACTCTGCCTGATGGTAAGCAGTCAGTGGAATCCAGAAGTGGTGAACACCATTCCAAAAGTCCAACTACTTACTTACTTTTTTTGCTTATGACATTCATACTTATAAGTTATAATAATAATAAAAAAAAACATACGATCCGAATTGATAACCTCCTCCTTTTTGAAGTCCCGCGTCTTTACTTACTACTCTGTTCCTGTCGCCAGTAGCGTGATGTTACATAGGAATATAGAAAAGTTTTTTTATATGTTTGTTACCTCATATCTCCGTCGTTTCGGAACCGATTTGAAAAATATTTTTTTATTTAAAAGGGTATACTCTGAAATTGGACCCATATTTTTTTATAAAAAATGGTTCAGTAGTAGTTTGGCTTTAATTTTATATTTTTACTTTCGTATGCAAGGAGTGAAGACGTGTAAAGCGACGCGTCGATATATATATGTATTGTTTTGTTAGAAACAACGTGGCCGTGGATGGGTGACCATTTGTGTAACTTCATTTGAGCGTCTTCATGCTTTAGAAGCAGTAGATCCTGGTTATCACTATAATTTTGTAGTCGTTAAGCCAAGTTGGAGGCCTTATGATCGTGAGAAATTCCAACAGCAGCAGGCGGCCATAAACTTGCCTTTACGGCACCACTGTTAATTTTTTGTATATCTGTTACGCGGTTGCTCCGTCAGTTAAATTATGATTTTTGATGCTTCTTTATTGTTCGTAGGTCATCACTTTTTTGTTTTGGTTTGTAGTTACCGGGATTCAGTGTTCAGCGATCAGCATAAGTGTTGATGAGGACTTTATATCTCTATATTTACAATCTTCCCTCTCGTCACTACTTTTTTCCAAACGGCGCTGTCTTATTTGCGCAGCACGTTTAGTAGGCCTACCTTTATCAAATATATTAACAATACATGATGATTTCCCACTAAAAGTTATAAAATAAAATTATTTTTAGAAAAAAAAAACCAAAATTGACTTCAAAACAGTACCTACGTGTTCAATCCTTAACTAAAAAAAAATATAAAATAATATTTTAATTACTTCATAGCTAAGAACATTAAAGGGGAATCAAAGCAATCATTGATACCTATAATACTTTACTATTTCTAAATTATAATCCGTTATTTTGGAGTCGGTGTCACTCCAGAGAGTCAGTGAATACATTACTGGTTAGCGTAGTTTTAATAAAGCAAAAAAAAACACTTGGGACACAAGGAACAGTTGCATCAAAGTCACAGTTATTACCTCGTCAGCGAATTAATCGTACTTAAATTGGCTGATATATCTATATTCATGTCGTTCATAAGTATTACACATACTTAATCTAAAGAATGAGTTCCTCAGCTACCCACGTATATCGATTTATTAAACGTGGGCTTCACAAATTTCCCACACCAATTAAAATTATTTCACAAATTACTTATAACGCGTTTCCACATACATTATCGCGCTCGCGGTCGTCATCCTAGCGGGATAACGACGCAAGTCACTGCTTACACCGTAAATTCAACCTTAAAAACAAGTGACTTAGAATCGAAAATAAAGTATCAAAGTATTACAGCCGTCAAAGGAACGCAGCTTTGTGTTGTAGCTGTTTTTTATAACAATTTAGAAGGTAAAGAATTATACCGCCTGAAGGATGGTAAGTAAAACAATGCTACAGCTATGGCGGTATTCATTATATGACCATATTTGCGAAGAAACACAACAAAGCCTTTGCCAACTGTAAAGGAATAACGAATGTATCAGATCTATCTATCAGATTTGGAGAAAACTTTTTGCGGTTGATAGTTCTTGAGGAAGGTAGGCTATGTAACAATACGCTACTGGCGACGGGAGCAAAGCAGTAACGAAAAATTTAACTTAACGCGAGATTAACCACGCCACGGAAGGTTAGCACTAATATAATTTTAAAATTGTTAATTCATACAAAAACAATTGTAATTATCTGGCGATTGAAAAGAGTGGCGTGAGTTTCTTGCCAGTTCTTCTCACAGCTCTACCTCGTCAGCGAACTGGCTGTAGGTTAATTAGCTGACTTCATGTAATTTGACTTTTCATAAGTATCATTCTTTATGATCAAAATGAAATAAATACTTTGAATTTGAAATTTAAATATAAAAAGCGTGCTAATCCATGGAACTACCAGTCGGATTTGAATACTTCATTTTGCGTATGATAGCCCAGTTCTTGAGAAAGGTTATAGGCTATGTAACATCACGCTACTGGCGACGGGAGCAGAGCAGTAACTTAGCACGGGTAAAACCTTGCTGTGGAAAACTAGTCCTATGTAAATCTGACAACAGTATTAAGTGATCCATCTATAATATAAAAATGAATCGCTGAATGTGTTGCTAAGCGCAAATCTCGAAAGCAGCTAAACTGGCTTGTCTAATTCTTTTTTTGTAATATTATTTGAAGTACGAGGATGATACTTACGGAGAAAAAAATTAAAAAATTTCCTGCAAAAAAAGAAACTTCTATATTCTCATACAAAAAAATCTTTATTTATCCCAAAATGTTTAAAAAAATGTCCACCCGTGCGAAGCCGGGGTGGGCCGCTAGTATTCAATAATTATTTGTCCAAAAATATTTACCATCGTCTTTAGGAAATTCAAGCGAGACAAAGAACCACCTGATGGTAACTGGTAACCGTCACTCATAACACTCAAATGCGCTTTAACACAAGATTTAACGCCTAGCGTCAGAGTTATCTCAAAAATTAACCTTAACCCGTCATCTGACATATTACGATCATAAAACAACAATATTTTACAACGAAACAAAACAGCTGATTTTAAACGAATGTGACATATTTTTCGTCTATGTCAAGATAAAATAAATAAAAATATTTGTTAACATTGGAAAAAAGGGTCATGGTATATCTATAAAAATAAATACAATAACATGCGTAACAAAAATACGTAATAATTCTGTCATTCTATAAATCAGAAATGAAAATGATTTTTAGAACCAAAAAAAATATTTCAGTATTTTTTTTGTTGGCTGTTTTTGTTTACTGCTTGCGTATTATTTTTTAATTCATTATAATTTTATTATACTTTACTACATTGGTAGATAGATAAATATATTTTATTTATTGTCACTGTGTATTGTCATTGCCTAGAATTTTATAAAAAAACAACATACCTACCTAGTTAGTAAACCTAATTACATAATCATATAAATAAATAAAAGATTCTACATTAATATGGATGTAATAAACTAAAAGACTTCGGGAGAAATTATTTAAATAGATAATAGCCAAAATCTGTTGCATTACTTACAAAAGTTAGCAAAAAAAGACAGGAGAAAGCGACTTTACTAGAAATATAGCGAAAATATACTATTTTATTATTAATTTCATGGCTACCTTTTATTGATATTTATTTTATTGTCCTCTTAATTTATTTTATAGAGAGTATCGCTCTTATAGCGATTAAAAGGAGTGGCCTTAGTTTCTAAACTTACTCTTACTAAATGTCTTTTTGGTTACGACTTTCACGAGCATAATGACTACTAAATTACTTTATTTATTCCCAATAAGTCACACCAGTTAGTGTGCTGCTTTCTTTAAACAAGCTTTAATCTAAGATTCTTTCAAAACCGGCTTCTATGCAATGGATCGTCCGGCGCTGAATAGCAATAAAGCGATTCAGCGCTAAACGACTCATTGCATAAAATAGGGATTTAAAAAAATCTTAAAGAAAGTTGGTTAAAGAACACATTATCTTACTGTACTTATAGATCTTTAAAACATTAACCTTGCTAAACTATCTAAATTTATCAAAACTTCCTTCCGAATTATAGATACCAAACTTTTAAACGCAAGAAAATGGCTAAATGCCAAAATGCCCGCGCATTAAATTTATTCTTGTTAATTAATTTTCGAGAGCATATGTTATAAAGTTTATGTATTTTTTGATATGCAACAATTGGCGAGTTGTTTTTATGATTTATGCTTTTTTAACTAGTGCTTTCATTCGTCTTTTGTCATTGTTATGTTATGATGAATATTTTTACGTAATACGCACATTCTTCACTAGTGTAATACAATAGTACTGCAATAAATCGTTACAGTTTTCCGGTATGTTGGTTGTTACAATATTTTTTTAAATTTTAACTATAAAATCCGGTGGGTAGTGTTAATGTTGCTAATATTTTTATCGCGTTCTTTGTCAATGGCAAACACGTAACACGATTGTTTATACAAGCTCTTTGCGTTTTTCGTGCATCATCATCGGAAATTTCCAAATTATATTTTTCTCTGCTCGACATAATAATAGCGACGTGACCCTTTGAACAGAAGGTACAAATAATGTTATAAATTACAAAAATAAACATATTTCTTTATATTCAATTTAAATGTAGATACGTGCTTTTTTATAATTTTTATAATTAATAGTTTTGTCGCTCAATTAAAGCCTGGAACTCTTTGTGTGTTCTCATCTAACTTTGATCCTGGGTCTTTAAAGCGGAGCGTGAAAAAGCATCTCACTAAACCGCCATAGTGAAGGCCACCATACCAGTAGTTTCATACCAGTAGTTTGGCTTTTGAAACGGTGTCCACCACTTCTGGATTCCACCTACTGCTTACCATCAGGCAGAGTGGAGTCACTTTGATTGGCTAATATAAAAAGGAGGGTAACTGTAACATACTCTGCGTAATCTATCCAGACTAACGGTATGATACTATGCATGCTTAGAAAACATACCCATCTGTATTACCTACTTATGGTTTTCATATCCATGCGTCATGCTTGATTGCCACTGAAAAGTGTAACGCACAACTTTACAAATAAAACTTAAGTAAAACATTTCTACCTATCCCTTGGAGAACGTTGTCTATGCATGTGACGGAATGTCGTTTGTAAAAAACCCCTGCACCAGAAGTCGTAAGCAGAAATAGGATGTGAAAGGTGGTCGTTTTATTCAGGAAAACGCTTCGCTCCGTACCTTTAATGACAGCCAGTCTAAAGATGACAATCTTTATAAGCGATATATAGGCGCAATGAAACGGTATGGCGTAAAAAAGTAAAAATTTCAACGTGCGGTTTACATTCGCATCGCGAAAGTCCCCCACTACGTAAAACGTGAGTGTAGATGGTTTAGCGTCTTCGTATTCGTGCTCTGCACTTTTCGGTTTCAATTTTGTGGTTCAAGCAACTAAAAGTGGCTATTAATGGTTGACTGCATAGTGGTATTTGATCTGAGCATCTCCGTACTTCGGAGAGTACGTTAAAAGTCGGTCCCACTGTTATCATGCTGATAACAATCGTTAGATCAAGTCGAAGTCAAAGTCAAAGTCAAAGTCAAAGCATTTATTTCATTTAGATCATAAAGTATGATGCTTATGAAAAGTCAACATTACATTTTGTCAGCCAATTGACCTACAGCCAGTTCGCTGACGAGGTAGAGCTGTGAGAAGAACTGGCAAGAAACTCACGCCACTCTTTTCAATCGCCAGATAATTACAGTTATTTGAATGAGTTACAATTTAAACACTCAACGCAACCAAAGAACCATACAAAGTAATTATTACAAATTAACTAATTAATATAATACTAAGATTAAAGAAAGAAATCAAGGAATTCAATTATTTAGTTTCAACTAGTATGGTAATTTGACTACGTATTTTAATTAAACTGGTAAATGCACCCCCTGGTCACATTGAACGACAAGGTAATACTGGATTGAATATTAAATGTAAGCCATGCCAAGATTGACCAGTCATCCCAAGTAGCACCCGAATAAACACACAGTAGTCACACATTAAAAGAATAAGTTGTCAGTCTTTATTCGCGCGTCAAATTTCCTTCTAAACCCACTTGCTTACCGTAAGGCATAATGTTGTCACTTTGGTAGGCTAGTAAAAACATTGTGAAGCTTTGCAAGTATGGGACATGTTGATGTTCACTGCGCGAATTCGTTATTTACAGCAAAAATAAATTAAAACGTGTCCGTACTGAGTGCTGTGACATTTATTGTTCCTCTAGTATCACGCAAGACGGCAGTGGGGTATTCTTTTGAAATAAAACGGGGGTTCCTTATCGATTGTCATCCTTGTCACTGCATTGCAGGAAACTTTAAACAAGGAATGACATGTGGGTTCCAACGTTTCAAGTAAGTTAATACTTTGTTTCGGTATTGGCTATGAATGCCCTTATGATGTACCTACCTAGTGTGAGTGCAGACGACGTGAGAGTGCAAACAAAGTAAGAGTGCAGACAACAAGTTTTTTTCGATAACCATACGGGATATATTTTGTGTGATCTAAGAATATGTGTGACTAGTTTAGGCTTATCGTTTTGTTAGCAAACAAATTTACAGCCTACTTATAATAGGCTATAGTACATAGGTACCTATTAACATCTATGGAAATCTCTAATCATTGTACAAAAATGCGAAAAAAATGTTACTAAGCCATTGCCGACCGTGTATGGAGAAGGGGCCGCTCTTACACCGCGTTATTATATCATGTTAAAAAGCAATTAAATATTTCTTCATTACTTAATATTTCACGTTCTTTATTTAGCTATTATAGGCGGATGGCGACTTAAACAAAGAAATTTTTATTATAGGTCAATTAGATTTGGTATTTATATACTTAAATGATAATTAAATTTGATTTAATAGTAGTGAAATTCATCAACCAAGATGAATGTGGTCTGCTAAGCACGATTATCCAGTGGTCAAAAGTGTATTATATATCAAATTCAAATTCTTTATTTATCTAAATTTGGTAGATAATTGGAGGTCTTACTTTACAACATAATGAGCTTCATATTCTGCCAAGAAACGGCGTACAAAATTTACATTAATAAAATAAGTGTACAAGTTAGACGGTAGTAGATCCACGCTGGTTTCAGCATGAATGGGTCGGATCGTCCGGGGAAGTACTACCCTCTCATAGAAGATCGACTTAAGAGTAGTAGTATACTTACTACTGCGTTTCGTTCGGTGAGTGAGAGTGCCGGAGGCCCAATTTCCTCCCTTTCCTCTTTCCTCACCTCCCTCATTCCCTTCCTCTAACCCCATTCCCAGCCGCCATAGTGGAGGCTACCATACCAGCAGTTCAAGACGATAGCTTTTGGTATGGTGGCCACCACTTCTGGATTCCACTGACTGCTTACCATCAGGCGGGGTGGAGTCACTTTGGTAGGCTAATATATAAAAAAAAAAAAAAACAATTTTGATCATATGACTAAAAGCGGTCTCTTTCAGACAATGTTTTCTTTTTTTTCTTCACTAGTGGATGGTGGGGCTGCCACAAAATATTAGTAATTTTTTCTAGTGATATTGAACCCAATATTACACGTATTATAAAATTTATAAAATTTATTTATCACTACATAGTATAAAACAAAGTCACTTCCCGCTGTCTGTCCCTATGTATGCTTAGATCTTTAAAACTACGCAACGGATTTTGATGCGAGTTTTTTTTAATAGATGTAATAAAACAATTTTTTTTTGCGCTTACATTACAACGCTGGCTAAACCCTACAAGATAGATCAAAATAATGTACTACAGTATTGTACACCTTAAAAAGGTCTACAAAAAAGTCTACGATAGTATATGTCTATCTCTAAGGGATAACCCACAATAACCATTTTTTATCCTTTTCTTTTTATGAGAAATAATGGCTTATTTTCGAAGCGATGTTAAGCAATATAGCATTAATCCTTTCAAATTAAATACATTAAATACATTGTGCATTTAATATAAATCAATAATGCCCTGTGCAGCATTTAATAAAAAATAAATATTTTTAAAGATATTACAGATTAAAAATGCATATAATGGCATGGGGCCGGCATTCTGTAGTAAAATTAAATATACTACAGAATGTGTAAATACAACGTTCACAGCATTTGTTTTTCTTCGCACGGGCAATGCTGATACTAAATATAGTATCAGCATTGCACCAGTGCGAAGCCGGGGTGGGTCGCTAGTAACTCTATAAAATGGTGGTAAAATTATGTAAGAGGAATGGAAACGTTATTCATTCTTTCATTTAAAATTCATTTCATACATTTAAAATATATGGTTGAATTTTATTATTATTATTTAGGTATCTAAAATAAAAGCAATTTAAAAATTAAACCGACTTTACAGAACAACAAAACGAAAAGAAAAACAAAACGTCATCATGTATGTTGACTTTTTCAAAAATGCTAAACAATTTCGATAAAATTTAGAAAAAACTTTTTACTAAAGTGTAAAGAATTCTAGGTTTTAATTGAACGACATAATTATGTATGCCGTAATTAGCTATAGGTACATTTTATACTCGTAGTTACTATGTCTTAATATCTAGTACCTAGTATCTTCAATTACCCATACCAATATCCTTATAAACAAAATATCTGCACCATGATGATTCAACAGATCATTTGTCATTCAATATATCTCCTATTTTAGTACGGGACGTGTAAATCTGTTTGCTAAATGATTCATGTGTTAATAACAGTAATTCATCATGTTATGCCACGCAGATAGACATACAAGTGTGGGTGAATGTAATTGTACTCTAACGACCGTTGCGTACAAATACTAGAGGTTTTGAATCGTTTTATTGTGGGTTTATGAGCAACAACCATTACGCTATTTTTCACGAAGCTTAGGCAGAGGTGTGTAAACACCATTAAATATTGAGTTCTATGTTACAGCAGCAAGAAGCGCTAAATGCGAGCCTGTTGTCATTCAAGGCACAATTTTTGATTTCGAGCTAATATTGAGAATTTCTTGAAAGTAAAACATTAAAATCACTTTACCCGGTTCGGAAATCGAAATTGAGACCTCTGCGTAGCCGTCCGTACACAGTACCTACCACTGTACCACTGAAACAGTCCATAATCGATTTTTTTATCATTTAGGGCGTCTGCCTACTACACCGTACCATACCATGACCGTGCTATGAACGTATCAAGATTAGCAAGCAACACGATACGCTCTACTTTGCCTACTAGAGCGTATAAATTATATACTCGTTGACAATTGTTGACGCTTCATGCATGGCTCGAACTTGCTGGTCGGAGACGGAACGGTTCAGTGGGCATAGTCTCATACTTTTCAATACAAAGAATATTTTTTGCTTGACACATTCATAGCAAGGTCACGTGTATGATACAGTTTAGTGGGCAGACTTCTTTTCGCCACAAACAGTTGCACCTACACAAAAACTAAAATTACTAACAAAAGTGCCGAAATTAAAGGATGTTGATTTAACTAGGATGTTACTAATTACGTAATTACGTAACTATGATTGGAAAATTTGTGGTTAAGGTTAATTTTATAAAACTAGAGACCCACCACGGGTTTTCACGAGTGTAGTGTATGTTAAAAAATATATAAGTAGGTATGTATAAACACTTTCGTTTCTCATGAGATTTTTTTAATTATAGTGCAAGCTGTAAAGCGGTAGAAGTTAGCGAAAAGACAGACAAGAGAAAACAATGATTTTGCTTTTTTATTTAGGAATAATTATACTATTACATAAAGCGGAAGAGTTTGTTTGTTTGCACGCGCTAATCTCTGAAACTATCAGACAGATTTGAATAATTCTGAATATGATAGCCCAGTTCTCAAGGAAAGTTAAAGTCTATGTAACATCACGCTACCTGCGACGGGAGCAGAGCAGTGAGCAAAGACGCGGGTAAAACTGAACCACCCGCGGCAAGTTAATTATTATTGATTTGCTGATACTGTGTACAGACTGCCACGCAGAGGTTGCAGGTTCGATTCCCGCTCAGTGCAAATATTTGTGTGCATAAACATGTCTATTTGCAATGGTCTGGGTGTCTATGTATAATATGTATGTATTAAAAAAAAAGTATATAAGTATGTATATCCGCATTCTAGAACCCATAACACAAGCTATAATATATGCTTACTTTAGGTGTAGATGGTGAATGTAGTTGTTATGATATTAATTTATTTATTTAAACTTAATGTAAACAGGAACATAGGCGGACTTAATGCTATAAGCATTCTCTACCAGTCAACTTAGGTGGTGCAGATTATTAAGCTTTAGATATAAATTATAACAGCTTACATTCTAAGAAAATATTACTAAAATCTTATAATAAATGGAGAGATTTCTCCCTCCCCATCGTCTTATACGCAAGTCAGCGCTTACACTGTCTAATCAGCATATTTGAGCGATCGATCGTTACGTCGTTTATTTTAAAGTATCTCTTGTAGCCCAGTATTAATTAGCTATTGATTTTCGTAAAAATGAATTAATATTCTTTGGTCTATACACGATCGGTCAAACGTATTTTTCAAAGATAAAACTTATACTTACACCCAGTTTCTGAAAGGTTGATCAACGAAAAATTAACTAATCACTTGTTAAATCACATGTGAAGTACCAATTGGGTTGCTAAAAGCATGAATAATTAGTTTAATTTGATCTAATTAAATAAACTAATTATGCGTGTGATTGACACATGAGATTTAACAGGTGATTAGTTAATTTTTCGTTCATCAGCATTTTAGAAACTAGGTGTAAGTACAAAAAGAAATCACCTACAACGTTTTGCCTGTATGAAATGGCTTATCTCAAGAACCACTTAATGGATTTGGATAAGTATAGTTTTCACTGTTATAAAGTTTTTAAGAAAGGTTTTGGTATATACAATACTAGCTGTTTCGCCCGCGTGAATGTCGGTGATATCTCTGTTTATACATTATCGATATTTCATGCAAACTTTCATTCCCTATTTCAACCTCTTTAAGCCATTTTCTCGCAATGAAAGATGCCCATGTCTTTTCCCAAGGTCTAATATATCTCTATAGCAAATTTCATCAAAATCGGTATAGTGATTTAGGCGTGAGAGCGTAACAGACAGACGTAGTTTTTTCGCATTCATTATATTAGTATAGAGGTTACGAACCCATTCAACCCTAAAGATTATCAACCTATTACCTATAGAATCTGAGCAACAAGCGATTATAGTGAAATAACAGTTAGGACCCCTTTCGTTCATTTTCGTAACTGAATTTTCGTAACCAGCTACGAAGATGGATTTCTTTTTTCGTTAGATAACTTTAGCTAACCGAATTAAATTTTTGTCTATATAACTGGTTACTAAAACATTTTTTTTGTAGTTTATATAAAAACTAGCTTTCCGCGGCGCAGTTTCACCACGTCTTTGCTCACTGCTCTGCTCCCGTCGCCAGTAGCGTGATGTTACATAGCTTATAACCTTCCTCGAGAACAGGGCTATCATACGCAAAAGTAGTTTTCAAATCCGTCTGGTAGTTCCAGAGATTAGTGCGTTTAAACAAACAAACAAACTCATCCGCTTTTTAGTAATTAGAAGACTATACGCAAACCTAACATGTTAACAGATAAAAGAGTATCTATGTTTAATACTCTTCAAAACTATAAAACTTATTCAATATGTTACTTGAAACCAAATTAAAATTCTTCAAAATACTGCAACGAAAAAGGGTTTACGATTATTGCCCTAAGACTATTGCTCTAGCGGGAGTCGAACCCCTTACCCTTAGGGGGATATAATTAATTACACCCTTGTAACCGAGTTGCTGCCTTAAATATTTTTAGGGAAGTTTTATTGCAAATGTTTGTGAATATTGGAATATTGGTGCCAATGGTTAATTATATAAGTCTGTTGATGTTTGACCTATTTTGGCTTGAAGTTTACTGTTTTATACATATTTTTACTAACTTTCCACAGCGCGGATTCACCCGCGTCTTTAGTTACTGCTCTGCTCCCGTCGCCAGTTGCTTGATGTTGCAAAGCTTATATCTTTTTTCAAAAACTGGGCTATCATACGCAAAAATAATTATTGGCTGGGTCATCACCTTCCCTCTAATATGGCGAGAGTGATGATGGCTAGCCCGTGCGTCATGCTCGTGAACGGGTGCTACTTGGGACGACTGGTCAATCTTGGCATGGCATACATTTAATATTCAATCCAGTATTACCTTGTCGTGACCAGGAGGTGCATTTACCAGTTTAACTAAAATACGTAGTCAAATTACCATACTAGATGAAACTAAATAATTGAAATCCTCTCTTTTCTTTCTTTAATCTTAGCAATTATATTAATTGGTTAATTTGTAATAATTACTTTGTATGGTTCTTTGGTTGCGTTGAATGTTTAAATAATTGTAACTCATACAAATAACTGTAATTATCTGGCGATTGAAAAGAGTGGCGTGAGTTTCTTGCCAGTTCTTCTCACAGCTCTACCTCGTCAGCGAACTGGCTCTAGGTCAATTGGCTGACTTCATGTAATGTTGACTTTTCATAAGCATCATACTTTATGATCAAAATGAAATAAATAGTTTGACTTTGACTTTGATTCGAATCCGAATGGTAGGTCCAGAGATTACCGCGTTCAAACAAAAATATAGATTAAAAAGTAGTTAACTATTATAATTATTTATTAAAATCTGTTTAGCAGTAACGAATATGGTAGCAAAACAAAATTAACACCGTTACATAAGATCATTGAGTTAGCCGAGACTATATTTCATTGAAGTGGCTGAGCTCCTCGCTCCGAGCTAAGTGGCAGGTGGCACTATAAACGAAGGGTGACCTGGATACGACTCCAGCTTAATTGGCGCAAGCTACCTATTTTTGGTTGGCTTCGACTTTATAGCTCGATCAAATGCAGTGGAGTTAAAATAGTAGCTTTGCTTGCATAAATTAATACACAATATTTACTCAATATCTTTAAAAATTATAGCCTATGTTTTATTCTGAAATATAAGCTATGTTATTGCCAAGTTGCATTAAAATTCAATCAGTACTTTTTACGTGAAATAGTAACAAACATTCACACATCCTTACAAAATTTCGTATTTAAAATATTTGTAAGATTTAAGGCGTGTTGACACGACCGCGATTTTTTTCGGTGCGAAACAACGCGCTTGTCGCGTTACGCATCGCTCCGTCTTTAGAAACATTGGAATTAAATGCTTTTCTTTTGAATAAGTTTAAAATATATCGATAGATAAAACGCGCGCTTGCTCAGCCTTCAGATCACGCTGCGCCTACCTCGCATACACTTCGATAAATGCAATGTCAGATCTATTAATGTGCTAAAAGACTCAAATTATTATACACCAAATTGCAAAGCGTGTTAGACGCGGGTGCTGACGATGACGCCGGTGAAGTGCATTGTGTGCGCTTAGCTAACGCATGTCGTCTGAACGCAGTTTTAGACAATTATGAAAAATAGAAATGAAACAAGTGAAAAATTAATATTCATATTCATAACATTTATTTGTATTTAATGTGTATTGGAGTTGGTACATATATGTTATGTAGAGCTATTGGTAAGTACATAAGGGACCCTGTCGGGCACAATAAACTTAACACTAGACTAAACAATTAAAAATAATAAAATAGACTTACAAGTAAAATGAAATCTAAAACAAGTTCACTAACAGAAAATATTTGTAGCAAAATCTAATCGCTAACTTTACCGACTCGCGACGAAAGCAATAACAACTTTATTGAGTTCATCTTGGAATAATTTGGAATAATGGAATAATGGATTTTACCTACAATTATATACCTACAAGCTAGTGGTCGTATGTACATACTTATCCAATGATAAAATGATGGCGGCCACGCTTCGCTTCGGTATCAAAAGCTTAATACGATCTCACAAGAAACTCCTTAGGAAAATATCATAGCATATGTCATATTGCATCATTCAGAATTACGACGGCGCTTAAAATATTGAAATTTTGAATATTAGAAATATGTTAAACATGTGAATTATACCCTATGTTACCCGCTTCGTTTACTGATTTCTAATAGCATAATAATTATGCCCTTTAAATAACAAGATGGGAAATTCTCAGTAGCTTGTAGGCTGGAATTATTCCTGACTACACGCTACTGAGAAGTTTTCGACAGAAAAAGCCAACATCACTAACCCACGCCGGGAATTGAATCCGAGTCAGCCTGCAGACTAAGTAGCGGTTTGTACTACAGAAATGATATATTTCCTCTACCGCAGAACCAGACAAAATAAACAGAATAATCGTTTGCATTATTTAAATAACAAACTGTGGTATTCGTTTATAAATCTTTCACTACTCGATTTAAACGAATAATTGTTCATTCAGTCAGTTCTGTTGCAAAATTACGGGCAAATGAATAAATAAAAAAAATGCGAACGCTTTTATGGTTATTATGATAAATATATCTTGAAAAAAACTTTAATATTGTGCAACGTGTTTAATATTTACATTTTACAGATGATGACCGAATATAGGAAGTGTTGTTTTTCTTAGTAGATATCTAGTGGGTTCCCGTCAATTATATTATAACTTCAGTCGAAAGGAAACCTATTTAATATATCTTACCCATGCATCTTTCTTTTAATTCTTTATTGTACACACAAAAAAAAAATTTACATAACGTTTACAAATTGTTGATGTACAAAGGCGAGCTTAACTCAGTAATGAGTTTTCCACCAGCAAACCCAGAGTGTAGAGGAAGAATATTAGTTTGAGAACGAGTGAAGTGTACAACAGAAATAAAGATAAAAATGAAAAGAGATAGAGTTATTAACCTAATACTTAACTATTTATTTTGTATACTATAGTGTATACTTTAACAAATAAACTTACATACTAATAATACACACATAATAATATAATAATCATTTATATTATAAAATTGATAAACTTACATACATTAATTATGACCGATAATAAATACGAGTATACTAATGAACCAATGACAGGAAATGTTCTCTTGTTCTTCTCTTAAACACATCCACAGAAGTACTTTCACGGATGAAATGAGGAAGAGAATTCCACAACCTAACCGCCTGAACAGTAAAAGAACCGTCGTAACGGCTAAAACTATGAAGAGGAGTACGAAGTAGAAGAGAAGATGATTATCGACAGGATTTTCCACGGGGTACAAGATATTCAAAGCGTTCACGCAAGTAGGAAGAAGAAGTAGGATTATTAAGGACAGAAAAGAGAAAGGAGAGAATGTGTGTATCTCGACGCTGCCGAATAGGTAGCCACTTCAGTTTCTTTCGAAATGCCGAAACGTGGTCGTATTTTCGTAAACCGAAAATGAAGCGGATGCCCAAATTCTGCAGTCGTTCGAGTTTATTTAGGTGTTCCTCCTTAGCATCGAGAAAAGAGACATCCGCATAGTCTAAGAGTGGTAGTAGAAGGGACTGTGCAAGAGTAACTTTAGTTTGAAAGTGTAAGAATTTCTGAAGTCGCTTGAGTGCCTGAAACAAGCAGAACACCCTCCTGCTTACCTCTGCTATGTGGGTATCCCATGACAAATACGGATCCATAAAAACACCCAGATTTTTTACACTTTTTGCTAGCGAAATAGTAGTGCAGTTGTAGGTTATAGGCGGAAGGGACTGGATATCTATAGAGTTGATCCAATATCTACCGCCAATAATAATCGCTTGTGATTTTGCTGGATTCACAAGTAAACTAAAAGACTAATCAAACCAACTATGTGAGCGAGATCCTTGTTAATTTCAGCAATGGTCTCAGTCAAGTTGCTCACTGCAGTGTGACGATATATCAAGTCAAGTCAAGTCGTCTGCGTAGAGATGACAGTGCGAAGTAATAACTTTAGAGAGTGCATTTATAAAAATGGAGAAGAGAAGAGGTGAAAGAACGCTGCCTTGAGGTGCACCCTTTCTTTCCATTCATCTCTCCCGAGTTTACTAGCCCGAATTTTCACGCGTCAGTTGCCAGCCTTCATCAGGTTGTCCTTCCACCTTATAAGAAAGGTTTCCATATTGTTAGTGTATTAAATAATGCATGTTTTTACATAAACATACGAGCAACACTAGAACTTTAGCTCTGTTCGTAACCCAGACACGTTGTCACATAATATGCACAGATTTATAGCAATAGGCTCGTCCCCTATTACATGCGACTCAAAAATAAAATGGCGAAACATGGGTGGAAACACTCTACCTACTCCTTGGGAATAAAAGGCGTGAAAGTATGCATGTATGTACACAGATTTAAACTTTGGTGCTTACACTGAATATCGAGGATTTTTCGTTTATTTCATCCAGTCCTACTAGCAGTTCGATATTCGAACTAGATGTTTTTATGTACTAAAAGTACACATCGCGTTTCAAAACAAAAAAGAGAAGAACAAGAACTTAAATACGTTATACTTATTTACCTATGTATCAGTAAACATGCCGTTAACACGACGGTAATACGTCTTTCTACACCTACATAGTAGTTCGATCGCAAGGAAACCTTGTGAAACCTTGACTCGGAACTACATAGGTGAAGATTATATTTAGTTTATTATTTTATATTGGTAATATTGGTAAATATATTGTTAGTTTTATATTGAAGTAGATTTTTTTATACGACTAAGGTGACAAACAAGCATACGGCCCGCCCAGCATAGCCTACGCTTGCAACACTAGAAGTAACACTAGCACGTTGCCGACCCTGTTAAAAACCTTTTAACTCCTTCCTTGAAGAACTCCATCTTGTAGTCTCTCGGTCTCTCGTAGACTATTTTCTCTATTAATAGGCCTGGTTGAGCAAGGAATATAACGAAAGCAAAGTATCCTTACTTTTGCGTTTTATTTGATTAGTGTGAGAGCTGAAGAGTTAATTACTCTATTCGGTCTTATTTTTCTTCTATAATAATAATTGTGCTCTTTAAATATTAGCTAGAAATCACTACTTAAGCACGGATAGAATACCGAATGTTGATATTCTAGGGTAGATGCGTTTGCTCTAAGTCAAAGTCAAAGTCAAAGCATTTATTTCATTTAGATCATAAAGTATGATGCTTATGAAAAGTCAACATTACATTTTGAAAGGCCTTTCATGCTGAAACCAGCAATAATCTTCTATGTAAAACAGTGCTGCAAGAGCATAACTGTTGAGTAGGCTGACCCTTTAGCTTTACAGAAGACGATAAACTGCGCAAGCGCTTACATAGTCAACCAGCTACGCCCCACGGCTTCGCCCGCGAGGAAACTACTAACTAACTATTTCGGCATAAAAAGTAGCTCATGACCGTTTTCGGTACCGAATCTATTTACATACCAATTTTCATCGAAATCAGTTCAGCCGTTTAGGCGCTGAGTAGTAACAAACACACAAACACATACAATCACACAAACTTTCGCATTTTATAATATTAATAGGATTAAAACATTGAAATAGTTTCCACACAACACCAGAAGTCTGTTTCAACTATATGCCCACTTAAGCATTACGCCGGAGAATCGTAACCCTCATGAAAATCTTCCACGACACGTGTAAGCATTCAAACGTTTAAGTTTTCTAACAACAAACTAAGTTTTGTAACAATAACAGAATGTGAGGCTTCTTGTGCAGAAGCCTTTTAAACTTAAGAGTAATAACGTTTATTTTAATACTAACTGCGCCCTATGTTATACTGTTATGTAAAGCGGAACAGTTTTTTTGTTTGTACGTGCTAATCTCTGTAACTACTAGTCGGATTTGAAAATTATTTTTGCGTATGATAACCCAGTTCTCAAAAAAGGTTATAGGCTATGTAATATTACGCTACTGGCTACGGAAGTAGAGCAGTAAGCATAGACGCGGGTAAAACTGCGCCGCGGAAAGCTAGTAATAAAATAAAGGTAACAGTAAATACGGCCCGCTTTTAGTAAGGATTTAAAGACGGGCAAATACGTTTTTATCTTAAATATTTTGTTTGTACTTAGACAATATTCTGATAAATATTTATCGTAGCCTACCAACATAGAGCATTACAGAAAGAATATACTTACAACCAAGCAGGTATCGTTAATTGTTAAATGTAAGGTATCCACGCTGGTTTCAGCATGAATGGGTCGGATCGTCCTAGTACTACCCTCTCATAGAAGATCGACGAAAGAGTAGTAGTATCCGTACTACTGCGTTTCGTTCAGTGAGTGAGAGCGACGGAGGCCCAATTTCCCCCTTTCCTCTTTCCTCATCTCCCTCATTTCCTTCCCCTAAATCCATTCCCAGCCGCCATAGTGGAGGCTAGCATACCAGCAGTTTAAGACGATGGCTTTTGGTATGGTGGCCACCACTTCTAGATTCCACTGACTGCTTACCATTAGGCAGGGTGGAGTCACTTTGGTAAGCAAATATAAAAAAAAAACAATTACACATCAATCTAATCTTTATCTCTTTATAAAAGTTTACATTATCCAAGGAAAAATGAACTAATCACCTGTTAAATCTCATGTAAAGTACCTAAAAGCATGCTAAAAGCATGGAATTTAGTTTAATTTGGTTTTATTAGTTAATAATTAGCTCAAATTAAACTAGTTATTCATGCTTTTAGCAACCCAATTGGTACTTCACATGAGATTTAACAGGTGATTAGTAAATTTTTCGTTGATCAGCCTTTCAGAAACTGGACAATAGTCAACAAGATTGATAAGCGCGTTAGACACCGCGAGAGCATTAGTGCTTTTACCCTTAGTCGCGTTTTATAATACTTACGGAACAAGATAGAACTGTTCCTAAATACAGATTCAATATACAAAACTACAACCAAACGCATTAACATTAATTTAAAAATAAATAAAATTATTTATAACTCGTAGTAAAGTATTTTAATTAATTAATATCTACATTAAGTCGGAATTCATTAAGAGTATGTTTGTATGTGTGTACATATATCACGGCGGCCTAGATGCATTCATTTAATCTCGCCCTCCCTTCGAGGCGAGGTTGGGTGCTACTGCTACCACCCTAAAAAGCTAGGTTGTTCTCGTTCGTTTAGACTTGTACGGAATTTTCTTTGAACTTTAAGTGACATTATCGTTAAGCGTTATTTAAATATTATTTCTGTCTATAAAAATATAAGAAACGACACAATACCCGATTCTTAACGCATACTAAATATTTTGTCAAGCAATATACAACAAATAATTACTTATCGTGTTAAATACCAAGTTTTATTGTATAATATGTATGTTAGTCTGTAAGGTATTTATCTATGGGTCTATGCAACCTGAAAATAAATGTTTTATTATTATTATTATTATTATAAAAGTTTATAAAAATATAAATGTGACATTTGTTTAAATTGTATGACATGTTTAATCTGTATTTACTTTTTTTAATGAATCTGACATACCTTGAAAAGACTAAGTTATATTATAGTGGTAACATGCTTTTCAAATTAATTTTAAAAAAATAATAACTCATAATGTTCAAAATGATACGAGTATTTTACAAGCTTAAAAGCTGAGTATGGTGATACAATATATTAATTTAAGATCCCTGTAAATTCATATTTCGCAAATAAATTATTCGATTTGATACAAAGTATTTATTCTACGAGAAAATGCGACCATTTTTATAATTAAACAGACCACGTCTCTTACTTATTAGGTACATTGTTTATTGTATGTCCTAATCCACTTAAATATAATATCGCTCAGCCTAACCTTAAATAATCATTAAACAGATTGTAAACACGAGCTATAATTAAACAAAAATACTGACTTACAAACATAGGGTTTCAAGTAGACTTGTCCCTTAAGGGTATTTACCTAGGCTTAACATTTACACATGTTATACCATCAACTAAGTTTACACATAACTAACTAGCAGCCTGAGGGCCTGCGACTAATTATAGAACCAGCTTACTGAGATCATGTAGTGTGTTGAAATGTTTTTACATCTATATGTACCTATATAATATCTAAGTATTATAAAACCCGAAGAGTTTGGTTGATTGAACGCGCTAATCTCTGGAACTACCGGGATTTGAATAATTCTTATTGCGTATGATAGCCCAGTTCTTAAGGAAGGTTATAGGCTATTTAACATCAAGCTACTGGCGACCGGAGCAAAGCAGTAACCAAAGACGCGGATGAAACCGCGCTGCGAAAGTTATTTAATAAACTGAAAGAAGATCATCTTTCTAACAGTGCGCTTTCTTTAATAAGAATCACAATCTTACTAAAAAAACGTATTATACATCATTACGGTAGTTATAGATCCACGCTGGTTTCATCATCAATAGGCCGGATCGTCTGGAGAAGTACTACCCTCTCTTAAGATCGACGTACGAGTAGTAGTATCCGTACCTACTACTGCGTGTTCGGTGAGCGAGAGCGCCGGAAGCCAAATTTTCTCTCTTTCCTCTTTCCTCACCTTCTTCATTCCCTTCCCCTAACCCTATTCTCAGCCGCCATAATGGAGGCCACCATACCCTCTGTTTAAGACGATAGCTTAAGATATGGTGGCCACCACTTCTGGATTCCACTGACTGCTTACCATCAGGCGGGGTGGAGTCACTTTGGTAGGCTAATATATATATAAAAAACATCTTACTGCTGCTACCCATAGCACTAAAGCAGTGTTTATTAACTGCAGTTTTCTGTAGAATGACGTCCTTTTTCTTTTAAACTTTAACTTGACAAAAAATATTGTGTATTAGTTCTTTTGAAATTACAGATGCGTTCAATGTTCACTTTGCTACGATTCACAGTCACTAAAAAGTTACAACAAAAAAATCGCGGTAATAGAAAACTTGTAAAGTTTTCAACTCAGTTTTATAACCCAGACACGTTAAATAGGTATTGTTCACAATCTTACGAATGTACAAATTGTGCCAAACAGTGAGTTTTACTCGTACAGAGAACAATTTTTAGGATTTTAATTTAGGTTTTTTTTTAAAATATAACTAGTAAATTTTATCCTGGACATTATTGATTTATGGTGTAGAAAAACAACATGAGAAAACATAGACTTTTAGAAAATAATTAAAATTACAAATACACTTTAAAATTACCTTGTTGATAACAGTTGTTAGGTCAAGTCGGATGTCTTTATGATAAACTACCTGTTGCCCACAGCTTCGCCTGAATGTCGAATATATCGCATTTTCAAAAAACAAACTTTAATCTCTTTCTAGCTATTTTTTCGCAAAAAAATATAGTGTATGTTATTCTCCAAGGTCTATTCTATCCCTATTCCAAATTTCATCAAAATTAGTTCAGTGGATTAAGCGTGAAAGCGTAGCAGATAGAGTTCCTTTCGCATTTTTAATATTATAGGATAATGGGCGACCTGAACAAATCGTGACACTAGGTTGACCACTAACCACTCGATAAGACAATAATAACAAAACCACAAGATTAGATTCTAATATTTGAAGTACAGTCTTAACCATAAAATATAAATATCTATAAATATACCGTTATAAATACATTGTCCAGGTATCGAACCTTGGTTTAATGACGCTCGCCCAGACATTGACCTATTTGAGTGCATTTCGACATTTTCAAGGTTCAACATATTTATTTGATTTTTTTATGCATCGTGTAAACAAGATTTTTGAAATGAGATTGTTTTTTTTATTTATATAAAACTAGCAGCTCGATTCTGCTTCACACCTACTATGTATGTTTTACAACATAATTATAAACTGTTGAAAATGGCGTCGAACCCACGACCTCGAGCTGAACTCCGGTCAGTCCGAAGATCAAAGCGATCGTGTAAATCGAGTTTCGGATTTTGTTAAGAATACGCGAGGGTTCGATGTCCGTTCAGTTTGTTTTTTTTAAACACGCAGGCAGGTAGCCATATAATCGATATTAATGAATAATACCTCAAGATATATATAGATTTTCATGTACAAGTTAATAACGGGATTGTATAATGAAATACTCATATTCATACAAGAAATTTGCTTAGTAACAACGGAAACAACTTTAAGCTATACCCAAAAGGCATAAATATATTTATAAAAACACGTATCACAGTATTAGGCAAAGAATAATATTTGGCTCTATCCCACTTAAATATTAAATAGGGTGTAATCCCTAAACGCTGAAATGTTAAGAATTCTACAGTAACAGAAGCTCGTAAAAAATCCAAAAATTTCGTACTAATCATTCTAATTCTCTAAAGTAATGGTAATTTGTTACGTACAGAATATTTTTATTATTACTTTAATGCTGTTTTATTTTAAAATGCTTTTCGAATTGGTGAAAATTTAATCAACGCTGTACATAAACCCGATGCCGAATTTTTTTACAGTTTTGTCAACAAACTTAAAAGACCTTCTTTTTTAATAGACAAATCCCGCACTAGGCAACAAGCCACAATACATTAAAAACAAAGTATACCCTGACTCGGAACAAATTTATGCATCACACAAAGTTTTGTCCCGTGTGGGAATCGAACCCACAACCTCGTGCACAGCAGTCTTTTGCGTCCACTGCGCCACGGAGGCAGTCCTGACCTGTGACTACAATTAAAAAAAAACACATGCAATTGTATAAAATCGAGCTACATATGAACTGTTTCGTTCAAGACCATTCGGTTATTTTTTTTTTTCTCTATAATTCCAATTATACTCGCAGCTTGATTGAGTTTTCTCAGTAATATTTCTGCAATGTGGCAAACATGTATACAGTCAATATAAAAGAAACTATTTTGCGTAATTCAACGCCTGCACTATCAGTTTCAATTATCATTTTTCTGTAAGCAACATGGTTGGACGTGCGCCAGATCACCTCTGTGTAGTGACCATGAATATATGTTTACTCATAACGTTCATGTTTTTCTAACCTTTTTGTTGCAAGTTCAAACAAAACTATTGTTATTGAGTTATTACAGTTTATGAATAGTTTCATTACCGCTACCATTGTTTTCGTACAGAATACTGGTGAACTTGAAAATGCGGTAGTAAAATCCATGGTGGCTTCACGGCTTCTGGCATGAATGAGACTCACGACCAGGAAGTAATAAAGTAAAAGGAAACTCAGGTTTTGATCCTACAGTCTAATAAAGTGTATATATTTATTTATTTAACAAACTTAATGCACACACACAGGCGGACTTAATGCCGTAGGCATTTTCTACTAGTCAACCAAGGCGATGAAGAGATGAACGAAGTAGGTGCATAGAAATTATAACATGAAAAGAAAGATAAGTTTAGTTATACGAAACGGTACAAGAACCATAAAGGTATATTTAAATACAATACGCTAATTAATATAAAATAAAAAAAATATATAAAATACCTAGTTGTGTACAAAGTTTTTATATGTAGGTTTCTATTATGTTTTTTTATATTAGTCTACCAAAGAGACTCCACATGTCTGATAGTAAGTAGTCAGTAAATTTCTGGAGTCAGGAGCCATCCTTCGCATCATACCAGCAGTGTCTGCTGGTATGATGGCTAAACTATGGCGGCTTTATGAGATGGTTTGCACGCCCCTCTTAAAAGACCCAGAATCAACATTTAAAAGAAACAAATGAGCTGTTAAAGAGATCCAGCTTTTAATTAAGCGACAGAAGTATGAAGTACTGAACCGTTTGGTTCGAGATCCTTTAGATACCGATGTGTGTGATATTTTGATAGATTTATATTAAAAAAAACGTAAATATAGAGTTTAAAATTACCATATAAAAATGGATACTGAATTTAAAGTTTGTGTTTACCAGTAAAAAAACTACTCGCATTTTGCGTCGTAGAAAAATATCTACAGAACTAAAACCATGGCCACTATATTTAAAACAATAGGTGAATCATAGATAGCAGAAATGAAAAAAATTATAAACATTGGCACAGGTTCGGTCCCGTGTAGCGACATAGTATTTACGTCGCTAAACGTTTCGTCTACAGACGTGAAGCTATTCAATGACGAATATAGCTCTGCCAATGTATTATTAGGCGGTATTTGGACTTGGCGAAATCTACGTTACAACTTGTGAAAATCTATGCAACGCCTTCTGGTTCGTAATCGCCAGTCAAGAACTTTGTTCCAACGGCTCTGAGTTTTTTAAGCTATATGTCCTGCTTTTCAACGCTTCAGTAAGACAACCCTGGTAATTTTGTAAGCAGCTCAGAAAACGTGAAAGAAGAGATGCTTGGATAAAACTTATGTCCAGTATTTTGACATGTCTTTAGGTTTATTTAGCTTTGTCATGACTTGTTCTTAGTTGACATCTATTTATGTATAAACTAACCGTTATCTACGAGTAGTTCCATTCATGAGCAAATTTTGTAACCCTTTTTTAATTACTTTTTACTCGCCGGTTGTCCTTCCTTCTTTCTCTCTTTCTTGTCATAACATTTCTAGGGCTAAGGGCAAGATTCACAGACCGCACTTTGACTTTACTTTGAAGCAAAGATCTACTTTGTACCAAATATGTTTGAATATGAAGTTGAAAGTAATCTTCGGCAATACAAAGCTTACTTTGCGAAGGTGCCTTTGCTGTAAAGTAAAGTCACGATTGTGAATCTGGGCCTAAGAAACATATTTTTGGTACAAAGTAGATCTTTGCATCAAAGTAAAGTCAAAGTGCGGTCTGTGAATCTTGCCCTAAGAGTATCATGGCTGATCTCAACAAATTCTGACACCAGGTAGACCAGTAACCACTCGATAAGAAGTATAAAAACAATTTAATATGTATTCCGTCTTTGTAACCTGCACACAATATGCCACAAATTCTCCGCCAGCCGTAATTACAATTTTAGCTGATTAAATACGTCTTTAATTACATTTACAATGCACATATTTCTAAATGTTCGTTTGGTGCTTACGCTTTTAGGATTTACGTCTTAAGCTTCACAATTAAAGCTTATTTTAATTATACGCTGCCATAAACGCAGCGGCTACTTCTTTACTCAAGAAAATTAAAGAGGAATAGAAAATTCCACGAATAACGAGAAAATAATGTACTGGGAATACCCTAATGATGCGATGGTATGTTGTGAAAGAATTTAGAGCGCACTGGTTTGATTTGAAAAAAAAAAACTTTACTAGTGTTATTTGAAAACGGAATTTTAATAATATATTTTATTACACAATATACTTATTTATTTATTTCAGTTCAGAATGGTAGATATTTTATATTTTTTTTTTGTTTCTAAGGTTAGTTAATACATAGTTAATCCCAAGATATGTTGGGAAAAGTTCGTTATAGAGGATGATCGCCAGACAATTCTTACATTATTTTTATTACATTGACGTCTCATAAAACGAGACTACTTTGTCATAAAGTAGTAAAAGAAATTCCGTAGTAATGCATAAAGAAAGAAAGAAAGAAATACATTTATTCAATGACAGACTTTCTTATATTTGCATGTGAAAAAGTATCTCATAAAGCTCCCATAGTGAAGGCCTTGTCAGTGCTGTTTGACACGCTTTTAGAATCGTGTGTACTCTTGAGTCGCAGTGCTTATGAAACTGTATCGTATCCAGATATCAACAAGGAATAAATGGTATTTGTACATAACTGGTTTCGATCATAGATTTATTCTCAATTTTACAATACGTACCAGTTCAGTAGAGTGATTTGGTAGACTCGTTTCAAAAAGAATATAACAATAATATAATATATAATAATATAATAGGGCTAATTTATCCCCTTTCCTTTTTCCTCACCTCCCTTAATCCCTTCACCTACCCCTTTCTCTTTACAGCAGGCAGCGGCCTCGTAGAGTCCATGGCACTGCAGGAGCAATGCCAGAGACTCTGAGTCTTCCATGAGTGACATTTACCACTAACTATCAGGCGGTCTGTTTGCTCGTATGCCAATATCGGCAATAAAAAAAAGGTTTCTTAGTCCCTTAGCTCGTTGGAGTTATTTGAGCATCTATCAACTTCGGTGGCAATCTAAAATACTTCTAAACACATAGTATATAGTAACTATTTTTTCTTATCTCTTTCCCCGCTAACTTTTTCTAAACCACGCAAAGTATTTTGATACAGTTATCACAATGTATGAGCATTTCTTTCACAAAGTTTATGAGTGTAATAGCAAAGCTTAAAGTACAGCAATGAGGAGGACTAGTAGCTTATATTTTACCATTAGCTAATTGTCACAGTAACACTTTAACTCATAGTAGACCCATTGGTAACGACAATATACATTCTAAGCTAATCATTGACATATTTTAATATCCTTTAATATCTTTCATCGCTAAAGCTCGTGCTTTATCTGCGGTAAGGCATTTCCATCGCGATCACGAACCGAAGTAAATGCTAAATATTTAACAGAAATGTTGAAACTTTTTAACATCATGTATGGTGTGTTATAGTCGTGTTTGGCTAGTGCAAGCCTCGAGCTTGTGGGATCACTTTATTTTCTTAGAATGTGTATGACACTTACAAATGTCATAAACTCATAACCAAAGAGATACGTCTACCAACCAAAGAGGTTTTACTATAGGCGTACTTACATATTCATGCCAGTTTCGGAACGAATGGGTGGATTAACCCCTTCACAAAATGTCGACCTAAAATGTTATGGTATAGTTTCTGTTATATTCTTTCCGAACATATCTTCCACAAATTGTCATAAGAATTGTCAAACAAAACACAAAAATTACTGCAAACCTTTAAAAATGTCCATTAAAAATTGACGTTACAGTTTAAAACCGTTAAGGTTTTAAACTGTAGAGGTTTCAATCAATCAAATCATTTATTTGCTTAAAATGTAGTACAGAAGTAGTTAATGAAATTAGTTTAAAACTGTGCATAAAAGAGGGATATTATTCTTAATCACTATACGTTTGCAAAATAAAAATTAACTTTACAATATTATAGATAAAACATTAGTAAAAGAAATCGAACTAAACAAGCGAATTAACTAATTTAAAGTACCAAATCAAAGAAACTTCTAAAAACTGACATACATTTCTTTTGATTCGGACAGCAGCATCTGCCTCTCCTGACCTCTACTACGAAGTGGGTCAACCATCGAACATTCGCTTTCCAAATGTCAGAGCAATACATACATTACTGACTATGTTCGCAGCACATGTATTTGAATCTCTTATAAAACGGAGATGGTCATCAATCACTGCGGATCCCTCAATGCGGCAATATATGGATAATAATATCATCGATATTTCACGATACTCTTTTTAATGACCGACCTAGTGATCTGATTTTACTTTTACGGGTAGCATAATAATTCTTGCATAAAGATATATTAAAGTTGTAGTCGATGGCGACAATATGTTTGTTTGTCTTTCTTTCTTGTCGAAACTGAGGAAGCATCGAAGTGATATTATGTGTTTATCATAAATTTTGATTTTTTTTATACAACTTTGGTGGCAAACACGCATTCTGCCCACCTGATGGTAAATGGTAACCGTAATCTATAGAGATGGCTGTGTTTTCCAAGCATCGCAGAAGTAATAATACTTAGAAAACACAACCAAGCTAGCCGACCACGGAGAAAGGGATGAGGAAGGAAAAGGGAAACACAAGAGGACCGAGGGGGTGTTTGGGCTGCCGGCGCTCTCACTCAAACAAATAAACACATTAGCATGAAAACTAATATTCATACGTCGATCTTCTTATTCTTAATGCCATAGCAAGTCGACTTTTGAGATCTATTTTTTTTAATATTCAAATACTGGCTTTCCTCAGGCGGCTTTGTTACGAGTAGATACGTTTAACTTAAAAACTCTGAATCAAAATTCAAAGAAAACATGCGTTAGTACTTACCAAAACTACGTTTTATCCAAAGCGATACAAGTTAATAGCAGGCCTAAAACATAAACTATTTTTAACTATCTCTATTTATATCTGGTATTTTTATACGACCTTGAGTTCAGTAATGTGATTCTGCATGACACCGGTTTATTCCCGAGTGTTGTATTTAAATTATGAGCATAATAAACTCTGCTTCAATATAGGAATTAAGGAAGGTGTAAATCAAAATTATTGCAAAAATGAAAGGATTATTTTGGACGACCCGCTCCTGCTTTGCAAGTACTTTCATGCTTTTTACATGAATAACAACCATTGAATTTCTTGAGTTTTCTCTAATAAAATACACTTATAAACCTTCTGGTAGGTTTCTAATCTAATGATAGTGAAAATTGTTAAGCATACGAATTCGCTATCGTCTGGCTGTTGCTGAAAATCAGTGCTGTTGAGTGCTTAAAGTGCTTAGCTAAATGGCGGCCAGTTTGTAATGCGGATGTGATGTATATCTACGCATTTACAAACTTGAGTGCAGTTGTTTTGTATTTTATTTGTAAGTTTAAATGTTTTTGTTTTTTATTCTTTTTGCTTTACGGGTGTGCTTCACTTGTGTTTCTTTTTTCTAGTGACGGCATTTTTATCACGATTCTCTATTGCCCGTTCTGTGCAAGGTTTTCCAGTCGATTTCTCACGTAGTGGTTTCAATTCGGCTAACAGTTTACGCTAGTGAAATGTATACGACAAATAACTTAAAATCTTTTTGTCATCATAAAAGTTTTATTGCGTATTAGAATTGGAAAACAACATTTCTGAACATGATCACATGATTTCTTTAAATAGATGTTTTGAAACTAAATTAACCAGTATTTATTGTTATTTATTGATCTGTTTATAATATATTTTATATTTACGCCGACGTAAATGACGCTTTCCAGCATGCATTCGCCATTTTGGAGATGTTTACCTGATTTTGGTGAGAAAATGTTATTATTAAAAGGTTTTTAACCTACGTTTAAATATTCTTGTAGATATTGTGACTGTATTTTTACATCTATACTATTATATAAAGCGGAAGAGTTTGTTTGTTTAAACGCGCTAATCTCTAAAACTACCAGTCGGATTTCAAAAATTATTTTTGCGTATGATAGTCCAGTTCTCGAGGAAAGTTATAGGCTATGTAACACACTGAGAACAGGAGCAAAGCAGCAAAAAAATACGCAGGTGAAACCGAAAAAACTAGTAAATAATAAGGGCAGACATGAGTATTATCTTAACTGAACATAAACCATTCGGAAGGGAAAAGTTTATCATAGTCACCTCGCTTGGCAAGCGGATTGGCATTAGGTAAGGTAAAAATTGTATGCAGATAGATAAGTATTTTGTTGTTCGGCTTAAGGTCTATATTGTCTAGACTGTATTGATGAAAGAATGACCCTAAAACATTGGGTAACAGTAAAACCGAGAGAACCGACTTATTATTCTTCTCCTTTTATTATGGGAACTGAGCGAACGATTGTCACCTATTTCCTTTACCACCTACATCTTCCAACCTTCACCAGTAAAATACCTATAATTTATATATTAGACATAACATAATAGTATTAATTTAAAGCAAAATTGTTTAACCTATTGGCGAAAAAGACATATTAAACATTATAATGAATATTTTAACGATAAAGACAAATGGCATTTATGATGTACCTACCTACCTATAATTTATATATTAGACATAACATTATAGAATTAATCTTAAATATAAAATTAAATTGTTTTGACTACAATTATCCATTAAAAAATTGCATGTCAAATGGCGCAATGTGGCGTCCTTATTTTTATAAATATAACACTGTATGTTTGTATCCCATATTCGCAATAAATGATTGATTGATTGATAAAAAAACATTATTTGATGATTTTAATAATATATATATTATATTGATAAAATAGAAAAATGTGGATAAAATTTAATGACAACGATCTTTCGCGAAAACAAATAATGGACCTAAAAACCAAGTTATTCACTAAACCATGTCATGACAAGAGTTTTTTCAAAACTCTTTCTTCACGATGACAGTACCAACATGGTACCAAAACTATAAAGTAGTCATAGACTAACTTTTGATATCATTGGGATAAATAAAAACTTTTTTATTTGATGACCTTACAATGTTCCGGGTAAAATTTTTCAAAGTGTCGGTAACAAAAACGTAAATGTCGGGTCCATCTTTTGTTTTCACGAAAGATGGTTGTCATTTAATTTCATCCACATTTTTCTATTTTTTATCATTGTAATATACCATTAATATCATCAACAAGAATATTATTCTAAACTTGACGCTGGCAGAAATAGCTGACACAATCGTCGGCTCCGTTGCCAAAAAAAAAGGAGAAGAAGAAGAACGTAAATGTCATAATAACATGTTATTTGTTGTACTATGTTTTATTTATAACTATTTTTTAGCTCGCAACTTTGCTTGCGTTAACTTTAGTTAATACAATACAAATGGTATCATATATGATTTTTATAAAATAATTGCCAGGCTACTCGCTGATAAAAACTTTTCGATATATATTTTTACCATTGAAGACATAGCTTACTTACGGTCTATGCACTATTTATAGATTGAGTAATTAATAGATTCAGTAGAATATCAATGAACTAATAAATAAATAGAAATATGACATTAAATTGGATTGGCCCTGAAGTCTTCGCTATATCCTACCTCTTCTAGTGGATGTTGTAAGAATCCACCAATTAACGAACAACAGTAACAAAAAATAAACCATTCATTTTAATACTTTATGTTTTTTTTTGTCAATGGCAGAGGACCACCCAATAGTTCAGTAAATATGGTAAGTGATTGCTGTGCTTAGATACAGCTGCTCCCACAAAGTAAAGAAGAAAATAGTATTTAGGTACAATGCAATTTTCTCTACAAACAACGTGTGATACACCACACTACATAATTATACTATATCACTTTATCACATCACAGTACAATACACACCACTCTTCATGTTCAACTCTGTACGTACGTTTTAGTTGTGTTTTCGTTTTTAATTTGATTGTTAATGTAACTACGTTTATTTTTTTATTTTTAATTGTTAATTAAGCATCAATTATTTCAATAAACATTTTCATTTTCATCTTAACAACTATAATACCACGACTTCGATCACAAAAAGAGCTTACCTACATAAGTTTTTAAAAACCATGCCAACTTATTAAAACTTGGGTGCGATGAAGTTTGAAACGTTACGTTAGGCAACTTTGACAGTTTGACTTGTGATTGACTTTCATATGACGAAGATATTATGAAGTGTGTTCTTTTGTTATGATGGTAGCTGCCTGATTGCATACACACTTTTTCTCTTTTTATCAATGTGAAATATAATAATTTAACGCTGGCAATGGTAGGCAGACGTACATAAGTGGTGTACTTACTCCATCCTAATGGCTACCTCGACAATCTAATCAAAAATTATCAGATTTTTTTAGAACTTATTAGGGTTTGAATTTGAATTAAGAATCTATTTTGGGATCAAATCAGAGTCAATATTTAGATTTTATCATTTTTGTATAAAGTTAACTTAGATTATCTATAATATAAAAATGAATCGCTGAATGTGTTGCTAAGCGCAAATCACGAAAGCAGCTGAACCGATTTCGCTAATTCTTTTTTTATAATATTCCTTAGATATAGTACGAGGATGGTTCTTACTGTAAAAAATTGCCTGAAAAAAAAAATTGGCGGTACGACGTTCGCCGGGTTAGCTAGTAGATTATACATATATTATTATATTGTTACACGTAGAATGTTATCATGCAGTGATTACCTATAAAGTATTTGTTATTGGTTGTGTAGACTCAATTATTCTTTTTGTACAAATAATGCCAGCAATTAAAACTTGTAATATTTTTTATATAATATAATATAAATTATACAAAATTTCGTTTCACGTGAAATCTGAAATGAATTAAAGGAGATTTTTTTTTTTAAATTAAAACTTCAATATCATAATATTTTTTTAGTGTAAGAAACACAATAGTTTTTGAAATCTGAACACCGAGCCCTTCTTCGCACAGCATCAGTACCTATGCACTCCCAGTAGATATCCAAGATATATAAAGATGCCACAAGGACAATCAAACCATCATTATCTTAGCCGAAGAGAAGAGCCGAGAGCCGTGAAGAGTAACATAAGAACGATTTCAATTCACGAACGCCTTCGCAACACATTTTAACAAAAGAAAATTGGTATCAATAATAATCATTTATGAATATTGTATTTTTTTATCTCTGAATAGTACAAGATTTATTTAGTGTTTTTCCCTGTCTGTTTTTTTGCTAATTCCTTAAAAACCACCCAAGGGATTTTGATACGGTTTTCACAATTGTTTAGAGCCTGTTTTTTTTTCCGTAAGGTTTTAAAGTAGGTATTATACATGTATATTAAAGTACAGAAAAGGCAATAACTTCAACGATTTGTAATATAATTTCTTAAAAATCATAGAAGATACTTGAACGTGATAAGGAAGGGCGGGTCGTTAGTAATAAATAATATAAAAAAAACGACTTGGCATGACCATTCCAACTTTTCTAGCGCTATTAGCTAAGAAGATGACAAGAAAATGTAAAATATAAATAAATAAATAAATATAATATAATTCAGTGAAATATTCAAAATGAGGAGGAGTCCAGGTGTCTGAAATCGTACTCGGTACATGGTACCCAATTTACTTAGCTTGAGAAACGTGGGTGTTATTCACCGCTGCCTATCCCTTAGAGGCAAAACAGCGTGATGTTTTGTTTTGTTTATAACCATAGCTGCACCATCCTATTAATATTATAAATGCGAAAGTTTGTATGTGTGTGTATGTGTTTGTTACCACTCAGCGCCCGCAGCCAGTACAATATAATATGAACACGTGAAGAAACTTTGTAAGCCTTTCAAACATTCCGCGCACGAAGGAATGTAAGGTTCGACATAGTTAAAGTTTACATAGAGAAGGAGTGCATATTAAAACATTATTAAAAAACTTTATACTACTAAAAACTTTATAATACATTAATATCTAATAATAATACCAGCATGTTTACTGTCCCACTCCACACCTCTTCTTATATAGAGAAGGCATGACCATTAATTACCACACTTGTTCAAGAAGGTTTGGCAATTTCTGACTTTAAGATCCAGGTTTCCTTAAAATTTTTCTTAGAAAGTACATATGACTTGAAAAATCACATTGGTACTCGCCCGGATTCAAACCCACTACCTCGTGTTCATGAAGTGGGTGCCTTATCCACATTTCGACAGTAAAATATTAATAAATATTAATAAATTTAAACAGTTGCTGTTTGACAACTGCTTCTACGTCCTAAAAAAGATTTAACACCTATCTTGTAGGATTTTGAAGGGTATAATAGCCTTACCCTACGTAAGCGTAGCCTACGTAAACGAAACATCTTTTATGTTATTCAAATTTTACAAAATGTTAATGGAAAATGTGGCGAATTTACAATAACTCATTTCAAGCAAATACATTTTAAGTAAAATGAAGAAAATTCTTCATAAATTTTGTTCTTTCTTAAACTAAAAAAAGGTCTTTATTACATAGGTACCTACATATTATATTACCTAAGTAATACTTAAGTAACCTAAAGTCAATTAATAATTCAAGAAACTTATAATTTGAAAGCTGTTAAGTAAATCCGAACTGCCACAATAACTTCACTGCTTTGAGAGTTAGACAAAGACAAATAACTCCGCAAACACCGCAACCAGAGCTAAATAATTTAATAAAAACACAGCATTTCAGACGTATTTACTTGTTACTACCTGGGTCCTAAGGGCCCAGCCCATCTGTACTCCAAATTCCACCGATTACCACTCACAGAACATGACAAAATACAAATTAAAACGACATAAAAATGTCAATAATTCAAGTTAAACATTTTACGAGGCCAGAACAGCAAATTGTCGCCATGACACTTATTTTCCCGCGTACATATTTAATGGCCTCGACAGGTGTCAGTTATGCGCTACATTTGTTTTATAATTTTTAATGTCATACATAGTTAACGATTACAAAGATCAATAAACAGAAACTACTTTAGTTAGATATGACTGTACTCACCCCAGCGTCGTCATCGTCACAATGGTGTACCAGAAGGCAGCAGGAATGGAGGTGAAGTTAGTGTCCTGTTCATTCTTCTCAGCGTAGAACATCACAGTTGCAAAGATAATAATCGCCATAGCTAGCGAAAATACAAGGAATCCCAGCTCACTAGCGCACGACTTCAACGTATAACCAAGGATTCTCAACCCCTGAGAGTGCCTGGAGAACTTGAATATACGGAACACTCTGAACACCCTCAGGGTCACGAATGCTCCGGAAACATCGTCATTGTCAGTGATGCCGAGACCGATGTAGTACGGCAGGATAGCCACCACGTCAATAATGGACATGACAGATCTCACAAACTTGCAGCGATCCGGCGCTGCGAACAGTCGCAGTAGGTATTCTGCTGTGAATATCATCACACACGCTGTGTCCAAGCAGAAAAACACGATTTTGTAACGTTCGCCACACGGCAGCGTCCCGGCGCGGCCGGGCCGGTGCCCGCACGGCACGGTCTCTACCACGTTGGCCATCACCGACACGGCGATGAAGAACCCTGTCACATAGTAGAACACAAGGGCAGCGGTCGACGTGTGCGGGTTCTCGAATGCCCGCCACATCTTCTGTCGCAAATCTGTAAGCTGAGGTAAACTCTGATCGCCCGCTTCACTCAATTTATCATCCATAAGTCTCTCCGCGTTTTCACGTTTCCTATCCCTATAGTCTTCATAACAACAGTCGCCTATCACATCAGGGAGGATGCCAAAGAAGGCGAGCTCCTCGTCGTAGCCCGTCAAACATTCGTGTTTGGGATAATGTAACTTTCCGGTTCTGTAATAATTTAATATGTGTCGGAATATGTCCGGGTCTCTGTCGAAGAAGTACTCTCTGCTCTCTTCGTCGTAGAAGAATTCCCTCTCGGTGGACCCGAGAAGTGAATCGGGATATTTCTCGAGCGTATTCCGCCATGTCTCGAAGCGTCGTCCCGAGACGTTGATGAGGAGTTTCTCGTCCTCGGCGCGGCGGCGGTCTTTAGGGACCGGTGGGGGTGGAAGCGGGTGCGTAGCGATAGGAACCCATCCGATGGCGGCTGCTCGGGCGAACGGCAGCCAAGCGGCTACGGACGCCATGGCGCGGGCGGCGTGAGCGGCACCGCCGCGACAACTGACGTCCCCCCTCGGGCCACTATTTCGGGCCGCCCAGATGAGCGCGGGGTTACCACACACAAGCTTTAATATGGGATATCTGTGGACATATTTCTTTATCTATTTTTGAGCGCATTTAATTTTGTGTTAAGTAAAGTAAGTACATTATGCGCTTCACTCTTGCACTCGAGTAAGTTTATAAACTATTTAGTTAGACCAGTAGCCAAGCACATTTTTTTATTTCTATGCGTACTTTTAAAGACTGTATTTTTATACAGTTTCGTATCGCTAGGTAATGTCATGGTTTTAAATAATTTCGTACTTTATATTTTCAATATAATAACATTTCTTAATATACATGTAACTATATTAAGAAAATATAAATCGAAATGAGAATGAAACAAAATTTTCTCAGAAGCAGTTTTTTTACTACAAAATTGGGCAAAGTTTGCCGTCGTTCGCCACCCTATCCCGGGAGCATTTCAACTGCGCCTGCGTGTAATGTGACGTCACTGCCTAATAAATTGATTTTCAGCTAGCCATCTCTTGCACCCAAGTGGCACAATACATAGTGCCATCGCACTCTTTCACTTTGAAGCTCTAGTGACCTTTTGTATATTTTTCAGTGGTCCGAAGAGTTTTGTCAAAGGCTTTTGTCTCCAGAAACTGAAAAACTCTGAATTTAGCTTTGAGCTAGTTTTTTACTGCCTATAAACAGTTGAAGGATTGTTAAGCGTAACAATGTAAGGCTTGGAAATAGATGGGTGGGTGAAGGTGAACATTTGACCCTGAGATAATACGGCAGGCTGTTGCAGCAGCCTATATTTTGTAGCCTTAGCCTATTTTGAGTTTGTCCTCGATATTGAGTTATAGGTTTGTTTGGGTAAAAATATGTAGATATTGAGAGGCAAGCTTTTTTAGATTTTATTACAATTTTTTACATTATTATTTTTAATAGGTATTGTTACTAACCATTTCATGATGTCGTAGGTTTGATTTTAACCTTTGATTTAATGAACAAATATGATTTTTACCATAAAATTTAAGAAATATGATGTCCAACAAATATTTGTTTTAAAAGTCCGAGTTTACCTGCTTTGTTGTTTTCTTTTTTTTTTTTTAAATAACTCCCATATTAGGCAACAAGCCCTGTGTCACGGACGTCTTTACAAACATGCAACTAACGGACACAAATAACACTCAATATTGGAATAAATATGTATCGCACAAAATTCTAATAGTATAAAAATAAATAAACAAGTATGAAGCTAGTGAGAATAGAAGCCACACAAGAGGTCTTTGCCCAACAGTGGGATGGTATAGACGAGCAGTAACAGGAACAATGAAAAAATAAAAGTTGTTCATTGTTGATGTTAATTAGCACTACGTTAGAAAGAGTTCTTCTCTTGAAACAAGACACAGAATCTCAAAAAAAGAAACAGAAATTAGTAGATTACATGCATAACTTCACACCTGCCTCTCATTATCCGGGTAAGCAGAACTATAAAACGAAATTTACAATAAAAAAATTTGTGGTAGACGCGGCGCGGTTTCCACCCCCCTATCTTTGCCTACTGCTCTGCTCTCGTCGCCAGTAGCGTGATGTTAGCCTATAACTTTTCTCAATAATTGGGTTATCATACGCAAAATAATATATATTATTAGTTTTAAAATAAAGCTTAAAAAACACGTAAGTGACAATATATACTAAGCTGATAACACCTACAAAAACAGACAAGCGTACTTACACTCACACATACACTCACACCTACAGACATACATACACATATATACATGCACATACACACGTACACACACATACACAACCACTCAAATACAAAAAAAAAAGAAAATAAAATTAATATATTAAAATAAAGTAAACACGCACAAAGTACTTTTTGAGTCATTGACGTTAAAGTTATACATACCTACGTTCATTCACTGTATCGACGAACTACTGATACCTATTGTTATACGTATTCTACAATTTGTTAAAATTCTCATTAAGTGAACTATGTACTTGTTCTTTTGAGATAGTAATAATTATTCAAACGCGACTGGTGGTTTCAGAGATTAGCGCGTTGAAACAAACGAACAAACTCTTCCGCTTTATTTAATAGTATATACATAGATAGACTTTAGTTAAGAAAGACTTTTTTACTGCGTGAAGGCAAATTTAAAGTCAATTTAATTTACTTATTAGACCATGCACATAATAATAATAATAATAATAATATGTGGACACTATCACACACTGTCGTCTAGTCCCAAGCTAAGCAGTGCTTGTGTTATGGGTACTAGATAACTGAAATATAATACATATACATACTTTTTTTTTGTAAATACATACTTATAATACATAGGAAACACCCAGACTAAAGACAAATACAAATGTTCATCACACAAATATTTGCCTTCCGCGGGAATCGAACCCACGACACCCGGCGTCGCAGTCAGTTACACTAACCACTAGACCAACAGTGCAGTCAATATAATACATGCTTATAAAGTAGATGTACATGTGCATCCAAAGTGATGTCAGCAATTTCCTTACGGTCGATTTGCATAGGTTGAGGTGTGACAAGAACAAGCAAGAAACTCAGGACTTTAGGAATTCTTCTCATTTTATTTAGTATTGACAAATTTTATTTAGTTTAGCGCTGCTAGTTTGTAATAAATTTATTATTGACAAAGATATAGCATTTCCTTAATTAAATAAACAAGATAAAACACATAATCTCATGCCAGAGCTTCAGATCGAAGCAATACAGTCGCTAAGTGCACAAGGCAATAAATACGAATATGTTTAATGGTAAACCTTTTATTGCAACCAAATCGAAGTGGCTTGAGATATTTTGGATTAACTTATATACATATAGTTAGTACATTTTGTGTCTGATATTATAACATACGAGAGGTTAAATCATAACCCTCGATCATGGCGCTACAACTAAATCAAATTTGGTTTAAACAAATTATGTTATAGATGGAACATTATAGATACTTTATTACACACCGCACAATACAGAAAATCTCATTTAGGTAACCTTTAGATGAACATAAAAATTTAAAAAAAACACACCTTAATTAACATGTCATACTTATAGCACATCGGAAGTTAAAAAAGACATTACTTCGCTAGGAACAAGCCCTGTGTTCTCCCGACATACAGTTGTCATAACATACAATTTGGCCAACAAAAAGTACACTTAAACTCGTATTCGGACTTGCAGTCGCATGTTTTAGCGTATATTGTTCACATTTACATCAAAAGTTTCGCCCTTAACTTTGTCGTACAAATGTGCAAAATGTCATGTCCGGGCTGGGTAGAGAGAGGCGTGTTACATGAATATAATGTTGGCTATTTACCACATCGTATACAGAGTGTATAGTATACAACGGTATGATATTAAATGCAATTACGTATACCATGTGACATTATAAAGCAAGACAAAAAAAAATCAACTAAATATCTTCAATAGTTTAGACACAGGACTAAACACTCTGTAAGTACGTCAAACGGTCACTGACTAAGTGATAATCCACGTCGAAGGAGGATAAACGTTGCCGCTCATTACAGGTCAGTGAACTTCTCATAATAAATGGTGTATTACTTTGTTACTACTAAAATATTTTTTATTTTGTTAGAAAATTTAAAATTTTTGTTTTTCGTTAAATAATTTTTGTGATTAATTTGAAATCATTATACGGACTAGTAACAGCTGCCTTTTCACTTAATATCAAACCTTTGTATACACTCTTATTAGTTCAAGACATGTCAAGTATTTTTCTAAACATCCTTCGTCCTCAGATACTGAAACGATTGGAGCAATTCGAGCGCGGCTTCCACACGTTTTTATTTATCATTATCTTCTTAAAGACATCCACTGCTGGACATAGTTCTCCTCCAATTTTCGCCACCGTGGCCGGTCGTCAGGCACCCCCGTCCACCCATCGCGCATCGGCGCAATCGATTCCGGTCCACGATTTTATTGCAATCAAATTAAAAATATTTAAAATAAATTGCTTAAACATTAAGTTCTTTTATATTTTGCTATTGTAGGTGTAGCGGCTGCGTAGAGCCCCTGACATTATGGAAGTCCACGAGAAACATTTGCCATTTACCATTCGTTGGGCTATTGGCTTGCTACAGTAGGCAAAATAATTCCATTCCATTTCAAAAATTAAGCAAATACTGTTTAAATTTGAAAATTGATGAGATAGATGAATTAAAAAATACAAGATAAGCAATCTTGTATTTTTTAATTACGCAATTCCTTTTTAGTATTGTTGCCTTATCGATTTATGAAGATAGTTGTACCTTGAGAAGTAACCGCAAAAGCTTCGACAGTAATCTGCTAAAGCCTCAAAGTTAACGTCACAGGTAAGCCTTCGTCCAATACCTTTGAAAAGGTTACACAGATACAAACTGTGTTAAGTTTCCTGAAATATTGATTATACGATAGCAATAGAAGTTTTTTACATGTTTTAAAATCTTAGTTTCGATACCCGGTATGGCTTAAAGTACGGGCGTTCTGATAATAAACCTTCTTTTAAAAAGACGTCTCTCGTATTTTAAAATTACACCAAAAGCATAAATGTGAACTATTGAACTTGTGTGATTATTGACTTCATCGACAAAGGACTTGATATCATCTATGGGTGCCGTGCCAAGCTCTGTAGAATTCTGAAATTTACATAAAAGAACGTAAGACATTTTTGAGTAAATTTAAAACACAATATCTTCAAAATATTATAAGATATAACTATATTGAGTCAATTGAATATTTGCATACCATCTTTAAATTACAGTGGCACTACAATTTTGTGTTTGTGACTTTGAGGTTGTGTTACCAACCTGTAATACGCGAAAATGAAATTTGAATTAGAATTTGCTTTTTTCAACTTTAATATTTAATTAAAAATACGACTTTAAATATGAATACTTAGCAGAATTATTTACACGAAGCAAATAACTTATAATTAATTTATTAATATAATTTTAGATGTTGGCGGTACATATTATTTTTAATTTGATTAGAAATACTTGCTCGATAGTTCAATTGTCGTTGTACGGATTGACACGTAGAAGTCTCAGGTTCGAACCTCGGATTGAATAGTAGGTCGTAGTGTAGGTACCTGCATTTTTTTATCGAGAAACTCTCGAGTCTGGAAGCATCTTCGATAAATGGCAGCAGGCTCGCCTCCTGTAAGATACATGCCCCAAATGGTAAGAAAAATATCTAATTTGAGGGAGTAAGGCTTAACAAAAGATTACTGAAAAGTTACCCATATTTAAGAAAAGATTAAAACTGCATCTATCAGATAATGAATGAGTGTATAAATGTTTTAACAGTTATAATTGTCAAAATGACTACACACATTTAGTCTGAACGCCTGGTTTAAAATAACCTAATTTAAAATTAGTTAAGTTTCTTAGTGAACAATGTAGGTAATGCTCTTTGAGAAATAAAGATATTTAAACCGAACAATACCACTTCGGAGAATAAGTAGTAACGAAATTAAGTTATCAAAAATAAAAAATGTACGAGTAAGTATCAGAATTATTTACAAGAACAATAAAATTATTATAATTATTTATTTATTTAAACTTAATGCACACAGCTACTTAAGCGGACTGCTATAAGCATTCTCTACCAGTCAACCTTAGGTTGGGCGTTGACAAACGAAGTAGGTGCAGTAAATAAATCATGATATGAAAATATGTTAAAAATGAAATATATAGGTTTTAAAACAACACAAAACATATAATAATAATTATAATAATGATATAGTGTCATCATCACATACATATTTTCATAGAAAATGATCTGCCAATCGATTTAGTTGGAATTATAATGCGGAAGATGTCCACACCTGGCCATAGGCCAATTCGGTCGAATACCGAACCAATATCTAGTGAGTGACATGCATACAGTGGACTTTTTGCTTACATTGTTATTTAGCACTGCATGTCTTGTTTGTTTGATCCCGTTATGGAGGGTCTATTCCACTATGATCATGTGGGTGATATCACCTGGGTCATCATATGCGACTCTTTAATAATAATGCACTGTAGGGCAAAGACCTTTTCTCATATAGAGAAGGCATGAGCATTAATCACCACATTTGCTCAAGGCGGATTGGCAATTTCAGACTTTTAAGTCCAGGTTTCCTCACGATGTTGTCCTTCACCTTCAGTCAGAATGTCCCATTGAAAAATCACCTTGGTACTTGCCCGGATTCGAACGCACTATCTTGTGTTTACGAAGCGGGTGCCTTATCCACTGGTTCATTTAGACTATAGACTCTTTTGTGTTTTATTTGTGATGTTCAAGGGGCCTACCCCCACCTGTTATAGCAGTATTATTTTAATGTTACATTGTGTTTTGTCTTTTTCTTTTGTACCATTATAATAAGGATAGAGACAATGTAAGTTTACAATAAGATTGCAATGAGGTTGTGGCAGGACCACTGGATTTGGGTAAGCGATACAATGTTACTTTATGTAGAAAAATACTTTTCTTTTATTACATTTTCAGCCTGAAGATACCGCCTGCTCATAAGCCTACTCCAAAAAGAAAATTTCTCAATAGACACTTTCTTCATCGCCTCTTATAATACTCACAAAAAGAGATAGGTATGTTGCATATTTTATATATCGAAGACCACACAGATAAAGTCCATTTAGAGAATTGGGGTTTTTTAAAATGGCGCCCACGAGGTGGCAGCACTGAGGCGTCAGGTCCAGGCGCCGGTTAAAGCGCTTTCAATCTTTGATAGTGAACGATTCTATTAATTTTAAACAGTAAATGAGTTTCGAATTTTAATTTTGAGTTTTTGTGAATGGAAGACCTTTCACCTAAGTGGCACCAACTGGTGGCAAAGATCTTACTAAAAACCCTCATTTTTATGGCCACATTTTTCAAGCAAATTGTCTATCACTGTGGCGGTAAGTAAGACGATCCACACACTCTCCCGCATCACGTAACGTAGCTCGGGCGTGCGTGTTCTTGCGTTGTTTGTAAGTATCTCTCTATGTATAGAAATCACGCGTCATCACGCGTGGTGGAATACACTGACAACGCATTCAGGCGCAGTGTTGATCATAGATTATACACTTGTGTAGATGTTTCTTCGCTATCGCCTCTTACCCCTCAGCGTAATGGGGGACAGTGTGTGGATCGCCTTATTTCAACTGCTTTCATAATAATGTTCATTGCTATGACCAATAACAATACAAAACACACTCAAATTTATATTTAATACCGTTTAAATCGTTTATGGGTAATTATGCATACCGTATGGGGTTGTATAATGAAGTGTATTAATGCAATGGCTCCACGAGGAATTTAATTATTAAAGGTAACTGTCAGTGAATGGTGACGGGGTGGGTGTTAGTGTTATTGCATGTTGATTAACTAGCACAATGTTGTGTGTATTTATAATATGTATTAGTGTTATTATAATCGACGTCGGGGCTTCGAATCCTGACAAGTAGGTACCTACCTCTTTTTCAAATCATATGTGCTTTCTAAGTTTATCTGGACATTACTGACTGACGGTGAAGAAAAACATCGTGAGGAATCCTTGACTTCTGAGGAAGTCTGAAATCGCCAATCTGCCTTGAGCAAGCGTGGCGATCAATGCTCATACCTTCCCTGTATGAGAAGAGGCCTTTTCCTGCAGTGGGATAATAGTGAACCGATATGATGATTAGTGTTACATATTTTAAAGTTACAGCTTAAATAGCTAGCAAGCATATAGACCTAGTTTGAAACTAGAGAAGAAAGTTTAAGTAGGTACTATTATTAAAACCCAAAATCTAAAACTTTTTTCAGTTCCACCACTCGTGGACCGCTCAGGTTGTGGATAAAACAGATAGACTACGACCAATAGCCCCTGTTTTCGTGAGCGCGATGCCATAAATTTCAAACTCAAACTCAAAGGATTTATTTAATTTTGATCATAAAGTATGATGCTTATGAAAAGTCAAAATTACATGAAGTCAGTTAATTAACCTACAGCCAGTTCGCTGACGACGTAGAGCTGTGAGAAGAACTGGCAAGTAACTCACGCCACTTTTTTCAATCGCCAGATAATTACAGTTTTTTTACAATTTTAACACTCAACAACACCAAAGAACCATAAAAAGTAACTATTACAAGTTTCTATTAAAAAAAACCGGTGTATTGACAGCAGCTGTGGCTTACCAACCGCAACCTACAGCGTTTTTGTTTGAACTGCTGCCGTCGGGGTCACCAAGGGCTTAGATTAGTACCTACATAAGTGTTCTAGATGTTTTGAGGGTTGCCGCATGTAGCATGAACATTTTAGTACTTACTTTTACTTTTTACTTACTTTACTTTTTCCTTTTAGTATTAGTTCAGAATCTTTAAAGCAGGACGTGAAAGAGGAGACCATTGTGCTGATAGTTTGACATTATGGTTTATGAAATGGTATCTAGCACTTCTAGGCCCCACAGCCTGTAAACTATTAACACTTTGAACGCTATTTGTTGATACCAATAACAGATGCAACATATTTTCTGTTTAACCTGAATAAGTAACGTTAGAAAAAATCTAAAACTAAGTAAAAGGTATAAAATAATACACAATATTCTTCTGTAAAATTTACATATATAATCTTACATGTAATCACGAACTATTTACATCAGAAAGCGCACTATGATATAACTATACATACACAAAAATATTTGTATTTTTGCTTCCATCTTCGTACCAACATTTATTTTTTTAAGCGTTTTACTATCAAAGAATTGTTTTAATTATGCCACAATACAGAAGTTTGAAGAGAAGTATCATACCAATTCAATTAATAATTATATGAATTACTTAGTTAAAAATTAATAGATTTAAGTTTAAGATTTAAGAAGAAGTACCAATTGGGTTGGATCAAATTAAACTAATTATTCATCCCTTTAGGTACTTCACAAACGATTTAACAGGCGATTAGTAAATTTTTCGTTAATCTGCCTTTCAGAAACTGAGTGTTAGCTAGTTAGGTACTTGAAATTATAACTAATGAAACATTTTTTAAGAATCTGACAAATAAAAATAGTGTGCTGCCTGGGTTAGCGGGTTATAATCACGATTTTAGATAGCAAAAAAAAAACTAACTCACAATTTTTTATTTGTCAGATTGTTACAAAATGTTTCATGACATAAAAATCATATGATTGAAGCTTTACTGATATTATAACATTCTGGTTGAAAACCTTTGTTAACGTCTCGTTTTAATAGAATAAATACAAGTACTAGTGGTATAAGCAGATTTGGTTCTATTTTTAGTAATAACTGATTCAGTGATGAATAGCTAATAAAGTTCCTAATCGTGCTCTACAGTTATCGCTTCAACCCACTTCTACAGGGATGATAATTCTCTTACAACACTTCAGTATAAACACGGCTTATTATGTATTTTTTTCAGTAATTATTGTGCGCAATTTAATTTTCAAATAAAGCTGACCACACAGTGACAGCAATGTGATAATATTATGCAGACGAGCAATTGCATCGCAATTAAAAGTTGCTATCAACAAATATTTGGAATGTATTTTTATTTACATTGAAATTGAACATGTCAACATTTATGTAGTATACGAGATGCTAGTCATAAATATTAATATTAAAACAGATTAGAAAACTGAAATAACATTTTATGAAGTTTAAATATCAAGCATTGATGTAAATAAATGTTTGACTTTGACTTTTAACATAGAAGCTAATAACAATACGAGTAAAATACTGTATATGTTTACGTCTAACAAACACAATTATTAGTAAGTAACTTTTTTTTGGTTAAATTAAAGATTTTTCCTTTGAACAATTTTGTAGAGTCAAATTAATAAATCGGTGTTTAATAAAAATTTCATTATACTTACACATACGTGTAAACAGTTGCAAACTGTTTCATTTACAGAAGCTAAAAAAAACCTAAAAGAACTTTTGTAACAATATACCCTTGCCGGGAGACATTATAATGTCTTGTTACTTTTCCAAAATTTATACAAATTCTTTCAAACCTGATTATCTTACAGATAGTATTGTCTTCTATAAAACTCAGTTCTGATTTCCTCTTTTCAACCTTTGGAATGTATGTTTACGTTTTTTAATGATTGATATTATTGTACTAAACGCTCTATGCATAATTATTAAAAGTCTAGTTTTATATCGAAACAAATGAGATCTTTAATCGACAATTAGCTTTCAACACACTTTTTTTTAATTATTTTAAATTAAAAATTGCGCAGTAGCAATTTTAGCTACATTATTTGATTTCACTATAAACTTTTCGTTAATACTTCATGTAGAGGACAGTATACGTGTGAGTATACTATCCTCTACATGCATTATTTTGTAGTCACACAAAGTAAATGACATTAGATTCGACCAGAATTTCTTGATCGTAAGTAACAAAAGTCGTTGATCTTTATATTCCCAAAAAAAATTAAACAAATTTACAAATTACATTATTATGTTGAAGTTTTTATAAATAACAAATTAACAAGAAACAGTTTAATTTGTTTCGAAAACTTCTTGAAAATCGTATCAGTTTTAATGAATAAAATACCTCTCTGTTTTAGAGTTGATGTCAGCCATTTTCAAGTTTATAGTCAAGGCTGTCCAGTTATTTTTTAATTAAACCAAAAATAATTTGAAAGCATTAATGCATATCAAGTTTTATATTACTGTCTTTGAAATTAATGAAATTGTTTTTTTTAAGTATTAAAAAAATGTCAACCAAAAGTCTACCACTTAGTTTAAGTAAACATTTTAGTTTCTGAATATCTGAATATCAGTAAAGTTATAAAGAGTTAAATACCAAGTTTTTTTATACAACATCAATATTTTTGTTACTCCACTCTAGATTGACATGAAGACAGCTTTTTGTATAGAGCCTATCGTTTTACAAAATGTTTTAAGTAGCCTCAGTGGCATATCAAGCGAACTTCGGCAACAAATGACCACAGAATTACATACAAAGTACAATGAACATGAGTTGAGGGAATTAACATTTCTTAAAAAATTGTCACGTCATCTTTAACCTATATAAAGTTAAGGAATAGAATGTTGGTTTACAGAAATACATGACAATAAGTATCGTGTTGATTCTGCTAGAAATCCGTTGAATCAATTTATTTTTTATAACTCTTAGGGTCTCGTAACAAATCCTACTGATAGCTCTAGAATGATCGAAGAAAGCAATGTTGTTATTTTCGTTTGTGTAAATAAACCTTTATTTTCTTTCGGATCCATGAACTTGTTGCACTAGCAACAACTGTCATAATCTAAATAAATTAAAAACTATTTTATTTTATTTGTTGCATGAATATTTTTTAAGTACTTACCTACCGCATTGTTGCAAGAGAGATCTCAGCTGATTCTGACATTAATAATATTATGTGATTGATACAAAAAAACTTGACTAAAATGTATTAAATATTAATAAGATTTAACCGTATTTAATTTACAATTTGCATTACGTTCATTATTTTACCTATTGCTCTTTGTGTATCGTTATGTCAAATTTATATTACATATTGGTATCATTTCAATCATTTGTATTAAACTATCGATACTTGCGCCAGGTGAAGTTACAAAATTATATTATATATTATAATACAAATAAATATTTAATTTCAAGCAGAAGACGTACATAACAGTACAATATAAGTTTTGGGAAAGTAGATCTTCAGTAAAATAGGATAGAAAGGTTTTTCCTGTAACTTGTCATGCACTTACGGTCTTCTGTTTTAGTAAGGCAGAAATTTATATCTCTTCTTCAACTGTATAACTTTTGTGACTAGATGTAATATAAGCGTCTTCCGATATGAATCATTATTACTTTAGTTCTCATAAAAGAAATCCAACATTGTGACATTTAAATAATAATATTTGTAATACAAAATTCATATGTATTGCCTGAGCATACAAGCAACTTTTAATCGTTTAATTGTAGAGAGCGACGAAAAACATCGTCTTCTTGTTGCTAGTCTGCAAAGGCTAGCAATTAAACTTATTAAAACAAATTGCACTTAAATAATCTTTGGTGAATTACAAATAATAGACTAGCAATCGGTTACAAATAAAAATTAATAAATAAATAAACTATCCTTAAATAACTTAAATATTTGATTTTTATCTAAATTTTGTCTTTTAAACTCGCTTAGGTTAACATCACATTGTACGAGCGATGCTATCAATTTATTATTAGGATAAAATGGCAAGAGAAAAAAAATAACAGTTTGTTTTAGAAAATACTCATAATAACAGACGTTGTTTTGAAATAATAACTGCTAAAATGGTTTTATCGTTTACTAAATTTACTTTCAAGCACTATTTGGATAGTATTACATCTGTGGTATTACTACATATAACTACGATCATAAGTAGGACAGAATTTTAAGTTAGGACACACACGTGACCTACCTGATTTTAAGTAGTCACTGCAGTCTATAAAGTTAAACAATGTGTTAAAATCGCTAAGATTAGGTGATATATAAACAAGTATTTTTGGACCTTGGTAGGTAAAAAACACTACGAAACCAAGCCCTTGTCTGGTTAAATAAGGAAATGAGCGAGGAAAATGAAGAAAATGTCTCTCTCACTCATCGAACACCACGCAAAACCACATTACGTTAAATCTATGAATGGGTAGAACCTTTCCCGTTCCATGAAGTACTAAAAGGGAAGTCTCCAAAATATCTCAGTTGGTTCCGATCAACAATCTAATTTAATAAAACATAGCTTTGAATAGTTATCGCTCGTCAATGCAACACCAACATAGGCTACCCTGTCAAAAGAAGCGGCGCGAGACAGCGAAGTAAAGAAATGGAGGAAATATTAACCAAATAACCGACGCTCGCAGCTTTATGTGACTTAAAAATGTACACAATATTTTTAAGAATGAGTTATTCTGGTATATGAGCTATATCACTGTAAAGTTTCAATAAAATCCATTTAGTAGTTTATGGGTGAAAGAGTAACGAACATACATAAAAATTTTCGCGTATCTAATATTAGTATTGTTGCGACGAATACCTATGCTAGAACGTTCGCAAGTACTTACCTACTCGTGTACGACGAACACCTAAGCTCTAGAACGTTCGCAAGTACCTACCTACTCGTGTACGACAAATACCTACGCTCTAGAACATTCACAAGTACCTACCTACACGTATACAACAAATACCTACGCTAGAACGTTTGCATGTACCTACCTACACGTATAACAATAGATCAACGGCGGTAGGCATACCTACGCGTCGCAGCTAAGTACCTACACTCATTGTTCTGTTTTCGAGAATTGTCGGCATCTTTGTGGTAATAGCGGGAAGGTTCTAGAAATCTATTAAATGACTATAAAAAGGATTCGAACGTCGGCACTTGGTTCAGTTGTGAATACAGCGATCTCGAGCGAACATCTAAGTAATACGGAAGTTCACGAAGAGCGATATACGAAGCGTGATAGTGCAGTATAAGTGTTTATTGCTTTATTTAGTTACTGTTAGTATACTGTGTGAGTCTTGAATAAACGCATCATCGCGTAACTGGCATTTTGCATCGAATCCCATCCTGACACGTAACAATTGGTGACAGAAGTGAGAATGCCAGTCACACCACGCGACGAGGGAGTACGCACTCGACGACAGGCGGCGGTAGACGAAACTCGTGAACCATCGATTATGGCCGATACTGAAGAGTCTAGCGCAGCAGTAGTTAGTGATCCCGGCACTTCTGCGGCGTCGACGGGTATGGGCTCTGGCTTCGACATGTCGTCCCTTTTAGCCGTTATACAGGAGGGCCAACGCCAAGCTGAAGAGCGCCAACGCCAAGCTGAAGAGCGCCAACGCCAAGCTGAAGAGCGCCAACGCCAAGCTGAAGAACGGCAACGTCAAGTCATGGAGGAGTTGAAGGAAAGCCAACGCCAAGCTCTTCTAGACCTTAAGGAAGGTCAACTGCAAGCCGAAGACAGACAACGCCAGGCTATCCGAGAGGACCTTCGAGAAATGATGGACTCTAAGTTGGAAGGGTTCAGCACCGTCATCAGTACTCTTCAAGAAGACGTTGAAGTGGTAAAAAAACGCACCAGCAAACATGATGAAATACTCGAAGATGTCCAGACCACCATGAACCATCATGACAAGATGATTAAAGAGCTGCAGAAGACCAAGGTCCTATATTCAAGCACTACGCCTATGGCCGCGGCAGTCACTTCCGGAGGTCCCAAGTTCAAACTGCCCTCCTTTGACGGCTCGTCTTCCTGGACGGCCTTTCGACACCAGTTCGAGGTAGTTGCCAAAGGAAATGGATGGGAAGATGATCACGCACTGACGGCGCTTACTTTGGCACTTAGAGGGGATGCACTGCTGATCCTAGAGAACTTACCTGCTGACCGACGAAACTTAGACGCACTTCTTAAGGCATTGGAAGCTCGATTTGGCGATAAGCACCTGGAGCATGTTTATCGAGCTCAGCTGAAGGATCGAACTCAGAAGTCGAGTGAGGGACTTCAACAATGGGCTGCTGAAATTGAACGCCTGGTACGACGAGCTTATGCCTCCAGTACATCATCTGTGGACCCGACAGTGGTGCAAGCTTTTGTGGATGGTATAAGAGACCTTGAGGTCAGAGCAACTGTTCGGTTGGCACACCATACAAGTTTAGATGCGGCCTTAGCACATGCCCTTGAGGTGGAAGCTGTGCGAAATGACTACAAGTCGCATAAAGTACGGGAAGTTGTTGCAGCTGTTAGACCAAGGGGTGAGCCTATATGCTACGGATGCGGCAAGCGAGGACATATCCGAATTAACTGTCCGGCCCAGAGAGGAAGTAGAACGGTGTCAACCACTACTCAGGTTGACGCTAGTCAAGATTCGTTAAACTAATCGGAGCCAGGGCCGCGGGGCGGGCACTGGCTGGGTTACGCCAAGCCCCCACAGTCCAAGTATCACAGGCATGTGACGGTAATAGCCTGGTAACAGCTGGAGAAATAAATGGTAAACCTGTTCGCTTTACAATAGATACGGGCGCGTCAAAGACCATCGTACGACCAGAACTTCTGCGGCGAACAATTCAGTGGGAAGACGCACGACCATCTTGCAAATTGCAAACAGCGACTGGCCAGCCAGTGACCGTCCTCGGAGCTACAGATGTGAAGATCAAACTAGGAGAGAAGATTTATCATCAATCTGTTTTGGTGGCGAGCATAACGGATGACTGCATTATCGGCTTAGACTTCCTACGAATGCAGCAGTGCGTTGTCGATATTGCTAAAGGTGTTCTAAGCTTCCCAGATCAAGAAGTCTTTCTGGAAGGCTGTTCTTCGATAGCGGTCTACAGTGCCAAAACGGTAACCTTGGCACCGAGGTCAGAAACCTTAGTCGACGTAAGGTTCCCTGAGGGTGTGACTGCTGATCGTTGCGTCATGGTGGAAGATCCTGGGCGCTATACCAGTCTAATTACAGCCAGAACTTTGGTTATGACTAGAAGTGGAGCAAAAGTTAAAATTGCCAACCTCAGCAATTCGGCGATGTTATTACGGAAGAACGCGATCGTTGGACGATGTGAGGCTGTGAGCAGTCTGAGGAAGATCCTAGAGAACGTCCAGACTGCCTCTTCGGAAAATCATATGGGCCCATTGCTAGAGACCACGAAAAAAAGTTTGTCACCCAACGAAAATCGGGAAGCAGAGAAGCTGCTACTGGACTACAAGGACATTTTCACTAAAGAAGAAAACGACCTTGGAAGAACGGGGTTAGTGAAACACCCGATCGACACAGGTGCTACACAGCCTATTAAACAAAGACCTAGACGAGTGCCACTAGCAAAAGAACAAGAAGTAGCCGAGCTGATTGGGAATATGGCACGAACCAAGATCATAGAGCCATCATCCAGCCCATGGTCTTCACCTGTGGTACTCGTGAAGAAGAAAGATGGCAGTACTAGGTTTTGTGTAGACTACAGGATGCTGAATAACGTGACCAAGAAAGACAGCTATCCTTTGCCCCGTATTGACGACACTTTGGACATGCTTGGAGGCATGAAGTGGTTCTCTACGGTAGATCTGAAAAGTGGCTACTGGCAAGTGGAACTCCGGCCAGAAGATAAGGAGAAGACTGCATTTACCACCGGTACTGGCAAAGGCCTGTGGCAGTTCCGGGTAATGCCATTTGGATTGTGTAATGCACCAGCTACGTTCGAAAGGCTTATGGAACGCGTACTAGTGGGTCTTTTGGGAGATGCCTGTCTGGTGTACTTAGATGACGTAATAGTTATGGGACGCAGTTTCACGGAACATCGCAGGAATCTTGAGAAAGTTTTTAAGAGATTTCGTGAATCAAATTTGAAACTTAACCCGAAGAAGTGCGCCTTTTTCAAGAAAGAAGTTTCGTTCTTAGGCCATATTATTTCGGATAGAGGTGTTCGAACGGACCCAGACAAAATAAAAGCGGTGCAAGAGTGGCCTGTACCAAAAACTAAAACCGAAGTAAGAGCTTTCCTGGGCCTCAGTGCTTACTACCGGCGTTTTGTGAAGAACTTCTCTGAAGTAGCCAAGCCATTACACCACTTGACAGAAGAGAAGAGGAACTTCGTTTGGGACTCGGATTGTCAACGTGCATTTACACAACTCAAAGAGTTGCTGTGTTCAGCTCCAGTCCTGTGCTACCCTAATAGAGAAGGCAGATTTATTGTGGACACAGACGCCAGTAATACTGGAATCGGAGGTGTGTTATCTCAGGAGCAAAATGGACAGCAAGTGGTCATCGCCTACTTCAGCAAGTCTCTATCGAAGCCTGAGAGAAACTACTGTGTAACTCGGCGTGAATTACTAGCAGTTGTGAAGACCTTACAACACTTTAATAAATACTTGCTGGGAAGAGAGTTCACACTACGAACAGACCATGCAGCACTGAAGTGGTTACTCCAGTTCAAGAATCCTGAAGGCCAAGTCGCGAGATGGATCGAACAACTACAGGAGTACAACTTTGTAATAGAACACCGCAGTGGAAGGATTCACTCCAATGCTGATGCCTTATCGCGACGTCCATGCTCCCAGGATTGTAAACACTGTTTGAAGCATGAGTCCAAGGAGGTAGTGAAAATTGTCAGGACTCAGGGGACCGATGAATCCTGGGACAAAGAGGAAATCAGTAAGGTACAGAAAGAAGACAGAGATCTTAAACTAATAATGGATTGGAAGGCTCAGGGTCGGAAACCATTATGGCAGGACGTATCAGCCGCAAGCCCAATTACGAAGGCCTACTGGGCTCAGTGGGACAGTCTGAGTTTGGAACAAGGCGTGCTATATAGAAAGTGGGAATCACCTGACGGGAAGGACCAAGTTCTACAGATGGTGATCCCGAGAAACAAAGTTGCACCTGTTCTGCGCTTAGTGCATGATGGTGCATCAGGTGGTCATCTTGGTGTGAAGAAGACTTTGGTGAAGGTGAGAGAACGGTTCTACTGGGTACGCTGTCGGGAAGACATCGAGGAGTGGTGCAGAAAGTGCTCTACGTGTGCTTCGGTAAAAGGACCTCGTACTAGATCAAGAGGCAAGCTACAGCTGTACAGTGTCGGAGCCCCATGGGAGAGAATTGCCATTGACGTAGCTGGACCATTTCCCGTGACAGAAGACGGCAACCGCTTTATAGTAGTAGTTCAAGATTACTTTACCAAATGGCCCGAAGTGTTTGCGACACCAAACCAAGAGGCTCAGACCGTGGCCAAAAAGTTGATCCAGGAAGTAGTGTGTCGATTTGGTGTGCCGTTGGAACTGCATAGTGACCAGGGAAGAAATTTCGAGTCAGCCCTGTTTCAAGAGATGTGTAATCTACTCGGCATACACAAAACACGGACAACACCAGCGCACCCGCAGTCTGACGGCATGGTAGAACGGTTTAACCAGACATTGGAAAACCATCTGGCCAAGGTTGTCGAAGACCATCAACGAGACTGGGACCGTTACATTCCACTCTTCCTGTTATCATATCGGTCCGCGGTTCATGACACTACAGGATTTACGCCGGCCAAAGTCAACTTTGGAAGAGAGATACGCCTACCAGTAGACTTGATTACCGGAACACCTCCTGATACGCCAAAGCCGACAGTAGAGTACGTAGCAAACTTGCAAGCACAGCTGTATAAGACACATGATCTAGTGCGAGATAACAACCTCAAGGCTAATGAGAAGATGAAAACTCGCTATGACAGGAAAGCAAGTAATCATGGCTTCGAGGAAGGTACGCTCGTGTGGTTACATAATCCTCTCAGGAAAATCGGCAAGTCACCGAAGCTACAGGCCCGCTGGGAGGGTCCCTATAAAGTGATCACAAGGATCAATGACGTGACCTATCGCATAAGACAGGGCGATAGAAAGAAGCCAAAGATCGTCCACATCGATCGACTAGCACCCTATCACGGTTCTAACGCTGCTCGGGACGAGCATGATTAAGAGGGGGGCAATGTTGCGACGAATACCTATGCTAGAACGTTCGCAAGTACTTACCTACTCGTGTACGACGAACACCTAAGCTCTAGAACGTTCGCAAGTACCTACCTACTCGTGTACGACAAATACCTACGCTCTAGAACATTCACAAGTACCTACCTACACGTATACAACAAATACCTACGCTAGAACGTTTGCATGTACCTACCTACACGTATAACAATAGATCAACGGCGGTAGGCATACCTACGCGTCGCAGCTAAGTACCTACACTCATTGTTCTGTTTTCGAGAATTGTCGGCATCTTTGTGGTAATAGCGGGAAGGTTCTAGAAATCTATTAAATGACTATAAAAAGGATTCGAACGTCGGCACTTGGTTCAGTTGTGAATACAGCGATCTCGAGCGAACATCTAAGTAATACGGAAGTTCACGAAGAGCGATATACGAAGCGTGATAGTGCAGTATAAGTGTTTATTGCTTCATTTAGTTACTGTTAGTATACTGTGTGAGTCTTGAATAAACGCATCATCGCGTAACTGGCATTTTGCATCGAATCCCATCCTGACACGTAACAGTATGATAAGATTGCAATGAATAGATACGTACTTTTAGTTAATATTTCCACATTTCTCCGCTTCGCCTCTATGGACAGGCAGCCTAATGTACCTCAAGCAATTCTTTAGCTACATTTGCACAAATCAGACTAGACTTATATTGAAGCTGTACTTAAATAAATACATTTATACCTAAATTACAACTAGTTAATATCACGCACAAATTTGCTTCATGATTTATCAGCCGTTACTCATTAAATTGGAATGACTACGAAACGTTGACTAGGTGATACATCACATGAGGTCTGTTAATACTTTTAAACCGCAGCTATAAACACATTGCTTGATAGTTAAGTCACCGTCGTGTCGTCGTATAGTCACTTGTCAGTCAATACATGTTAATAAGCCCTGTCAAGTCACTTTTAAGACACGTAAATGCTTTGCAACGCTACATTATGAGACACCTATTATAAAATTGCAATTTGACAGATTAGTTGTACTGAAACACGTCGTCGTGAATTTACGACGAACGCATCTAAAACTGCATTTATTTCGTGTCGTAATTTATCTAAACGTATTTTTATTCTAATTAATGTGACTCTTTAGTGACCTGACGGTAACTTGATTTATTCGTAACACGCTTCAAGTATAATTTTAGTATGTTGAAGCCCAATATACTAAAATTTAAAATTTAAATTAGATTTTCTGATCAAAAAAAATATTGTGATTGAATAGTTAATAGAATCAATTGGTAATTGACTCCATCTACAGTTCTAAATATACAAATATCTTGACGGTAACTCGACTAACAAGACTTTGTGGTCAAAGTTAAATGAACTTGTCATTTGTTATTGCTTATTGAGCGGTCAATTAAACAACGTTGTGGACAATGCATAGCCTGCAAATTTAAGTTGTAAGAACTATGTAAGGTATTCCGAAAAAATACTGACGATCCGATTTGATCGGATATTTTTGCTAAGTTAAAAACATCCGTGCTGTCATCTCGTTTAATAATCTAATATCAATCAGCTTTGAATTAGGCGCCATCTTTGCTAATAAACAAACTGTTTGTGAACGAATAAATAAAAAAGAACTATATTATTGCACAGTTTATATTAAAATCGATTGATTCAATTTTAATTGATAGTTTGAATCAATCAGACAGCCAAATCCAAAACGATTGAGTTACGCTAAAAATATATATTGTCGTTCTAGAAAATAAAAATTACTATTTAGTTCACGTTTGACTAGTAACGTTTGATATAGAGATCAATCTGGTGTATAGCTTTATATTCATGTCGATAGATATATCTATGTCTAATATAATAAGCATCACTCATTCAAACACAGATTTTCAGATTTTACTTTTCAAACACACTACACCGATCACTTTTGAATCAAGCATAATTGATTCAACTTTTCGGAAATATCTATCGACAAATATATTTGACACCCCAGTGGCTAACAACTAAACATTACCTAACTCAGCATCGCACTAATCAAGTTATATTTAATTTTACTGTACACATTTGTAAACTCGCTGTTTTTATGGGCTCCGAATTTTGACTTACAAAAAACTATACATCATACCAAAACTTAATAAGGTACATAATATAGTTAAAAACTTTCATACAAATAATTTTGAAGATATAGAAATAGATACAGATAAGATTGTCAATATTTCAAAGGAGTTTTGATTAAAAACCATTCTTACGTAATTATTGCTATCAAAAATCCCTTTGAAATTGGCTTATGGTCATCAAAACCCATCTCTCAAAAATGTCTTGAATAAATTATAAGGTTGATATCGGTTCTGTCACTGATATCGTGCATTCAGAGCCCACTAGAACCGTTTCTCAGAGCACTAAAAGCTGGTGCTGAGGGATACGGCGTCACAACAGATGGTCATCGTGATCATCATGATCCTCTTCAGATTCTGCTGAATCTAGACTGGGTACTCGATCCAGGTCGTGACCATCGCATTGTGCATCCAGTTCTGTTGACGGCGCATCGTCGTCTTTCCATTTGTCCATAGATCGTCTTCTGGCGTTCATGAAAAAGTTGCCAACTGTCGTCGGCTCTAAACCAAGCTGTCGCGCTATTGTGACTTGCATTTCTTTTGATGGTCTTTTTGTTTCCTGAAAATGTTTTAAATAATGTGTTAATTACATTTAATTTTAAAAAGAATATTTAAATAAAACGATAAATTAATTTTAAAGAGACAAAGGAGGTATAAGGAATGTAGAAAATTACATTCTATAGCCTCTGCTTACCTCTTCAATGCGAACTGGTTTGAACTCATTAATTTATGTCATTAAAGAAGCCTACATTAAGTACTAATGCACGGTGAAGAAAACCGTTTGTGAGAAAACCATTAAAAAAATTAAATTAAATTTTATCAAAGGTGTCGTATTCAGGATCCAACTATAAAATATAATAAAAATGTCACAAATGGAAATATAAACATCTTTTAATTAACAAAGGGCTCTGGCAACTTAGACAAAGGTACTAAAGCATGTAGGATAGGTAGATCAATCGGATTTGCCTGATAAAGATTACACTTACAGCCCATTTGCTTTTCTAGGTCAGTAGGTACATATTTTCCTACTTTTTCCTAACACATTTTCAAGTAATCCAAATCACCCATAATTCGTTTCGATAAGTAATCTCTTTAAATCGATGCTTCCTATATTTTAAAGTTTCGATATAACCGCTTTTAGCAATGTTTCTTATATTTTTTAAATCAACTCTGGTATTAAGCAAGAACCTCTTTGTTGTGAAAATACAATCAGATTACAAAATTTTGTTGCATACGGGCATCGAACCCAGAAACAAATTGCAACAGAGATGGTCTAAATTTAGTAATAAAAAAAACAGTAAAAGGAAATACAAAAATAGTAGCCGACGTGGACCAACTTTAAAATGTCAAAAAAGAAGTAAAACGGAGTAGAACTGACGTAGGCTGGTGATATTAATTTTGATTGATTGCATATTTACCTTAAAAATAGCCTGTAGAGTACGCCGCTGGAGGTCTGTGAAAACCAAACGCGGTTTCTTCGGGGAAGGGAGAGTATCCGAACCCAGGTCCTCCTTGCGCTTGCAGCCTGCAAAGATACAACCTACACTTCAAGTGTTTTCCATCATTTATTCAAGTAAACGTTGGATTTGTATCCGGTTATTGGTAAATTAGTTGTAGATTAACATTTTAGCTTTATTCTAGCTTAATTGTAGGCTTATTTACATAGGCAAGTTTTCTTAATCTATGTCATTCTATCTTCTATGAAAAGAAAATTTAAACGATATCGAGACACTAGTAGCTAACTGATCACAGATAAATTGTTGTCAGAAAAGTACAGAAGTATCACAACTGCTTGTAAAATTGCTTTATATCCACGATGGTCAAAAAGAGAAGACAGCATTATGTTCTTGTGAATTTGTGCGTTTTTAATTGTTTCCAGTGGCAGACTAGTCAACGACCCACCTGGTGGTGAGTGTTCATGGACTTCTTCAATGCCACAGATTTTAAAAAGTTCTGCCTACAATAAAATTAATGCTTTCTTTAAACCTCTTAACAAAATGATGCTTGGCAATAATTTGATTATGCCAAAACTGTTTTAATCACTAATTTACCAAATTAATTCAAATATCAGTTTTATAATTATAATATTTATACTTACTGCCTCTCTGAGGAATCTGGGCCGCTGCAACAATAAAAAATATCAACAATTAGTTAAGTTTTTAATATAATAAAAAATAAAAATGGCCGCTTGATCGCTGTCTATCAAGCTCATCGTCTATACAACAAACATGCTCTAAACATATAATTCTACACATTTCAGCCTTTACATTACTATTGTTGGATGTTTATTTAATTTCTGAATTTTCCTTTCCATGTTCGTCTTCTCCAATAGTATTTGTAAAAGCTTATGTAAGAACCAAATTAAAAATATTATCATCTATTAACAGCTATACATTGATTTGTTCAGCTACATCAGCTCAGAACTTGGACCTTCATTTAATTCTAGCTTAGATTTTTTGTGTAGAAACATACTTAAATCAGATAGATTCATAAATTTTAACAAAACTTTGCTTATATTTCTACATTTAAAAATCTAACTAGTATTCATTTTTTGTTATTTATTTTCATCTATTATTCTAAAATTTGATACGTTGAAATTAATCTCTGAGTTATAAGAATTAAGAATTATTTTCGGTTGTATTTAAATTTTATTAAGGTTATTTCAACATATCAAAATAAGTCTATCATCAAACATATTATATAAAAACGCATACCTGGCGACAATGTAAACAACATTAACAAAGGGTTCTGAAATCTCGCAGGCACCTATAAAATCATATAATGAAAAACTATGGCAGCCCGGGCGCGGAGGTAAACAAAAAAGGAGGGATCGGGGCGCGGTAGCAGTCTAACATTCATCTTGGCCTCTTCAAGCTAACAAAATAACACTTACCTACAGCTAAAAATAATGTTTTAAAAACATTATCTAATAAACAATCACTAGACAGTATCATTGCCAAAAGCAGAAATAAAAACAAGGATACTGCCTATTCAGAAATAAAATAACATCTATGAGCAAAATCTCTATACATTTTACACATTTTATCGACAAAAATAAAAAATCCATTCAAACATCCTCTCAATCTAAGTTGACTTGTCACAAAGTTGTCTGCAAACCAAAATATTATTAGTGTTCGTGTCATCTATAAAATTATTATAAATATGTTAGTTTTTACCTTTGCGACAAGCTATTTACATGTTTATAATACCTATGAGAACCAAGTCCACTGCTACGCAGCCACGGGTTGAGGGAGGGTGGTCGGATATAGGTAGGGGTGATTTAAAATAAAATTCTACTTCTCTATACATCATAGAAGTGAAACAAAAGTTTTCGAAATATAATGAAATCATCTAATCATCACCAAATGACTATTTATATTTATACATTGCAAAATAGTTTTAATGTCAATTCATAGTTGCTTTTAATTAAGAGATCGTCTTCATAATCTAATAGGCACAAGTAAATACATCTCGTACATATTAAAACCTCCAAGTAATTATTATCAGACAATATTGCTCTCTGAAGCTTGTATTCACATTGCAGTTTTAAAGGAAAAATATAGAAAAAAAAAGAAAAACAAGAGACTAAAGGACAAACTGAAGGTTACAGGGAGTTGATGGAAACCAGGAGCGAAATCCAGAATGTGGGGAGGACTCACAAGCAAGAAACGTCCCCTGCTGGTTCGTAGGGCGGCGAAGGGGCATCCCAGGGGGGCGCGGGGTACATTGAGCTGGGGGGCCCGGATGGCGCCCCCTGGTACTCCCGGGGCTGGCAGTAAGGCTGCTGCATGTTGTTTACATTGTCGCCTTTTATCGTTTGATGCTGACTTGGTGTATCTGCAAATTGAAAGTATTGAAGTTTCTTTATGTGCTTTTAGAAATGTTTTAGTTTTGTTATTTTGGAAATGCAAATTTATTTGTTAGAATTGAATAATAGAATTCTTCTTATAATCAAAGTATGCTCAATGGAAATAGGTGTAATTATGAATAATAAGTGCAAAGGCTAGCTGAACTCGAAATTGATCATGTCGATTTTAGCAACGTATGTTATGTTGATTATTACTTTTTTATTTTACTGCCTCTCATTACATTATTATCATAATAATTCAAAAAAATCTGAAAAAGAATAAAATAAATCAAATTATATCATAAATAAACCTTATTTATTATGACTTAGCTACATTTAGTACATAAAAGAGAAAGGAATTTTAGACGATAAATGTTTTGGTAAAACTAGTGAGTTCTATTTATTGAGTAAACCGAAAAGTTTTGCTTTCACGTACAAGAGTAAACGTATTTAGGTTAGTTTGAAGTTTTTACATATTATTAACCGGGAAGGTCGGCCGATGCAAGTATAACTTGACCCGCTGGTGATTTACCGATGACTTAAAAATCCTGTTTGTATGTGGTGCTCCTGTACAAAATATTGTACATGTATTGTCATGTCTATCGTGCCCCACTACTTGTACTATGATTGACATAAACACTGCATCAAACTCTGCATTGGAAGTTGCGAACTTTTGGTCCAAAACTTTTTAGAGGAAGAAATTGAAACGAAAGAAGATAGTATTACTAATGTCGTCAGAAAGTAGATTTCTGAAAGCAAGTAAGTACAGTTTTTTAAACAACAAATTCAACAAATAATGTTAAAGAAACAGCATATATCTTAAACTTTTTAATATGACAAATGCATTATTTGAACTACTGAAATAACTTTGTGGAATGTTCTCCCCGTCAAGGTATTTCCTAGAGACTGCAGTATGACGTTCTTCAAGAAAGGAGTTAAAAGCTTTTTCGGCAACGTGCGAGTGAGAGTGAGAGAGCGTGATATTGCAAGCGTTCATCAGGTTACTTTTTTAGGCAGGTCGTATGCTTATTTCATTATTTGCCCCCATAAGTGCACCTAAGTAATAAAAATTAAAAAAATATTAATGCATGCCAACAATAACAAATCACAAACTCATTTTCTTTACCCCAAAAACAAACCGAAAGTCTGAAAACTGAAATTTTAAATTTTTTTAAGCAATTTACAAAATATTTGCAGCTTTTTCCGAACTATTGATGAATGTATTTTGGTAATTAAATGATGTATCTATACCAGTATAACAGTTAAAACGCTTAGATCTTCAATTTCAAAAGACAGAAAAACTTTCCGTTATTAAAACGATATCCTTCTGATAGATGGCAGCACGTGTCTATAACGGTATCTAGTCATAGTCACGTCTTCATGAAGTGTCCTTCACTGATATAGAGTGCACTCGAACCTGCATGTATGGTTTTAGAAGGGCAAACGGCAAATAAAAATAACATTTCTAATAAAAAAATCATGAACTATGAATACTATGGCTTAGTATTTTCATACCATTATTTGTTATAATAATATTATTTTATTTATCTTTCACCGAGGCTCTTTTTGACTAGCCTTAGGTTATTTCTAGTCGATAGGTCACACTTTACGTGGAGTCATTAACAATCGCGATATTTATAGTCTAATGAGATTTCAAATATAGGTATTCTTTTGTTTTAATTTTACTTATTTTGATAAGTCGATTATTCCATCATACAAAATGTCAAACTAACTACGCAACAAGGACATATTTCCTTCTACGCACGCACCATTATGTTTGAATGTAAAAGTTGAAAATGTATTCTTTTAAAAAAATATCGAATCGTTCAAGTAAATAAAAGTATGATACTAAGTAAGATTATAATCCTACTTCTTAAGTCTTCTTTTTGACTGGTAACTAATGTGTGTTTCTTGACACTAAACATCAGTGTTAATTTTTGAACAAAAATGTAACTTTAGCTGCCTCTTCACTCACACAACGACAGATAAATATTTAGGCAATAGGTACAGTGGGTACTGATTTTAACAGGTAATAACTGTAACTTATATAGTTGATATACCTATATTACCTTTAACAGGTAAGTAAGTAATAACTATATCGTTAATATAATGTATTTCTTGTATGTAGAGCAAAGTAAGTGTTGGCACACTATTGTAAGCATAAACCTCTTCTACTCCGGGGAAGGCATAATCAAGGTGAATTTGAAATTTCAGACAAATTGTTTACGAGATGAAATGAAATTTGTTTATTTACTAGAAATATAGTGGTTATAATGGTATTAATAAATAATTCTTCCAGCACATTCTACCACTACGATGGCACGTAAATATTTGTTGTTGATACCAATTATAGAATCAAAATACATTTGTCAAAATTATAACACGTAATATAATAATCTATACATATAATAAAATTGGAGTGTCTGTTTGTAATACTGAAATAACCGTTTATTACTACATGTATATGAATATATATACGGTACATACACCAAAATAACATTTTTTTAAATTTTTGTCTGTCTGTCTGTCTGTTTGTTCCGGCTAATCTCTGAAATGGCTGGACCGATTTTGACGGGACTTTTATTGGCAGGTAGCTGATGTAATAAGGAGTAACTAAGGATACGTTTATTTTAGAAAAAATCTTTTAATTTAGAAAAATAAAGTAATATTACGACTGTTAGGCGAAACGAAGTTCGCCGGTTCAGCTAGTATAATACATATAATTATTGATCAATGAACAATGACAGTCTATTTAGTATTTAATTAATGTCAAAATTTAGGCTTTTACTAAAAATTGCTATCGATGATAAGCCTAGTATTGAATACCTGCTAAAAATTGTAAATGACGTAGCAAGGATTGATAAGACCAGTATAAACTTATAGAATAAAATAAATAGTATAGAAAATTCTTTATTGTTAACACTGAAATTGGCAGACTTCTCGCTGAAAGCAACATTCTTCCATGTATGTTGTCACTAGCCCATGTCAATGACAGCAATCTATGATGACCAGCTAACCTAATGATTGAATAACAGTCCTGCCTAATAATTAATTAACTACTATAGCTTTCCGTGACGCAGTTTCACCCGCGTCTTTGCTTTCTGCTCTGCTCCCGTGGCCAATAGCATGATGTTACATAGTGTGGCGTCATCTATCTGGCCAATGATGACACACAGAGAAAATCTAAGTGAAGATGACGACTACGAGTTCACAGTATAGAAATCAAAGATGGCGCTGTCAACAAATTTAGACCTCTCCCATACAAGATGTATAGAAGCCTAAATCGCGATATTAACATTCTCACACCAACTAACTATATATACAAGTCCCGACTACCAACTGTCGGGCAGTAACCTGCCAGGCACGATCACCTAGCCTGGTCGTAGGATCCTCCCTTTGGGTGGAGGTATATGGTGTGATACCTACACAAATAGCATATAACCTTTCTCGAGAACTATGATATCATATGCAAAAGGAATTTTCAAATCCGACAGGTTACCAGAGATTAGCGCGTTCAAACAAACAAATTCTTCAGCATTATATAACGTGTGTGTAACGAATTCGTGACTTAAAAATCTATCTAAAAATTTAAAAACCATTGCTGAACCCAAGCCTAACTAGGAATATGCATTATGCACACTTCGCAGCCGGATTAGTGACCGCTGTAAAACGCACGTGTCATTTAATACCATGGCATATAACACTGCTGCTCCTTACATTTCATTACCTTAGTTGGGTCTAACGATACCTACGAGATTACAGAAGACCACAAGGTAGTTTATGCAGTTTAAAGAGTTGATAACTCTGTGTCATATTTTTTTATATTAGCCTACGAAAGTGTCTCCACTCTGCCTGATGGTAAGCAGATAGTGAAATCCAGAATTGGTGGCTACCATTCCAGAAGACAAAACACTGATAAGGTGGCCTGCACTATTATTATTTTGCAATATTTATACTTTTAATACGTTGCAAAAGTAAATCATCGTCATCATGCTAGCCAAGAGACTTTCACTGCTAGGCATACACCAAGCATTCTGAGATATTTCTTAGACCGAGCAATAATGAATACAAACTACTAATAAATATACGTGCCACAATCCTAAACGTTATTATTAAGGTAAAAATGACCAAGAAACCCCCATATAGGTACGTATAACTGCTGGCGGCGGGTGTCGCCCCCCCTCTCGGCGGATCGATAAAACGGGGCGGCCTGACGTCACAAGGGGAAGGGGGAGGGGAAACATCGCGTTGCCTCGTTTGCGGTACTGCTGTACAGTTTTTAGGTGTTTCGAAGAATTTCTCTCAGGATAACTGATGATGCTAATGAAGAACGTCATATATCTAAAAATGTGTGAAAAGTAACAGAAATAAATGAAGTATTTAACGAAGTAAATCTGTTTTTACAGCCACAGGTAATAAAGTTTATAGGAGGCAGTGTACTGGCACAACGTGAAGACTAGACGACTAGACTGGATTAAATTTTACTTTTAAACGTAAATGAAACTGTTGTACTTTTACAATGTTTAATAACAGGTTGCATTAAATGAAACGGAAGACTAACCCCCAGTTTCTGAAAGTCTGATCATCGAAAAATTAACTAATCACCTGAAAATTTCATGTGAAGTACCTAAAAGCATGCTAAAAGTATGGATAATTAGTTTAATTTGATCTAGTTAGTTACTAATTTAGATCAAATTAAACTTTAGCAACGCAATTGGTACTTCACATGAGACTTAACAGGTGATAGTTAATTTTTCGTTGATCAGCCTTTCAGATCTGGGTGTAAATATGATCAATAAAGGCAAAAGTAAATAAAATGAAACAATTTTGTACTTCATACTAGCTCGACTGCCTAAAGGCAATAAAAATTACAATATTACCTATCGTATAAAATGAAGCTAACGCAGCAAATCTGTACAACCTAGAAGTCACATTACATATTGCAGTAATGTAATCGAGTTACTGAATAATAGCCATCATACGAAAAGGCTATAGGAAAAAAATCCAACAGAAAAGGCAGCAGCACCCTGTGATAATACTGCCACTGTTGCAATCACCAATACAAAACAACAAAAAAATAAATAAATTTGATTTGTAGGCTTAACCTTAATAAGGGTTTTTAAAATGTGGTAAATGATGTTGGTGACACAGTTATTGATACTCATCAACTAGACTGTAAATTAAGACCTAATGTTGTTACTGTTAGTTTACCAAAACAAATAAATAAAAAAAAAAAAAAAAAAAAGAAAATTTTCGCCACCAGTTGGCGCCACTTTGGTAAAAGGTTTTCCATTTTGACAGCGCTATCAAAACAAATGTTTTTCATTGCTCATTTAACGAATTTTAATGTTTAATTTACAAAATGGATAATTCACATACTGTACAAAAGAAAACTGCTAAGAGGGTTTCTAAAATGGTGCTCACGAGGTGGCAGCGCCGATGCGCCTAAATACCCTCATTAAGGTTAAGCCTAAAAATAAAATTTAAATATTTAATTTGTGTAGTTTTGTTTTAGTTTAGTTATCAATATTAAATTTACCTACACACTGTGTTTATGTTTATCATCAATTTTCCTGTCGCAGGTCTCCTGGAAGAAATTTCTGACGAAATAAGCAGTACCTTCGTGATCTTGTTATTTTATGTATCTTTATAAGACGTTTTCTGAGATAAATAAATAAATAAAATTGGTCAATTTCCTTTAAACGATAGAGAACCAAAGTGGCAATAGACACGACACAGTTCGCAAAACTGATATCGATTGATAAAAAGGTTCTAGTGATATCACATAAGATAGATCAAGAACCGGATAATGCAGACGAGCAATAGATTATTGTAGGTCAAAGGATCAGTGACAGTGAAAGTGGAAATATTTGGGAGAAACCTGCATTCAACGGTGCTTTGTGCCTCAAATGACAATATTATAATGCTCTCGACTTTTAAGATATGTTTTGTTTCAATAATTCCTCAATCATCTATCTATAATTTCCTACTGGATCCTTCGGTTACAATCCAATTTCTTGCGTAGTTTCCTCACCGGAACTCTGCCTTCCCTAGAGGAAAAAGTTGCGCCAATTTGAAAAATCGGTCTTTATTATCCATGAACATCTATGTTATATTTCTGACGAGTCTCTCTTGATTGTAAGGAAATATTAATTACTAATTGCGCCCGGAAATTGGTATAACTCGGGGTCCACAGCAATTTTCGCGATAAATAGTAGTCAATCTCCGTCTCCCACACCGAATCTATCTACATTCCAATTTTCATCCATATCGATTGAGCCGTTTAGCCGCTGGTTACAAACACACACACAAACTTTCGCATTTATAATATTATTCTATAATTAATATTATTAAAAAAGTGATTAATTATGTTTTTAACTGAAATCATTGCAAGAATGTCCTTAAAGATGACGCATTCTACGGCACTTCCTAGTACGTATCTACCTAATACATAGTAATCAGCAAAAAGACATCTACTGCTAGACATAATGATATAGAAGTTTACAATAACGAAATACCAGGAAAAGGAACTAATAAATAACTAAAGAAGTAAAGGAAAACTGACAAATCTTAAATCATTTTGACGAAAAGACGAAAAACTAGATAGATCTCGTATTTAAACACGATAAACTATAATAACGACGTATAATAATAAATGAAAATTATAAAAGGAAGATCAAGAAATGCCTCTCCTTAATGATGTCATGAGCATTGATCACCTCATCACATTAACTGGCAATTTGAAATTTCAGATTTATTATGACTCCAAAATGTCACATTGATATTTTTCCGTTTCAAACCTAAAATCTCGTGTCTAAGAGGATAGGGATAATCAATGGGCCTTCACAAAAATAAAAATAAAGTTTACCGGCCATATTTATACATTGCCTAGTTAGTTGATTACCCTATATTAACATAAAATTGTAAGAAAAACAAAAAAAAAAGTTTAAGTTTGACAATGCGCGTAGTAGTTTTTTGGTATTTTTAGTTATTACTAGCTGTTGCCCTCAGCTCCGCCCGCGTAAATGTCGGTTACATCGCATATTATTATTATTTATAAAAGATTTTTCTAAAATAAACGTAACCTAAGTTACTCCTTATTACATCAGCTACCTGCCAATAAAAGTCCCGTCAAAATCGATCCAGCCATTTCAGAGGTTAGCCGGAACAAACAAACAGACAGACAGACAGACAGACAGGCAAAAATTGTAAAAAATGTTATTTTGGTGTATTTGCCGTTTCATATACATGTAGTAAAAAACGGTTATTTCAATATTACAAACAGACACTCTAATTTTATTATATGTATAGATTACCATTATATCAGAAATTACTATACTTTGACTTCTCTTGTTGACCCGTACACCAATACTGTCTCCAGTAGTACGTGAATTGAATTTTAATTTTGTAGACCTAGATGTAGTTAGTTGTCACCTAAAGAACTGAGCTTTTGCCCTACGAATCATTAGTAATGGAAAATCCTGTTATAATTTTTTTTTTGACAGGGATGGCTATACGGCTATATGGGGATGAAACATCGTGAGATTCGTGAGTATTTATACGTACCTACCGCTGACCTTGTTTGCGTAAACGTTGCCCTTTTACAATGTTATTATTCCTAGCATTATACTAATAAATATTGAATAGCAAAGCATTACTTAATTAATGTTGTTTTTGTTTCTTCAAAAGCCCTCAAAATGCTATGTTTTATCACAACTGTACAACAACATCGTCAATGTAACCAAATATAGTTGTAAGGAAAACTTCTAGAGTCAATATTGCGTCATAGTCGTAAGGAAATGGGAAATTTACTGTGACGTCAATTGTTTTCTCAAGGACTCTTCTGACAGGTATATAGTTAATGTTGAAGATATTTTATTGATATTTGTTTTTATGCAAATTTGGTGATAACCAAGTATATGGTAATGGTAGCTGTAACCTATAGACAAATCTTCTCTAAGAATTACAAAAACAATGCTCGCGCAACCAAGACGTTGCCGACCATGTAGAAAGAAGGTGACGAGAGAAAACAAACCACCGTACGATGGATCACCATCGGGAATAAAAAACCCTTGTGGTACAGCCAGTTGTATCAATGGGTGTACCACGAGGAATACATGGAAGATGAAACGAAAGGCATCAGTGGGAAAACTAATATTTTATCTTGATATTCTATGAGATAAAGGAGGGAACATTTTTCTCATCTGAATTAGAGCAGACCAACTTGTCTTTATGTTGTTATAAAACAGTACCTAGGTACGTCTGTGTTACTGTTGTTATGTAACTACATACATTAACAGAATCACTTATTTTATGTAAGGCTGCCTGTTTATAGAAGTGAAGCAAGGCACCGGCAAGGAGCATTGCATAAAATCCCTGCTTTACTCCAGTGAACTGACGCGGTTGGTGAACATTTTCCAGTTTTCGCTTTATAGCTTTCCTCCGCTTCTATGGACAAGCAGCTTTACGGATGGCGCTGTTTTAAATATCCCAGAATACTTCGACTTTTTGACATTCTTAGTGATACCAATCATACGCTGTACCGTATATTTTTTATCACGTGGATTGCCAACTCCAAATTTATATTTGTTATAAATACCCTAAAAAGTATAAAAATTTAAAAATGCTCATTGGTACTTTGCAAAAATCTATTTTTTACGCTGAGTAATTAGGCAGAAATTTATAACACGTCTCGTTTCAATCACCAAACGTCAAACAAGAAATATTGTGTCCGAAAATAAATTTAATATTGAAATTCTGAAGGACAACTGTAACTCTAATCTTCTAAGTCTTGACAATAGTGACCTTCGGAAACTGTTCGAAAATGTCATAGGTACCCATAAACATGAAACACATATACTGTATGAGATTATGAAAAGCGTGACAAGCAAGAATGGCAGTGAAATAAAAAGATGATATCGACTTTACTGAATATTATTAAATGGTACATGAACCTTACAAGTCCTAGTAGCACAACTATTTTTTGCACCTGACGTTGACAAATATACTGTACTTAAGTAGCTGAAAGCAGAATCGCCAGTAATACAATGCTTTCCCTAGAAGTATTGGAGACCTTTACTCATTGCAAGAATCACATCACTACCTAGTTAGCGTTATTTAATAATAATAATATCACAACAACTACACACAATGCCATCTAGACCCAAAGTAAGCATATTTATATAACTTGTGTTATGGATTCCAGAATGCGGATTTAATTTTTTTTGTAAATACATACATATTATACATAGAAACACCCGGACTAATTCAAATAGAAGTTCATGCACACAAATATTTTGCACTAACCGGGCATTGAACCTACGACCGCACACCTACACCTGCCACACAGAACAGTCCATACACAGTACCACCGAAGCACAGAATTCGTCAACTAACTAGCTAAAGCTAACTAGGTTCTTACTAAAGTAAAAGTAAGTTATTAGTATTTGTATCAATTCGAAGCCTTCCAAGAAAGGATAAGAATTGCGTTCTACTCCTATTATAAATTACCTAGTAGTCATTTCTTTTGACCAATTTTCATTACAAATGAAGTCTACTGTTGGGTTCCCCCTTCACTTGTTCCCAAAGGGAGGAGTTTATCTTGAACCACACTTGGTGATTTCAATAAGATTTTGCAATAAGATGATGTACGCGAAGGTATGAATACTACGACTCTATGTCAATATTCTAAAAGAGGATTGAAACTTCTCTTTAGAGCTAGCCCTTTGGCTGAAACCATGATGATCAGCAATAAATATTACCGTATTTCCTAAAACTAAATTCTCTGCAGCACAATGAGTGGCTGCTTTGCAAGTTGTGCTAGTGAGTTTTGTGGCCCAAACTTTGTGTGATCCATCAATCTATCCAAATCCGGGCGTGTCCATTACTGTATGCTTGTGTAGTACTTTATGAGACAGGGTTTGTTCTCCAGTGTGGAAAATCTATTAAAACCTCTCTAACTCTTTCTTGTTGTAGCTATTAAAGTGAGACAGTCAGCAATACCATAGTAGTAATAAAGTAACGTACAAAGAAAGTCTAGCAGACAAACTCATTTATCATTTATGCAGTAACACACCCCCAAACGTACATTGGTCGTTTAGTATGCGGATGAACTTGTAGGGCGCTTGAGCAAAACGCAATGAGCATCGAATGGAGAACTCAAGCACATGTTAGTTACAGAATAGGGAGACTGTGATAAATGAAAAATAATAGGATATCACTGCAGGGAAAGGCCTCTTGTCATGCAGAAAAGTTATTGTAATAGTTATTTGTAATCGGCCGCGTCAGGCTGGGAGATTTGGTGTTGCCAGTGAGCATTATTTTTATTTTAAATTATTTTCTGATTTTAGTTTTTAATAATAAAAATAAGTAATTATTAATTTTAGTTTTACCTTTGTACTGATTTAAGTGTGTTCTGTTTGGTGTACAAAAATAAATCTTTTCTTTCTTTTTCTTTCTTTCTATGAGCATTGATCACCACGCTTGCTCAAGGTGGATTGGCGATTTCAAACTTCCTCAGAAGTCCAGGTTTCCTCACGACGTTTTCCTTTACCGTTACCCTTTACATTTTTGAAACCGTTACCGTTTACCGTTTTCCTTTACATATTTGAAAAATCACATTGGTACTTGCCCGGATTCGAGTCCCCGACCTCGTGTTTACAAAGCGAGTGCCTTGACCACTGGGCCATTTAATTACGACTTGTATACCGAGATAATAACAATAACTTATTTTCTAATTACATTTTGTGTGTAATTAACTAATTATGAAGTAAGGTATGTAGTAGTAGTAGTATTTTAAAATGTATAAATGTGTATCTACCTCTAAGAATCATTCATAAATGGTAGCTATTTAAATTATATTACTTATATCTATGCAAAATCTGCTTTCTTTTTAAAATAAGTGAATACAGATTGCCAAATATTGAGATGGTATCCTGCATTGGTATTTTAAGACACAGTCTTAAATTATAATACTGTGCTTAAGGGCTATCATCAGTGATAAAAGTTGATTAATACCTGTCTATTTTGTTCACTAACATCGTGGAATTCATATCTAGTGACGTACTAACGCTGACCCGCCGCATCGAGCGCCAAATCGATACAGCAGCTGACGGCGTGTTTATAAACCGTTCCCTCTCAAGCATCCACTATCTACAGTTCAACAACGGTAAATAAACGTAGGATACTTGAAAATAGGTGTTTACGCGAAATCACGCCTCCATATTTTGCATTTGGTGAAAAATACAACTTTTGTGAGTGAGTTTTTCTGTACTATGACTATGACATATTACAATTCATGATTTAAATTTTAAATATCTGGCGGTCTAAAAGAACGGTCTAAGTTTATTGTTAGTTCTTTTCATGGTTCGTCTTTAATTTGCAAATTGGCTTTAGAGAAGTTGAAGTTGGCTAATATCATCTACTAGTTATGTATTTATAACGAGTTGTTACGTTATTATATTATTTAATGATTAAATGAGTTGGAGAAATCCTCAAAATCAATAGCTACTTAAAAAGATTGCCAGTGCTTTAAAAGTCAAAGTTTTTATAGAAAAATAAAAGCACAATGAAACACTACAACTATAAAATTATATTTACGACATAAAGGTCATAATGTAATGTTTGATGTATCTAACCTAAACGTTTATTTATTAACCTACCATAAATTTAATCCGATTACACAACCACTCTTTCCTATTTATATAATAAATCTGAAATTTAAAGATTATATCAAACTTCTTCAAAAACAGAACAGTCTCAATCTTCCCTAAAGCCTAGTCACCGTATTTAGTGACGTACATCATCGACCGCGCTCTGACCCGCCGCATCGAGCGAACAATCGATACCAGCTGACGTAGCTGTTTGTAAACCCAACCCTATGCATTTTTATCGACTACCCGCGTGTTTGTAGAGGGCAGTACTATACGCGTAATTGAGGTTATTTGTTGAAGGGAAAGTCTTGGTTCCGGGGCAATTTTTTTTGCGAAGTGTGATTCCTTGCATTCTTTTGTTTTTTTTTTAAGACAACGTCCGCGGCAGGGAAACAGCCCTGTGTCGCGGAGGACTTCACACACAAACAATTAACGGACACAAAGTACCTACACCCAGATTCGGTACAAATATTTATGAGTCACACAAAGTTTTGTCCCGTGTGGGAATCGAACCCACAACCTCGTGTCGCTTGTGCTCCAACTGCACCACAAAAGCAGGCACTATAAGTAGCCCACCAAAGGGCCTAGACAAGTGGCTTAAACGCTATTTGGTCTCACAACAAACGCCGACGGAAAATATCATATCAATAGTGACGTATTGCATCATTCAGATTTACAAAGGCGCTTAAAATATAAAAATTTTGAAAGTGACTGAATAGTTTGTTAATATACCTAGCCTATGTTATCCGACCTATTTGTAGCTTTCTAATGGTAAAATGGAGGGGCTCAAACTGAAACTCATTACACATTTAGACAAAATTTCAAAAATCGGCCAAGTGCAAGTCGGACTCGCGCACGAAGATGGTTCCGTACCAAAAAATGTTAAATTGAAAAATATCATGTTTGTTGTATGTACTCTGTTGTTGGGTACGGGACCCCAAAAAGTAGAAATAAATACAGTCTACTAGTAAATACTAAAACACGTGAACTACCTTATCTATGACTAGCTACCCGCGGCGCGGTTTCACCCGCGATCTTTGGTTACTGCTCTGTTCCCGTCGCCAGTAGCGTGATGTTACATAGCCTATAACCTTCCTCGAAAACTGGGCTATCATACACAAGAAGAATTATTTAAATACGACTGGTAGTTCTAGAAATTTGCGCGTTCAAACAAAGAAACAAACTCATTCGCTTTATCTAATAGTATAGACAATGTCGTGGAAGTCACAGATGCTAAAGGATGAGTTAAACGGCGGGATATAGCACAAAAGATCCTCAAGCTCTCAAGTCCTCTGGTTGGGTGAGAGCAGACCCAGTATTAAGATCAGTGTCTGCGTTGATGTTTCATAAAAGAAAAGAGGGAAAAGTAAATGTGCAGAGATGTTGTATTTTGCTGAAAGTTCCACAAATTTTACCATAAAACTCTACACTGATACCACTACTCACTTCTTCGTCTTAGCGTGTCGACACGGGCGAGTTAAATCTATAAGGACCAATACGCTACCACCAACAGTGCGTTATCTGTAGCGTTGTACAGGTCCATGCGTGTAAAGGTGACAGGGCACGCAGGGCAGAACAATAAATGTGCCATGGTCTGGGGAGAGACGCCACACAAGCATATTATTTCCGAGCTATAGCCCCACCGGTTCATGTTTTCTTTACTTCGGCCAACTTGAGTTAGAAGCCTGTTCAAAGACTTCCATGTCGGCCAAGCAATATTATTTCCTGGTGAAAGGCGCTCTGACAGCGATATAAGTAAAAAATAACTATAAAAAACAAGAGCAGAAAGAAGTGACCTTTACACAACCTACTAGCGAAGTATATTGTACAACCTGATTGCCAGGCGACCATTGGATGGTGGCTAAATCATTACATAGACGGCAGAAATATTTTCCAATACAACAAGTCAGCAGAGTCTTGCTGAGCCTGCCACTGCGGATAACATTATTAAAGTTGACAATGTTGTCAAGATGGACTTCTTCTCCTTCCTGGATACAATACTATCACCGTAGACTTAAAGTTCTTTTGAGAAGATCACATAGGTCAAAGTATTCTGGCTGAATCAAAACAGCAGCAATCGTAAGATAAAAACAGACTCTTCACCGGTCTCAGTTTTTGCTAACGATTTCTTAATCCTGTTCTTCTATCTATTACATTTTCAAAATTGTACAAAATCAAAGGTTTTAGTAAAATCTTTTACATTATGCTCTTAAATACTAATAATATGAATGCCTTTTACTAACTTGTATATTCTGTTGCCGAGAGGTGACAACCCATCGATTCTCTGGCCTCGTCTTGTGTCCCGATTCGTTCCGTAACTGGACGGGCAATATCAAAATTTCAAGTAAATTTTGGCCTTTATCTTATTAATTAATAATGAAAATTTTTAAAACTGACTTTGCCTAACTTTATCAACAATAAAATTAATTTTTGCAATTCTATACCTTAAAATATTAGTTCACTATAGGACTATTGAGTCTATGAGGTTTACCTCGTCACTATCAACAAGCTATAAAAGTTGTGGCTTGAAGACAAATATTTGTATGACCTATACTAGATAGGTACTTATCTTGAGTTTGGCTGGGTATTATTATGTTAAACTTTCCTGCAACACAGAACTTGAGCAGTGCTTTTCTTGTGCAAAACTCCTTTCATTTAAGAAAGTCAATAATATCATACATTTCGGATTATGGAGACCTTTGGCACTTAAAACAGGCTTAAAACGTGACCTTATGATTTTTTATCAAGGTTTTGTACATGCAACAAAATGTTTCATTGGAATGCCTTAATCTAATTTACTTCAAAATCGTCATATAAAACAGTTTTCTTGTAGTTAATACGGTGAAACTAAAGGATTTTACAGGTCAATTTAAAGTGTATCCCCATTACCCCTAAAAAGGCAGGATAAGATCAAAATCGTTCGAGTTATTAACGTATTTAAATAACCAAAATGTAATTAAACAAAATTTAATAAAACTGAAATCCACGTGGAAATCGAGGTCAGGCCAAATTATGCAAAGTAAGGCTAAATGAAACGTGCCTCGGTCAAATTGGAAATGATATAAATTAAACTTCATATAATTTTTACCATTTATAGTTCTGCATTTATATATTATATATTAATTAGCTTGTATATTATTTAAAAACATTAAAGTCTTTAATAACTAAAACGAAGTTCGTTTTCCAACTAAAAATTCTCAGGACCACGTGGTCCAAACCAACCCAAAACTCAACAAAAAATGTAAAAATTCGATCAACACTTTAAAAAACTTACCTTTTTTAATAAAAAAGTACAATCTAACTCTACATAATAAGTACTGCTAAAGCATGCCACACATACCTGCTAGTCTTAACGCTGACATTCTTTGGAACTCCGGCTCTTGCAGCCACTTCCACATCCGCCTGAAGGTTTCCCTTCCTGACTTGAGCTTCGACCACGGCTTTGGATTCCTCAGCAAATCACTCAGTGTCCCCTGTGACCTACACAACACCCTCTGAGCAAAAATCGCTTGAGGAATAGAATACCGCTTCAATTCTCCACTTATTCTTTGGGCTAATTCTTTGGTATTTATTTCTTCTGTATCGTTTTGGGCTTGTTGTTGAGCTGCTTGCTGTTCTTCTCTAGCGAGAAGAGCCGCGTTAAGGTCGAGCCCGGGACTCGGTAGCGGCGGCGTCGGAGACCTCCTCTCGAAGGAACTAGGAGACGCACTCCGCCTACTATATGCCGATTGTGGCGACAGAGGTTCATTGTAAGGAGCTGGTGACAGCGACGCGTAGGACTGCTGCTGCTGGATGACAGTAAAAGTACCCCCAGCATGATATGCGAACTTGTCCGAGACTGTACTTATCGGAGGTAAGGGTAGCAACGGAGTAAGGGTTGCGTATGACGCCGGTTCTAATCCAGGCGGGGTTAAGCGTCCGTTGACTGCAGACAGGGGGTGGAACGCCGCGTCTCCGTCGGGCAGGAGGTCGGCAGGTGAGAGCCGAGGCGGTGAAGCGTTGCTGGGGGCGACTATGACTGTGAGCGGTGCGCGGTCGCGAGCTCGTGCCTCGTCCATGGCGCGCGGCCGGCGGCTGCGGGGTCGCGCGGGCGACTGGAGCACGCCTGCGCGACGCACCCTGCCCTCCCCTCCGGCCCCTCGTCCCGCCGCCTGCAAACACCCCTGTTTCTTCACCCTCGTTTCAAACAACCTATCTGTTCACTTTTCAACCAAATACATACTCTACTCCTACTATAGTATAGGGTTGAATTTCGCCTAAAATCCTATTCTTTGTCAAGCTATCTGACGTTAGCTGTATACAATGCACCCTTAACCTACCCTAGGGCGTTGTAGGAATCGTTTTTCTAATCAAACAGTTTGTTTTGTGACCATTGCGGGGTTTCTACCATTCACCTTTTATGCCTTAGTTTAAGAGCAGCAATAATGGATGGCTTATTTCGAGTGTTTCAATGAGGGATGGCTACTTAGGTAAACGGTGTGCCCTCTTTAGAGCATTGCTGTCACTTGGCTACTTGGTAGCCAGGCTCACCTCATGGTGGAACTTCCAACTGGGAAATAATTAACGCTACACAGCTCGAAATATTATTTTGTATTATTTTTAGGAGACTTGACTAATATGTAAAAAATATTTTTTACTTTCATGTTGCACTGAATACTGTAGAAGCTTGTTGTGTAGGGTAGGTAGGTAGGTTAGTATCAATTTTCAATATTATGATCCTCTCGCAATTGCTCATAATTGTTCGATTTACAGATTGCAGAAAAGTCTAATTTACTCTGATATCATAAATCCTTCGTGAACCAAAATCTACTCAGTAGGTAAGTTTAATTAAACTTACACATTTAAGTAAGGGTTAACAGTAAACCTCTCACGATATTTTCATTCACCACAAGTTATTAATATACTCAAAAATAAGCTTGAATAGTAACTATAATATAACTATGAATATTACACATTAATCTTGCCAGGTCTCGAACCTCCAGCCTCGCATATCTTCTATACATTTAATAAAATTGAAGTGTCTGTTTGTAATATTGAAATAACCGTTTTTTACTACATGTATATGAATATAAATTTTTGTCTGTCTGTCTGTTTGTTTCGGCTAACCTCTGAAATGGCTGGACCGATTTTGAAGGGACTGTTATTGGCAGCTAGCTGATGTAATAAGGAGTAACTAAGGCTACGTTTATTTTAGAAAAATCTTTTATTTTAGAAAAATAAAGTAATGTTGATCGACTGTTAGGCGGAACGAAGTTCGCCGGGTCAGCTAGTACCTATAATATACTATATCGATAACATAGTTTAACAACTAGGCTATCACGAATACCTACACTAACCCCCAGTTTCTGAAAGGCTGATCAACGAAAAATTAACTAATCACCTGTTAAATCTCGTGTGAAGTACCAGTTGGGTTGCTAAAAGCATGAATAATTAGTTTAATTTGATCTACCTAGTTAGTAACTAATTAGATCAAATAAAACTAATTATCCATGCTTTTTGCATGCTTTCAGGTACTTTACATGAGATTTAACAGCTGATTAGTTAATTTTTCGTTGATTAGCCTTTCAGAAACTGCGGGTTAGTTGTATTTATAGGATTCCGTACCCATAGGGCAATGCGGGATTCCTATCACTAAGACTCCGCTGTCCGTCCGCCTGTCTGTCTGTCCATTATAGTTATACAGTTGAAATTTTCCCAGATGATGTATTTCTGTTGCCGCCGTTAACAACAAATACTAAAAAACAACTAAATAAAATGAATATTTAAGAGTGCACAGACATGTTTTTTTTGCCGCTTTTATTTATTTTGCCGCACTTGGCCGGTTTTTTTATATTTGCCTACTAAAAGGACTTTACTCTGCCTGATAGCAGTCAGTAGAGTGTTGAAAGTGTCACATGAGTTTTTGCCAAGATTCAAACCAAAATCTCGTGTAGGAGACATAAAATCTCTACCTACTATTATACCTACAAAGCAAAAAAGGAAAAATTTGTTTGGTTTTTTGTTTGAACGCCCTAATCTCTAGAACTACCAGACGGATTTGAAAAATTCATTTTGCGTATGATAGCCCAGTTCTTGAGAAAGGTTATAGGCTATGTAACATCACGCTACTGGCGACGAAAGCAGAGCATCAAGCAAAGACGCGGGTGAAACCGCGCCGCTGAAAGCTAATATGAGACATAAAACTAAAAAAACTAAGGACCAGTGCTAATATTTCATTATCTCTGCATCACACAAATGTAAACTAGTAGATAATGTCTCAGGCATTAAGTCCGCCTTTACATGTAGATAAGTTTATAAAGTTTTTAAAAATGAGTTATTCCGATTTGATACCCAGATCTGATCCTCTCGGATAATTATTATTCTCTAATTTCGTTCTGATCAAGGTACCTACAAATAATTGTATTTTTTTTTACTTTTTATGTTTTTCGTAACACAAATCATATTTTTATTGTAATATTTCTCAATATCACAATGGATTAACTTTAAATGTACCTACTGTGGTATATTGTTGTCCTAAAACTCGGCCATTGAAAAGCTCTTGAATTTAAACATATATTGTACTTCAATGGAAACTTGTTTAAACCTTTTATCATGATAAATATTAACCAATTTATAAAATGGACATTCAAAAACTTGTCTCTTATGCTGTAAGTATTTACTTGATATTTTACGAAGATTTCTGCTTCTATACACAGTAGTATTTATGCTTCTAAAATATAAGTACTTACAAAAACCTCGACTTGCCAGCAGAACCCATTTTTCATCTAATTAAGATCCTGGGTCTTTTAAGCGGGGCGTGAAAAAGCATCTCACTAAGCCGCCATAGTGGAGGCCAGTTGAGGCCACCATACTAGTAGTCTGGCTTTTGGAATGGTGTCCACCACTTTTGGATTAAACTGACTGCTTACCGTCAGGCAGAGTGGAGTCACTTTGGTAGGCTAATATAAAAAAAATGTTTAGTGATAATAATTAAATATACAAAATTATTTGTTTACGTGCATTGAATCCATGATAATCAGCTATAACGGTAGTGACTAGATGACCACCTTAACCACTGGACCACACAAGTTGGCCAAGGTGACTATGTTATACAACTCTGCCTACCCGTTAAGTAAGAAAGATTGCATAACATGATTATTTAGCGAAAGCCAAATATTTTTGTCAACAATAGTACAAAAAACACCCTTAGTTATAGAAAATAACATGTGTATTTAACTGTCGCAGAACTCACAGACGAGAGAACACACAAAACACATACAAACACACACACACACACATACAAATGGTAGCTCGAAATGACCCCGCTCGACACCTGGCTCATAACAAAAGGGCTGCTAGTGATGCGATTACGAGTTATTGTCGATATTGTAGTATTCTCTAAAATTACAGTGCTAATGGGTGTCGCACTTCGAAGATCCGATTTGTATTTTAAAACTGGTAGAGAATCAGAATCTTAAAGATACACGAAAGTACCAACATAAAATACAATCAAAGTACTTATTAACCTAAAAAATTGCTAAATTTATACCTAAGTAAAGAAACAATAGAAATAACGTATAAACCTTTTATAATGATAAATATTAATCAATTTTTATAATTTTTTTTTTTTTTTTTTTTTTTTTTTTTTATATTATAGCCTACCAAAGTGACTCCACTCCGCCTGATGGTAAGCAGTCAGTGAAATCGAGAAGTGGCGGCCACTGTACCAAAAGCCATCGTCTTAAGCTGCTGGTATGGTGGCCGCCACTATGGCGGCTGGGAATGGGGTTAGGGGAAGGGAATGAGGGAGGTGAGGAAAGAGGAAAGGGGGAAAATCGGGCCTCCGGCGCTCTCACTCACCGAACGAAACGCAGTAGTACAGATACTACTACTCTTAAGTCGATCTTCTATGAGAGGGTAGTACTTCCCCGGACGATCCGGCCCATTCATGCTGAAATCAGCGTGGATCTACTACCGTACAGAATGTTTAATATTAATCATTTAGCGTTTAATATACAGGCCTCTTCGTCTATTGCAGAGGATCTATGGCGCGTCTATTTGTGGAACCGTTATTTACGTTGCTGTACAGAGCGATGCTAGAGCATTTAATTAATATCACACAACATAGAGAAATATTTGGATTACTTAGTACTCATAACTATAATTCAATACACATATTATGTTGATTAGTATGGAGACGCTACAAAGCATCAAGCACCAAGATTTACCCTATTATTTTATCCATATCACAGATGAGGTACATCACTGTTACGTTGCGCAGCCCCCATGCCACGTCCTGCCAGTGCTAGTATTACGTCATTACCATAAGCGAAACCACTACAGCATGGTAACTATACGGTATATTAATTTTCACACTATCACTTCACAATATCTATCTTCTTTGACTTCAGCGGGATATTGATGCACTTGTGGAATGGTCAGTCTCAAATAAAATGGAATTTAATCCTTCTAAATGTTGTGCTATGAGTTTTGGGCGAATGAGAAATCCTTTACAATACATTTACAGTATCAATCATGTAGAAATTGCAAGAGTAGTTTCTATTAGGGACCTTGGTGTTACGTTTGATTGCAAACTTACCTTTCATGAACACATTATATTTTTAGCCAAGGAATCTTTTCGCCGACTTGGTTTTGTTCTTCGAAACTGTCGTGAGTTTAACAACCACCAAGTTATCACTCTTCTTTTTAGCACGCTTATGCGGAGTAAACTTGAGTGTAGTTCTACTTTATGGAACCCACATGAAAAACTGTATGCATTGATGTTGGAAAAAGTTCAAAAGGCATTTTTACGGTACCTCTATAAACGTAAATACGGTTATTACCCATTTATGTATCCAACAAACTTTTTGTTGGGTTACTTGGGCTACAATTCGCTACAGGTAAGACGGTCATTCGATCAACTTTTGACTGCATGTAAAATCCTACATGGAGCTATTGATGCACCTAATTTACATGCCGAGCTGTGTCAATTTTTTGTGCCCGATAATTACAACAGAGCCAGGCAGCATCCTTTGTTTACGGTACCACGCTGTCGCACGGTTGCGCGTTCCATGTCTCCAGTACCGCGTATGTTAAAGGGGCTCAACGCTCTGCTGGCGTCAAGTCATGGGCTGGATCTGTTTGCTGATGAATGGAAGTTGATCTTGTCTGAATGTATGAAGTATTGTGAGACGTCAGAGTAAAAGTTGTTATTTTATATATTTTAAGTTTTTACTGTGTAATCAGTGTAATTGACTGTATTTTTGTCGTTCTGATTATAAAAAAAAAATAAAAATAAATATTGTCGTTCAAGCCAAGAAGGTGACCATTTTTAGTCAAATTACCATACTAGATGAAACTAATTATATAATGGAAATCCTCTCTTTTCTTTCTTTAATCTTAGTAATTATATTGGTTGGTTGATTTTTAATAATTACTTTGTATGGTTCTTTGGTTTCGTTGAGTGTTGAAATTGTAACTCATACAAAAAACTGTAATTATCTGGCGATTGAAAAGTGTGGCGTGAGTTTTCTGCCAGTTCTTCTCACAGCTCTACCTCGTCAGCAACTGGCTGTAGGTTAATTGACCGACTTCATGTAATGTTGACTTTTCATATTAAGCATCATACTTTATGATCAAAATGAAATAAATGCTTTGAGTTTGAGTTTATTGGTGACCACTGTTCACGTATCTTACAAGTGTTAGAAGCGTAGTTGACTGTGGTCAGAACGCCTTTGCCTGTAGTCATCATGTAATTTTTTTTATGAGTTATACTCCTATGCCTACATAACTCAAAACTTTGGAATTCGAAACTCTGAAATGGCAGGAGCATTGATTGTTACGACGCGCCCGAATCAACTGATAAAAAAGAAGGCTTATTTTGTAGGACATAGGTAATTTATATTACTGCCAATACAGCACTTACAGACACTGAAGTACTGTTTTCTAGGACGGTAGTACTTTTTTAGAGAAGCTCCCGGGTCACTCCAATTCGTGCGAGTTTTCTTTTGACTTTCTCTACCTTGTATCAACTCGCAATAACACACTTACAATTAAAATAAATAAATACATCATCACTACATTACACTAGCCTCTGTATCAGGAGAAGTTACAACAACATAAAATTTAACAGACACAAAGTACACTCAAACTTGCACAAAATATTTATTGGTACCTAAGTTCTGTAACGTGTGTAAATGAAAATCACAACTTCGTGCATATTCGTCAAACATACTTCCAATGTGCCTCGGAGACGGTCTGTCTGAGACTAGCCGAATATACGAGTTAGTATATTATTTGTAATATTATTATATATAGCAGACAAGCTGTTGTCAAATATTCATATTTAAGCAGTTGAAATTATTAGAATTACGACTGGTGTAACAGAAATACACTATTCATAATACTGTCTGCGCCCTACGGCGGAGAAAATGGTATGTAACTCGAGAACCAGACCGATTTTCGGGATAAAAAGATATACAAACTTTCATCAAAGTCGGTTCAGCCGTTTAGGCGCTAAGTGATAATAAACATACACACACACACTGACAAACTTTTGCATTTATAATATTAGTAGGATTCAAAACCTGAAATAAGACATTATGCTTTCGTACGCATTTCATTCAAATGTCCACGTGTCACACACGATAAAAAAACTAATAAAAAAACACATTTGCGTTTTCAAACTGATAATGTCATGTCCCCTATAATAGCGTCCCTACTTCATTAGCATACTCGCCAGCTGCGCGCGCACATGCCACAGTATTGTGACGTCACACTATCGATTCTGTCGACTAATCGATAATATCGAGCGAACACCTGTGGCATCGCACGCACTGTCTTCCGGGAGCAATGACCTTATTTCTTAGGGATGGTAAGATGTAGGGTGTTTTTTTTTGGGGAAGGATAAAGATTTTTACACATTCATCTATTGTCATTTTTTAAAAAAGAATCTTTTATTCTCATCCTTTGCTTTAATCTTCATAAGCAAGATAACTTCGATCCCAGCCATTTTTACTACGCAAGTCGTTAGGGTTAATAGATATCGCCATTGATCACTTGTCATTGTTTCACATCAGACAAATATGAAGATCAATAAATTGCAACTTTTGCAAGAAATCTATATAAATTATTGATATTGGACCTCCACCGAACGAAACGCAGTAGTACAGATACTACTACTCTTATTAAATATTTTAAACTCCCTCTCGGGTCTACTCGTGTTAGAAAATTATTATAAGGTGTCATACCATTTTCTAACACGAGTAGACCCGTTTTATAAATATAGTTACTACTCTTATGTCGATCTTCTATGAGAGGGTAGTACTTCCCCGGTTGATCTAGCCCATTTATTCTGAAACCAAAGCGTGGATCTACACCGTATAACTGAACTTTGGATAGACATGCAGTATTAAAGAAAATATTTGGGAATATAGAAACAAAATTTGTCTCAGCTGATAAGATAGCTGATAATTAGGTTATAGTATGTTCTTTAAAGCAGTATCAAAGCCTACTATGGCCATTAAATATGAATATATTTTAATATCCTTGTTCGTAGGGCTTCGTGGCCAACGGAAACGAAGGGGGCGAACTACTGGGGTGCAGAGCCGCTTCCTAAGGTAACTTTATATTGTTTTATAAACCCCTTTTTTAACATATCACAGTTTTGGCCCTTTCATTAGAGGGTTGGGACAGTTCATGATCTTTTTTGGCAGAGTGTACACTTTTTTGCGTGGACTCTGTGGTAGAATACGTTATATTCTTACTTACATGGTATAGTAGTGTAAAAGATACCTAATTCATACCCCCGGGAACACCGAGGGATACGCAATAGTACGGCAAATAAGTAATTTATTGCGATAGATATCTACTTTGTGAGAAGGTATTATTTGTCTGATCAATCCCCCTTTATACTGAAACGCAAAGGTTCTACAACAGCATCATTAGACCTTCATTGCAATTCTTAGCATTGTAGTGTTTCCGCTGGAGACAATTGCTTTTGAATGCGCTGGGAAATGCTGTGTCGGTTGTTTCAAGCAAGAGCGTACGGTACAGAGGGAGTCGCCATGGCAGGTATGTCCAATTGCGGTATTGTCTGTTATTGCCTATAGTGGCAGACGAGGCAACAGCCCACCTGATGGTAGGTAAGTGGCAACTGTCGCTCATAGACTTCTGCAATGCCAGGGGCTCTATGAAGCCGCTCCCTACCGGAACATTAATGCTCTTTTTATACATGACATAGCGTGCGTAGCGTAATTGTCACTGCCGACGTAAGCGCTTACCACAAAGTAAGGGTGAAACGCGTAGTCTAAAAACTAACAAATAAAAATAGGGTAGATGTTAGTCGGTAAGCCGGCTTTACTTTTGGTCATCTCATTACGGACATGGGCATAGAAACAAAGCTTTTGGAAAAAACTATTTTCTTAAGTAGCTATATGAAATTCGCGTTTTTATCTTCTATACTATTAAATAAAGCGGAAGAGTTTGTTTGTTTGAGCGTGCTTATCTCTAAAACTAACGGTCGGATTTGAAAAATTCTTTTTACGTATGAAAGCCCAGTTCTCGGTGAAGGCTATAGGCTATGTAACATCACGCTATTGGCCACGGGAGCAGAGCAGTAAGCAAAGACGCTGGTGAAACCACGCCGCAAGAAGCTACAAATTATTAAGTACCTACCTACTTAACTCAAACTCAAATTCAGAGATTACTCACCAGGGACACTGAACATCATAATAACAAAACAAAATGTCAGTAAATTACCCTACAGCCAATTTGATATCAAGGTATAGCCATCAGAAGAGTTTTCCATCAGAATGTTACAATTTTCATGAGTCATCAGCTTATTCGAAATTTTATTATTGACAATAATTATGTACAGACTATTAGTATTAAATAGGTCGTGGTTTAGTTGGCTTCTATTATGCATTTACAGTAGAGTAATACCTAATGTCACCCAAACGATTACTAAAAAACTAAATTCACCGTTACAATAGGGTGCCAATCAAATATCGATTTTTCCACAAACTACCAACATCAACAGTTCTTTCTTATCGTACCAATTTACCAATAACCGTAACAATTATTATCGATGTTACCAAAACATCAATAAAATTATCTCAATGCGGCCATTTTGTGTGACGCAATGCTAAATTGCTACAATATTTTATGAAATTCTTACCGAATCAATGAGACAATCGTTTTCGTCCAACGACATAACAATATTCTCATTATCCATACGTATTTTTAATTTGTTATCTTTTAAATATACTTTTATAATGAGCTCAGACATTTGACCTATTAATATCGAACTATTATATTGGAAATCATGCCCTCTGTGACCCGTTGTCATGGCAACGCCGCGGCAGCAACCCCAACTTTCGCTATAACAGAAATACTGTATCGCTCTCTTTCTGTCGCGTAAATTTTCTGCCTAAAAACGAGGGAGACGACAATATAACAGCGACGCATTTCAGTGAAAGTAGAGTTTGTCAAAATCGATATCGCACAAGGCTAGGCGTCGATTATCTGTTCTTTGCTGAATCATGCTATAAGGTCGAAACTTATAACATTATTACGCTGACATATTCCTTATTTCTATACACATAATTACTATTTTTGTAACAAGAGGGGTTGTAATAATGCTCTTGTGTACTAACTACTTGCTTGCAGCTCGGTCAGCTCGCTCCGTACATCGACTGCCTATTGATTTTCGCGATCCCTTGTAGGAAAGATTCTGTTTTAATTTCGATTTATTGGATTATTCTTATAGACTTCCAAAGAGCTAGTGAAAATTATATAATGTTTTACGCATTAAGTAGGTATCTATCTGCTTGTTATGCTATAGCTACGTAGATGTTTAGAGAGCCTATTAAGTGAAGGTCTAGGTTATTAAAGTTACTAGTAGATAATGTAGATACGTAACTGAACTATAAGGCATGTAGGTACGTGCTTAAAATAGGTACCTAAGTGACTATATTAAAATAAGCTTTCCGCGGCGCGATTTCATCCGCGTTTTTGATAACTGCTCTGCTCCCGTTGCTAGTAGCGTGATGTTACGTATAATCTTTCTCAAGAACTGGGCTATTATCCGTAAACATAATTATTCAACTCCGACTGGTGGTTCCAGAGATTAGCGCGTTTAAACGAACAAACAAACTCTTCCGCTTTATAAGTAGGTAGATGTAATACCCACTTTTGTAGTGCTAGTTATTGTTATATAGGTATCTATTAATTAATTAGATGACTATAACGTATATATAGTAATTAATGTTATAAATTAAAATCTTAAGATTCGCGTAGCTCGCGTAGCAATGTCGTAGAAGGATATTCAAATCTCGTAGCCTCTGAGACTACCATGTTTCGTTATAATACTGCTACATAAATAGAGCGCCGGCATGCGGCAGCCCAAATACCCCCTAGATCCTCTTCCTTTTTCCTTTTCTTTCCTCGTACCCTTCTTCGTAACGGCTTGGTTGTTTTTTGAAACAAAGAAAGAAGAAATAAAGGAAATTATTTTCTTTAACATAGACAAATAGACACAAATTCTTAGAAGGGCAACACAAGCAGAAATAATAATAACATTTATACCACAAGAGCAGACACACTTACATTTTTTTTTTATTTTTACCACATTATTTATTTATCTAAACTTAATGCACACAGGTACGTAGGCGGACTTAATGCTATAAGCATTCTCTACCAGTCAACCTTAGGTGGTGAAGAGATAAACGAAGTAGGTAGGTGCAGTAAATAAATGATATGAAAATATGTTAAAAAAGAAATGTATAGGTTGTAAAACAACATAAAAACATAATAAAATACATAAATATATACACTGTAACAATTATTATACATACATAACATATAATATATAAATACTTAGTATAGTAATTAACGATAATAGATCCACACTGATTTTAACATGAATGGGCCGTATCGTCCGGGGAAGTACTACCCTCTCATAGAAGATCGACTTAAGAGTAGTAGTATCCGTACTACTGCGTTTCGTTCGGTGAGTGAGAGCGCCGGAGGCCCAATTTCCCCCCTTTCCTCTTTCCTCACCTTCCTCATTACTTTCCTCTAACCCCATTCCCAGCCGCCATAGTGGAGGCCAGCATACCAGCAGTTTAAGACGATGGCTTTTGGTATAGTGGCCGCCACTTCTGGATTCCACTGACTGCTTACCATCAGGCGGGGTGGAGTTACTTTGGTAGGCTATAATATAAAAAAAAACATTACTTAATAAATAAACTCTTTTGTAAAAGTAGCACGTGGTGCCACGTCAAATAACTAGACATGAGTCTTGAGTCATCTCATCTCTTTTTGACAGCTTTGGTACGTTCAAAAACGCATTATTATTATGAGTGTTTAGTTTTGATTAAAATTAAGAATGATCTTTCATTCTTTGTTATCATTATTTATTAAGTATTTAGAAATAAGATATTTTATGCATGTCTTTTTAATTTTTATTTTTTAAATTGTGTTTTATTTTCTATGTGCGTCGTGTTTTGCACAAATAAATACTTTTTCTTTCTTTCTTCTTCTTTCTTTCTTACTTATTGTGTGTTTCACGGCTGCTCCAAATAGGCTCAGTTCAGCAATTAAGCATTACTTCTGCAATGCTTGAAAACACAGCCATCCCTATAGGTTACGGTAGCCACTTACCATCAGGTGGACCGTATGCTTGTTTGCCATCAAAATTGTATAAAAAAATATATTGTTGTAAGTACGAGTACCTACCAACCTAGCTAGGTACTCTATCTAAAATTTGAATAATGAAAGTTCTAATTCAAAAGAAGCAGGGACCTTTATACTTACCTACCTACAGTATATGCAATTATATACCTACGTATACCTGGTTATAATTTACTAGCTTGCCAGGGCGCAGTTTCACCTGCGTCTTTGCTTACTGCTTTGCTCCCGTCGCCAGTAGCGTGACGTTACACAGCCTATAACCTTCCTCGAGAACTGGGCTATAAAACACAAAAAGAATTAGGTATTCAAATTAGACTGGTAGTTCCAGGGATTATTTAAACAAACAACTCTCCTGCTTTATAGGTATTAATAAAGTTATTTAATTTTATTCAGTATTGAATCTCTATCCTTCTCTGGAATGCTCTTTGTTTTAATTTAGCAGGGATTACGAAGTAAAAATACACATCTATTTAGTTCGCTAATGATATAATGAATCAAAAGGAAGATGTGAACAGTGTTGCCAGTGACGAGACAGCCGTAGAGCTGTCTCGTCACTGTGAATATTGATAGTGTTTTTGTAGAGAACTCTATTTTCCAACACTCTTCGTCTTAAAATCATGATGTTATAGGACAAGGTCAAGGACAAAGTTAGAAAGGAAACCTATTAAATACCTACTCAACAGGTCAAAGTCAAAGTCAAAGCATTTATTTCATTTTGATCATAAAGTATGATGCTTATGAAAAGTCAACATTACATGAAGTCAGCCAATTGACCTACAGCCAGTTCGCTGACGAGGTAGAGCTGTGAGAAGAACTGGCAAGAAACTCACGCCACTCTTTTCAATCGCCAGATAATTACAGTTATTTGTATGAGTTACAATTTAAACATTCAACGCAACCAAAGAACCATACAAAGTAATTATTACAAATTAACCAATTAATATAATTACTAAGGTTAAAGAAAGAAAAGAGAGGATTTCAATTATTTAGTTTCATCTATTATGGTAATTTGACTACGTCTTTTAGTTAAACTGGTAAATGCACCTCCTGGTCACATTGCACGACAAGGTAATACTGGATTGAATATTAAATGTTAAATGTATGCCATGCCAAGATTGACCAGTCATCCCAAGTAATGAAGCAGATTAATCGCAGAATCATTATAATAATAATTTTTCAAATACATATTATTATTTTAGACATCTCTAATAGTATTATAAATGCGAAAGTAACTCTGTCCTTATGTCTGTTACGCTTTCACGCCTAAACCACTGAACCGATTTTGATGAAATTTGGTATAGAAAAAATATTATAACGTAGAGCTTTTTAAAGACATGGGTCTACGTTTAAATTATCTGGCGGTAAAACTCAAACAACAATACTTTGAAAATTGTCTACTAGATGGCAGTAATAGTAGTTCACTAGTTCAAGAGTTGTCCGCTTGATGGCAATAAAACTCTGACAACAAAAAAGAAAGAAAAATTCATTAACCTTACTGAAAGTTCTTCACGGTTTTTTTCATCATCGGTATCTTCCCAAGTTGGATGTATTAATAAGGAAGTAGATTGTTAGCCTAGGGTTGAAAAGAATCAATTTCCGAGGTAGTTAGTTTATAGTCCGAGTAGGAATTGATTCTTTTACCCGTGGCATTTAGAATATAAGGAAAATAAAACTAGTTGTTTATCTAAACTATTTATTGATAATAATATATTAGTAGTACCTATTTAAAATTAATAGTCAAATTAGGACAATTCGTGAAATTAAAAAGATTTTCTATGACACAATTTGCCTCGTCTGTAATGGAATCTGGTGTCAATATTTCGCTTGAACTCATTTTTAATATTCAATTCAAACCTTAGCACAAAAGTCCGTCACAGATACATACATAACAGCAAAGAGTAAAGTATTATACGAAAAGGGAACTTAACAGATTTTAGTATCCCGCCAATTTGTGTTGACTTTTTAAATTTTAAATATGGAACTTGCCACTCGCCGCGTAATTGTCGCGGCACTCGCGGTTTATTCCGCTCAAAGAAGTTTGCGCTAAATTCACACTGGCTGTTTAGAAAGTCATGCATAACATTTTTTAAATTAGTTTTTTTTTACATAAAACTCTTCACAGCTAACAGCAGTTCCATTTTTAAAGTTCATTTCGGCCCGAGGGTAGGGATGAATTTGTATGAGTTTTTCCCTCTCTATGAAAGGAAAGCAGCATTTTCAATCTAATAATCAAATCAAAACAATACTACTTTCCGAGTATGAGAAATGAAAATATCTTGCCATAAAGCTTCTTATTTACCCTCTGGTAGTAGTACACTTTGGTGTTATTAATGTTCGTGTTATAAAATCTCAGGCAGTGGTTGATTTACACATTTGCCGCCAGTAGCCTATCTAACCTTTGGATAATCCACGGTAAAAAAGGGTGAAAATTACGAAATTTATATTGTAATATTTAAACGCTAGAATATTTTGAAAATTCATTATCACAAAAGTATATTTATTTGTGTGCGTTACGATTGCTCCGCCAAGTTATCCAACCAGAAAAAAACTTTGACCATAATTTTGTCGGAATTTGTCGAAATCGAAGTGCACAAACAAAAAATTTGTCGAAGTAGAAATAAAGAAGTTATAAGGGTTTTAAGTTGGCCGCGCCAACGTAATATGTACGATTGCGCGGCCATGGAGATCTCAGCAACTGTTTGGGTTAGAGATCTAATTCTTTTTGCCAATTGAAGACTGAATTTGTCGAAAATTTTCGAAAAAAGAATTAGAAGTCCTTGGTTAATATATTACGAAATATTTACGACTGAATGTTATGGCCGCGCAATCGTAACGTTGTTAATTCTTTATTGTTGATTATTTCTGTAAAACTTAAGATTTATACATTAAAACTATTACAAGAAGAAAGGTCTTAATTTGTCGAAACTAATAAAAGCAATAAATAATATGTCCGTTTAGTGAAACTGACGAAATCAACCCAAAACAGAAAGTACGTGGCCGCGCAGTCGAAACGCTACTTTGCACGCTGATATCTCATTATCTGTAATTGCTAGAATTTCGGCGTGAACATCGAATTGTTCGGCATATTAACCTTAAAATAATGACATATCGCTTTATCCTCAGAATAGTTTACATTCCGTGTTATCTCAAAAATTATATTATCTCATACAATGTTCGAGTAGGGTAACCATACTTTCGATTTGATTTGACAATACCCGTAACTGGAGATTAAACAACATTTAGCTTAGTCTGCAGAAATGATTAATCTATACTATTACTAGGGGAAGAGTTTGTTTGTTTGTTTAATCCATTTAAGGTTAGTCCTAAGTATAATGCAAAATCATACCAAAAAATATTTCATTCATAAAGTAAATAATCAAAGTAATGAAAACTCATAAGAATATTTTTATTAAACAAACAAACAAACTCTTTCCCTAATAATAGTATAGATTAATCAAAGTCAAAGTATTTATTTCATTTTGATCATTAAGTATGATGCTCATGAAAAGTCAAAATTACATGAAGTCAGCTAATTAACCTACAGCCAGTTCGCTGACGAGGTAGAGCCGTGAGAAGAATTGGCAAGAAACTCACGCCACTCTTTTCAATCGCCAGATAATTACAATTTTTTGTGTGAGTTAACAATTTTAACACATCAACGCAACCAAAGAACCATACAAAGTAAATATTAAAAAACAACCAATTAATTTAATAACATTTAAAAAAAAAAAGAAACGAAAATAGAGGATTTCAATTATTTAGTTTCATCTAGTATGGTAATTTGACTACGTATTTTAATTAAAATAAAAAAAAAGTAAATGCATTTCCCAGTCATATTGAACTACAAGGTAATACTGAATTAAGTATTACATGTATGCTATGCCAAGATTGACCAGTCATCCCAGGTAGCACCCGTTCACGAGCATGACGCACAGACTAGCCATCATCACCTTCGCCATATTAGAGGGAAGGTGATGCCTCGGCCAATACGACACCACAAGTCATGACATTTTAGTGAACATGACAATGCAAGGCATGGGTGGTAAAAAGAACTATAATTAATTGTTATGTCTTACGAGTTCATAATGATCATGCTATGCATTCACTTCACATCAAACTTTTACTGCAATAGTCAATATCATTTCTGCAGATTAAGCTAAATGTTGTTTATTCTCCAGTTACAGGTATTGCCAAATCAAATCGAAAGTATGGTTACCCTACTCGAACATTGTATGAGATAATATAATTTTTGAGATAACACGGAATGTAAACTATTCTGAGGATAAAGCCCTGAGGTTAATATGCCGAACAATTCGATGTTCACGCCGAAATTCTAGCATTTACAGATAATGAGATATCAGCGTGCAAAGTAGCGTTTCGACTGCGCGGCCACGTACTTTCTGTTTTGGGATGATTTCGTCAGTTTCACTAAACTGACATATTATTTATTGCTTTTATTAGTTTCGACAAATTAAGACCTTTCTTCTTGTAATAGTTTTAATGTATAAATCTTAAGTTTTACAGAAATAATCAAGAATAAAGAATCAACAACGTTAAGATTGCGCGGCCATAACATTCAGTCGTAAATATTTCGTAATATATTAACCAAGGACTTCTAATTCTTTTTTCGAAAATTTTCGACAAAATCAGTCTTCAATTGGCAAAAAGAATTAGATCTCTAACCCAAACAGCTGCTGAGATCTCCATGGCCGCGCAATCGTACACGTTACGTTGGCGCGGCCAACTTAAAACCCTTATAACTTCTTTATTTCTACTTCGACAATTTTTTTGTTTGTGCACTTCGATTTCGACAAATTCCGACAAAATTATAGTCAAAGTTTTTTTCTGGTTGGATAACTTGGCGGAGCAATCGTATTTATTTTACAAAGCGTTTAGTAATTTTCATATTTACACACTTTAGAGTATTCGTTTATTACTAAAATATTGCAATTTTTATTAAATTGTCGAAGCACGTTTTCTCCGTTTTATTTATACGTGTAATATAATGTTTTTTTTATTTCTCTAGATAATACAAAGAAAAATTTGGGTCACATTTGCCGCCAACTAAAATCTGCCGCCTCCAGTCCAGCCCACTCAGCCTGCTGGTAAATTCGCCACTGATCTCAGGACGTTTGTCTATTACTTTAATTAACTTGTCGACGTCTATATAAACTGACGGACTCATAAACTGCATCAAAGTTCAGGATTACTTTGAAATGATTTTTTTTAATAAATATGCAAACTTTTTAGATTAAATTATATAAATATGGAGAGACTGGCTCTTAATCTTAAAAAAAAGGAAAATTTAAAAATAGAACTGCAGTAAAACAAATGAATATAGCCGGGAAAAGAAAATTTACTCGTAGTATCTGATTTGCGTGTTAATTAAAGCAAAGTTTTAAATTGATTCGCATTGATTTTTTATTCTTTTGTCAATTGAATTATTGTTACCAGCAGAATTGTTGGGTTAGTTTTTTAACTCATCGAGAGTTTTTGAACCATAATATGGATACTTCGTCCGAACAAGCGGCTCGAATTGTAGCACTAGTGCGGGAGGGCTTAGATTAACAAACGATTGGAAGAAATTTAAATTTAAACCAGTCTACGGTTTCTAGAATATACAGAAGGTTTGTGAAGACAGGTTCTTACAGAAGGAGACGTGGTACAGGCAGGACTCGAGCAACCACCGGTCGTGATGACCGATTTATTGTTACAACTTCCCTGCGAAATCGTTTCCTAACGTCAGTTAACATCAAAACAGAGCTTAATGAAGTGCGTGGAGTAAATGTGAGTGCACGAACAATAAGAAGAAGGTTAAAGGAAGCGGATATCACCCCTTTTAGACCAGCAAATGGTCCAAAGTTGTCTGTAGCTCACAGATAAGCTCGCTTAAGATTTGCGCGTGATCACCTAAATTGGACAGAAGAGCAATGGGCCTCCGTATTGTTCACGGACGAGTGTAGGACATGTTTATATGGTGCAGATGGTCGCAGAAGAGTCTATCGTCGACGTGGGGAGCGATATGCTCAAAGTTGCATTGAGGAGTGTGTTCCTTTTGGAGGCGGTTCGTGTATGGTCTGGGGTGACATATCGATGAACGGGCGAACAGAACTTGTGTTCATAGACATGGTCCGTCAAAACGGTAATAGAGGGGGTTTGACTGCACATCGCTACATAACAGAGATCTTAGGAGATCACGTGGTGCCTTACATGGGATTCATAGGCGAAAATTTTACTTTAATGCAGTTGCCCGGCCGCACGCTGCTGCACAAGTTCGACAATATTGCGAAGAGGTTGGGATACGTACCTACAATGAATTGGCCAGCACGCAGCCCGGATCTTAATCCCATTGAGCATGTTTGGGACAATTTAAAAAGAGCAGTATATGCGAGAAATCCTGTGCCCACGACAGTGGCAGCACTAAGAACAGCACTTTCAGAAGAATGGGACAATATTCCGGAAGATTTTTTAATAACCCTAATAAAATCTATGCGGAACCGATTAGAATCCGTAATAAGGGCATGTGGAGGTAATACACCTTAATAAAACATAATTAAACCCTTGCATAAAGTTTGTGTCTATTGTTAAAACCAATTTTTTTATTGAACTAATTTTTCCTTAAATTTCTGTTTTTCTTCAAAAAAGTCTTAAGGTCCTTTCCAGTACACAAACTTAAACTTAAGGTTAAGACCCTACGCTGTTTTAAAGTTCACGAACTAACTTAGAGGTTTCAATTTTAATCTGTAGGTATAGAAAGTTTGCATACTTGGTTAAAATATTTATTTCAAAGTCGTCTATTACTTTGATGCAGTTTATGAGTCGTCAGTGTACATTTTACGACGTACAACTAATAAAAAAAATGAAATAGTTGCAATAATATCAAAGATAACTAAAATAGGTTTTTTGCACTATGACAAAGCGTTATTTTGTGGGAAGGACACAATACATACTCATTGTAGTTCGAAATGGTTTATGGTTTATACAACGTAGTACATACATGCTTCATAGATGGCGTGATATAAAATTATTACATACATTATTGCTGCTTCATCGTGCCTTTTATCTCCGAAGGGATAGGCAGAGGCCTCAAGTCAACCACGAAAAATAAAATAGTTATGAAATTAATATTCATTCGCAGCTTTTGATTAAAAAGCCGTTTGTTAGAAAAAGAGTATAATCATATTAATAACTAGCTGACCCAGCGAACTTCGTTCGCCTAACAGTCGATCAACATTACTTTATTTTTCTAAAATAAACGTAGCCTAAGTTACTCCTTATTACATCAGCTACCTGCCAATAAGTCCCGTCAAAATCGGTCCAGCCATTTCAGAGATTATCCGGAACAAACAGACAGACAGACAGACAAAAATTGTAAAAAATGTTATTTTGGTTATGTACTGTATATATTCATATACATACATGTAGTAATAAACGGTTATTTCAATATTACAAACAAACACTTAAATTTTATTATATGTAAAGATTGTTAGGCAATTGATTTGAATTTGATGACAAGTGTTTTCCTAGCGGGACAAGTTAATTGTTCAAACAAAGGTCAGAATATGTGCTGTACCTACACTAAACAAAAAAAAATATTTTTTTTTGTTTAGTCCGGGAATTGAACCCACGAACTTGGACGTTGGACACACTCACTGCGCCAGGAAGTTTAAAAATAATATGAAAGGGTTATAGCAGAAATAAATACAGTTTACAAGTTTCATATCAATTTATTATTTTTAGTCACAAGGCACTTAATTATATATTCGTAACGCACTGGTTATTCATAATAGATATTATTTTGAGCGATACTCACATTTTAAAACTAGTCATACAAAATCATTCACATTCATACATTAAAATATATCTTTAAGTTAGTCGAATTAATAACATTTATTATAAAAATATTTTTATTTATCAAAATATCTGTAAGTATACCGAGGTACTTAATTGCCTACTTTTCAAATATAATGTAAAATTGCCATTTTTTTCTAAGTATTCTATCTATCTACTATCATTTTGTAAAGCTACATATTTATTCGATAAAAACTATTTTTCTTCTTCTTTTAGAATAATTTACGAACTTCATATAATACTAGCTGTATAAAAAGTAGCTTACTCTTGTTTGTAAAGTCGATCATAAAATTGCTTTACCACTCTTAGCGTAAATTTTATGTCGTTTGCATTTCACGAAACAATGTTTATTTTTGCTTGCAAGTGACCTCAGTACTAACAGAGTCTTATTTTGAAGAAAACTTTTGTTATGAATGGTAAAGCAAATATGTGTTCGACTATAAATACATAACTTCACGCCTGTCTCCCCTTAATAGGGTAAGCAAAGACTATAGTCTCTTGTTTGTTGTTATATTTCACGAAAGGGTGAAGGCCTCTTCTCATATAGAGAAGGCATGAGAATTGATCACCACGTTTGCTTCAGGCAATTTTAGACATATTTGCAGTCCACGTTTTTCATGTAAAACATAATACCTTTTTTTTTTTTTTTTTTTTTATATATTATAGCCTACCAAAGTGACTCCACCCCGCCTGATGGTAAGCAGTCAGTGGAATCCAGAAGTGGCGGCCACTATACCAAAAGCCATCGTCTTAAACTGCTGGTATGGTGGCCGCCATTATGGCGGCTGGGAATGGGGTTAGGGGAAGGGAATGAGGGAGGTGAGGAAAGAGGAAAGGGGGGAAATCGGGCCTCCGGCGCTCTCACTCACCGAACGAAACGCAGTAGTACAGATACTATTACTCTTAAGTCGATCTTCTATGAGAGGGTAGTACTTCCCCGGACGATCCGGCCCATTCATGCTGAAATCAGCGTGGATCTACTACTGTGATGTGATACCTTTACTTAACTGCTAAAGTAGGTGTTTGAGATTTGAAATTTTAAACAAACATACATTTTATAACATTCTCTGTATCATAAACAACTGTTAAAGTATGGATTAAAAATTAGAACAAACTTACATTTTTTAATTTTCTGTTACACAATGCAATGGTACAGTACTGTGCTAGGTTACTTTTACTGGTGTTAAGAGCGTTCAGATCTAAGAGTGGCAATGTCGCAAATTCGTGATTTTAATTTTTATTATTTAATCGGAGCTATATTTTAAGTAAGTAAACAAAGTTTAGTTCTATTTACATGCAAATATTACATTGGAAACTTACATGGAGTTATTTTGATAGTGAAAAAACTGTAAGCATTATGGTTACTTACTTTTTATACAGCTTTTACGTAATTCTAGTTATCCACTAATATTTTTTTTAAATGTAACTGATTAAATGATAAAAATTGAAAACCACGAAAATATGACACTAATGTTGCCACTCATGTGTGAACGCTTATCTGACAAAATATCATCTCATATTATGAGCTTTAACATGATAATAAAGGATAGTGGATTCTAAATACTACTGCCTTTTCACCATCAGGCAGAATAGAATCCTTTTAGTAGATAAATATAAAGAATAACGCAAAGTCACAGACATACTGACTCATATCGACCATAACAAATGGGGCTGGACAGGGCATATGATACGACACAAAACAGATAAGTGGAGTAAAATGATCACTTTATGGCATCCAAGAGATGGCACCAGAGGACGGGGACGACCTGTCAGAAGATGGGATGATGACCTTCATCAGACCTTAGGGCCGTGTTGGACAAGAATTGCACATGACAGAGTCCAGTGGAAACAGTTGGAGGAGGCCTATGCCAAGAGGCACACCGAAGTCAGAGACATTCTATAAAAAAGAAAATAGACAACTTAAAATATTGCAACTTCGGATCAAATGGCTATAATAAAAAAAGTAGATAAATACATAATATTTTCATAGGACGCATTTCCATAATTTTATAGTCTAATAATTAGACACACCTTTAAATTAATCACTGTTACCAAAATATTTTAATAGCTAATTTATTTCATGGATGGAATGTTTTCTTACTCACAAACAATATAGCTTAAACATAACATATTTAGTAAACTATCTATTACATACGCCATTAAAGTATTTTAAAATCACATTTTACCATCATCATTTTAAGCAAACTTAATAGTTTTAGTAATTGTCTACATTTAACAAATTTTTATTCATATACTATCCCCCAGTTTCTGAAAGGCTGATCAACGTTAAGTTAACTAATCACCTGTTAAATTTCATGTGAAGTACCTAAAAGCATGCTAAAAGTATGGATAATTAGTTTAATTTGGTCTAATTAGTAACTAATTAAATAACACTAGCTGTTGCCCGCAGCTTTCAACACAAACTTTCATCCCCTATTTCAATCCCTTCAAGCCTTTTTTCACAATGAAATATAGCCTATGTTGTTCTCTAAGGTCTATTCTATCCCTATACAGAATTCAAATCAAAATCGGTTCAGTAGTTTAGGCGTGAAAGCGTAACAGGCAGACAGACAGTTACTTTCGCATTTATAATATTAGTATGAAATTAACTAATTATTCGTGCTTTTACGTACTTCGCATGAAATTTAACAGGTGATTAGTTAATTTTTCGTTGATCAGCCTTTCAGAAACTGGAGGTAAGTCTGTCTGTCTGTCTTTATGTGTATAGACATGCCTGTGTTCTCTAAGAGTGGTAATAACAATGCTGGTAAAGGTGACAGCCACCGTAGTTAAGTGTCAATTAAACCATATATTTTTCTATGTAATGTAATATAATATTTATTTATGTATTTACTAGCTGACCCGGCGAACTTCGTTCCGCCTAACAGTCGATCAACATTACTTTATTTTTTCTAAAATAAACGTAGCCTAAGTTACTCCTTATTACATCAGCTACCTGCCAATAAAAGTCCCGTCAAAATCGGTCCAGCCATTTCAGAGATTAGCCGGAACAAACACACAGACAGACAGACAAAAATTTAAAAAAATGTTATTTTGGTGTATGTACCGTATATATATTCATACATGTAGTAAAAAATATTCATATATGTATAGATGAGAAAAGTTTATCCGCATTCTAGAACCCATATCACAAGCTACAACATAATTATGCTTACTTGTGGTTTAGATAGCATTCTGTATTTGTATAATTTTATAAGTCTATTAGCTAAAATGATAATAAAAATGTATAACTTAACAAAAACTACAATTACCTAACGTTCAGCATTTAACAAATAAGGTACAACATCATCGATGCTTACATCTCCTACGAAGCCCACAAAGAACACATCTTCGAGAAAAGATCCGGTGAACGACCTTAGTACGGGCAGTTGTAGCAGTAGTGTGGCTAAACGGTCCTCGTCCTGACAGCAAGTACGGAGTGAACGAAGAACTTTAATCTGATAGTCTTGAAGCTTACGGGTTAAAAAGTCTGGGACACCGTCTGAAAGTAATGAGAGTTAGAGATGATTTATACTATTAAATAAAGCAAAAGACTTTGTTTGTTTGATCGTGCTAATCTCTGAAATTACCAGTCAGGTTTGAATAATTTTGTTTGATAGTTCAGTTCCTGAGGAAGGTTATAGGTTTATGGGCTAAGAAAATAAATCAAGAGCGAAAGGCATGAGGGAAGAAACGTCAGGAGTTAGCGGTCTGGTATATTACTGAAACTGGGCTGAGACAATATTGTGGTGAAAAAAAATATATGCTCTTGTGTGTTTTTTTATGACATGATGTCCGAGCCTTATATAAACAATCAAATACACATTTTGTATTGTTTTGTTAAAATTGTATAGTATTATAAAAATTATACATTATGATTTGTGAAATTAAGTTTAATCTTACTTATAACAAATACTATCAGATTATATAATACATAGAAACATTTATCACAGTTCACATGTTGCCTTTACCTTTTTGTAGCAATATGCGAATTGAGGCAGCCTGTAAAGCACACATTTTACTTTTTTATTTTTTGCTTTACAACATAGACAGCTATAATTAATTACCTATAGAGTTAAGTATTGCCTGTGTCACTTTGTAAAGAAAAATTTGAATTTACCAAAATTGTAAAAACTTGGCGATTAAAAAAGTGGCCTGAATTTTTCGCCAGTTCTTCTCATGGCTTTACCTCGTCAGTGAACTGGCTGTAGGTTAATTGACTGGCATTTTGTAACTTTTAACGTTCATAAGTGTTAATTTAATTAACCTATGTGAATAAAAGATTTTGACTTTGATCTAACAATTTGTGTCTTGTATTTTCTGAAGATATTTATTTCAAACTGTGTCTACGTACCGGGCGAGAACAGTGCGAGCGCTCGGAGGTGCGCGTGCTCCCTGTCCGAGAGCCGCAGCGCGTCGAGCTGCGCCAGGAACTGCTGCAGGCGCCACAGCGACGCGCTCACCTCCGCCACGCGCTCGTCCGAGTAGTCCGCCGCTGTGATCTGGAATAGGTACGTTATAAATTATAACGTATAATATACCTTGGGCGATGTGTGAGAGGAGGGAGAGAGAGTGAGAGAGACAGAGAGACAGAAACAGAGAAAGAGACAGAGAGGGGGGGGAAATGAGATAAGGGGAGGAGAGAGAGAGAAGGATAATGAGGGAGAGTGAAAAAGAGAGAGAAGAGATGGGAGAGATAGTGGAAGGAGAGTAAGAGAGAGAAAGGGGAAAAGATAGAAGGCGAAGAGAGAGGAGGTAGAGGAAGGAGAGTAAGAGAGAGAAAGGGGAAAAGATAGAAGGCGAAGAGAGAGGGGGTAGAGGAAGGAGAGGGAAAGATAATGATATAGAGGAAATAGACGGGGAGGAGAGAGAGGTAAGAGGAAAGGGTGGGAGGATAGAGAAAGGTAGGGAAGAGATAGGGAGAGAGAGAGGGGTAGAGATAGAGGGGGAAGAAAAAGCGGGGGAAAGGGAAAAATAGAGAGGAAGAAAGAAAAATGAAGAGATTTAACTTCAGATATTTCAGATAACAATAAAAGTTCTTTCGACTTACCTCAGGCATAGCCATATCATTAGATCTATCGACGCAATCATTAGTCGCTCGCTCCCTCAGCACTGACTGTAGGTGACTGACCATTTGTGGCAGCAGCGTGTTTAACGATAGCTGCTGTGAAAACATCGATAGACACAACACGAACAACTCCGGCCAACATTTCTTGAGGAGAGTCACTTGGATCTCGAAACTGGAATAGAAAGTATAGTCATCATTTAAAAAAAAACCGCTTAAGTGCGATTTGGACTTTCGCACCGAGGATTTTGTACAAAATTGTAGTTATAAGGAACATGGACGACCTTAAGATGATCTTTTGATTTTGTTGACATTTGATTTTTTCACAGCTTCAAGAGGTTATTAGCTACTTAGACACGTTGCTGAGATGATTTTGATAGACAAAACAGCGAAGTTCATATGAAAATCGCTGTTTTTTAAATACATACATACATACACCTTTTATATAGGCATATTTTATGTAGGAAAAGGTGTTTACTCACCCACATTTTGCCATTTCTTTTTTATTTTAGTCCCATGTAACAAGGCGACCCTGTTGTCATATATCGGGTAGAATTCCAGACTTTGGGATATAATACTGAGATTTCTTTGACAGAAAAACCCGTACATAGTACCACCGAATTGCAATGGCAGTTTTTGAAGTTATACTTCTTTTGGCGCGAATGGGAAAAATGATGAGAGTGAATTTTTACGATGCGCGCGCACACTGACAGAAAAAAGCAACACCCTGAAGTTAGTTGCGAACCTTTTACACCCTGAAGTTAGTTGCGAACCTTTTACACCCTGAAGTTAGTTGCGAATCTTTTACACCCTGAAGTTAGTTGCGAACCTTTGTGTGTCGTATCAGTACAAATAATCAGTGTGAATAAATAAAAAATATATTGGCGTTTATATCAATTCAATTATTTATGACGGTGATAGATACTTTTCATTGATCATTTATCAGTAAAAATATTTATTTTGAATATTAGTGGTAAAAGTGGTTTTAATATACTGTTTTAAGTGCATTTATAGATTTGAGGTTAACTGTTATGTATGCGTTGTGTTATTATTTGGTATTTTTGGATTGTTACGCCAAAGAAGTATAACTTCTTACGTGCGTACATGAGTACACACACTTTTTTTTCTATATATTTAGAATTATATTGAAAGACACGTACGGTAGCGCAGCGGCCGCCGGCACGGCGCGCAGCCAGCGCGCGGCGGCGGCCAGCAGGCGCGCGCCCGCCTCGCACGCGGCGTGCAGGCGCAGGTGCGCGGGCGCGGCGCCCGGCAGGGACACGCACAGTTGCTGCGAGCCCGCCGTGCTTAGGATTAGAGATTCACTTTCGGCTACAATAAAAAAGAAAAATCCTATTCATTACAGTAGTCCGTTGGGTTATTCGCTTGTCGACTTCATGTCTATTAATAACCTTCGACAATTTAACAGCTTTGTTAATGTAGATGGGAAAATATTGGACTTCTATCTTGCAGTTGAAGAACCTTTGAGTCTGGTGAGCAAATTGGATGGTAGACACCCTGGCTGGTTGATCGTGGTACCATGTTCCTACCGTGGCCAGTTCTTGAAATCAGTTAACTGTAACCGACTGAATTATTTCAGTGCTAAATATGATATTATCATTTGAGAACTTAAAATTGTTGACTGGAATAGGAAGTTTTCGGCGTGCAGTGATGTAAATGCAATGGTTTCAATATTCTATGATACTATTAAAGACTCGATTTCAAAACATGTACCTGTTCGAAACACGGGTAAAACTAAGTACCCCTCATGGTTTAGTTATTCATTAATTAGGAGGCTGAAGGAAAAAGAGAAACTGAGGTTAAAGTACCGACGGTATAAGAACCCAATGGATTTATTGTCATTTCAGTCGCTGCGAGATCACTGCAATGTATTATACCGGAAATGTCACTCCCAATATAGATACAATATTGAATTGAACATTACAAGAAAGCCAAAAGCTTTTTGACGGTACATAAAAGACAAAAACAAAGGCTCGTCCTTATTTCCATCTAGCATGTATAATGACGATAGTATTGCTTATACTGGGCCCGCAATTGCGAATATGTTCGCTTGCCAATTTTCATCGGTATACACCCATGAAAATAACATACCTTCTGGTTCAGTTAGTCTTAATTTATCTGGTCAGGACAGTCATATTACTAACATTATCATTACCGAGCGTCAAGTTTTTAACAAAATAAAAACACTTGACGTATTCAAGGGTGCGGGTCCAGATTGCATACCCACTGTTTTTATCAAGCGTTGTGGTAAACTGTTAGCGCTGCTGCTTGCTATAATATTTAATTAGTCCCTGAGACAGGGTAGCTTTCCTGATGAATGGAAAAAAGCTAGAATAGTCCCATTACACAAAAAGAGTGAGCTCGAAATTGTAAAAAATTATCGTCCCATAGCAATCTTGTCATGTTTTTCTAAGCTTTTTGAATCTCTTGTTTGCCCTTATCTAACGAATCATGTTAATGCGATTTTAACTAATAGTCAACACGGATTTCGCCATGGTCGCTCGACGGTGACTAATTTATGGTTCTTTGTGTCAGATATTTCTGGGCAGCTTGATAAGGGGCTAGAGGTAGACGCGATATATACCGATTTCTCAAGTGCATTCGATAAGGTCAATCACAGCATCCTGATTTCAAAATTAAACCATTTTGGCATATCGGGCTCCCTATTACATTGGTTTCGTTCTTATTTGGCTGGTAGACTTCAGATAGTTTCCGTCAATGGCCACATTTCGCTTCCATACATTGCTGTTTCTGGTGTACCTCAGGGATCCCATTTGGGACCTATATTGTTTTCCATTTTTATTAATGACACTAGCTGTTGCCCGCGACTTCGTTCGCGTGAAAATTCAGATGGGTGCCTCTATGAGAATATTGCGTGCCTGATTTTATGGCAATCGTACATTGTATCAGTATTATCCGTCTCTATGGCGAATCCAGTTTAAGCCCGCTACCGTTAAAACTGACAAACCACTTTTACACAAACTTGCGACTCTTATTTGCCGATTTAATAAGGGGGGTTGCTGAATAATAAAAAATAATCCTAATATAAAAACTATAGAAATTTTATACAAACTTTGCCACCCCTTTATACCCCCTTAGGGGATGGATTTCGCAAAATTCCGTCTAAGTGAGCACCTATATCCTAATAGGAACGACAATGCAAAGTTTGAGATTCCTAGCACTTGTTGTTTCTGAGATTTCGTGATAAGTGAGTGAGTGACCTTTTGCTTTTATGTATATAGATAGCATTTTTATATTGTTTAAATACTGTTTTTCATACTATTTTTAATCTCCCATTCATACAAATCCTCTTTCACCTACCTAAAGATATCCCTCGTAAAAACAATATACAATACACAAAGGCAAATTTTCACTACAATAACTTTCCGCTTCCTCTTCTTCCCTATTGCACTTTTTCTCCATTCTCCACAGTTTCCTCCTTCCTCTCCTCCCCTCCCACTTCTCCTCTTCACCTCCTTCAGCATCCCTTGCCCCTCCTCCAGCATCTTTTGTCCTTTCCTCCACTTCCCTCTACCTTGCCTCCTCGTTTTCCTTCTCCTTTGTTTTCTTCCTTTCCTCATCCTTCCTATCGCTTCCTATCCCTTCCCCTCCCTTTTTTCACTATTCGAGAACTCCTTTTTTCCGCGTTCCTCTCCCCTCCCTTCCTCTACTGTCTCCCTCATTTGCCCCTCACTTTCCTCTTATTTTCCCCTCATTCACCCCTCACTTAACCCTCACTTCCCCTCACTTCCCCTCACTCCCCCCTCACTTCCCTCTCACTTCCCCCTCATTGCCCTCTCACCCACCTCAATTTCCTCTCAATTCCCCCTCACTTCCCCGTTTCTTCTCCGTCACTTTCCCCTCACTTTCCCCTCACTTTCCTCTTACTTTCCTCTAACATTTCTCTCACTTTCCCCTCACTTCTCCCTCACTTCTCCCTGGCTTTCCCCTGACTTCCCTCTGACTTCTTCCTGACTTTCCCCTCACTTCTCCCGCATTTCCCCCACACTTCCTCTTCACTTCCCCCTTACTTCCCCCTCACTTCCCCATCACTTTCCTCTCACTCCCCATCACTTCCCTCTCACTTTCCCCTCCCTTCCTCCTTCTCCTTAATTCCTCCTTTTCCTCCCTCCTTTTCTTCCCTCCTTTCCCTCCCTCCCCCCTCTGTAAATTTCAAGTCGCTAACTTCAAAAGCTAAAGATCTTTGTATAGAATATTTCATCCCTAATTTCACCCCTCTAAATCCACCCCTGTTAAAATAAAATTATAAGGTTATTTTTTATTTAAATAGAAGTATTCCAAAACAAAATTACAAAACTGTAAGTTAAAAAATGAAGAAGATTCATACAATCGATTTCATCCCTTTTCACACACTTAGGAATTAAATTTTAAAAAACCCTTTTTTAGTACAACCTCTAGACATTTAGACAAACATCCTCCAAATTTCAAGTCACTACGACCAGCAGTTTAGGCTGTGCGTTGTCTGTTAGTTAGTCAGTCAGTCAGGACAAAGCCTTATATAATATGTATGGGTGTATGGATGTATGGATTAGACGTATAGCCATCGGGGATCAAAGCATACAGGCTGCTAGGAATGCTAACACGTGATAGAACCACATAAAGCTGACCGTGCGAAATACAGCTAATACTTAGATCTACGCCCACAACTTTTAGTTGGGGTACCTTGGGCTTTATTAATTGTCATCGCGAAACAGAGGCTCACTGTAAACTGGACTCATTTAAAACTAAACGGAAGATTGTTTAGAATGAGAGGAATCCGAAAAATAAAAACGCTATCAGCTATTCCGTAACCTGTTAGTCTCTGTTTCTATCAGAAAATGTTAGACGTGATTCTTTAAATTGGCATAACTTTTTTATTTATGAACCGATTGACATGAAACAACCACTAAATGTTAAGTGAAGCTTACCACAATGTATTAGTGAAAACCATATCTAAATCGGATAAGCCGTTTTTGAGATTAGCGTGAACAAACGCACAGACAAACAGACAAACAGACAAACAGACAAAAATTGTAACAATCATTGTTTTGGGTTCTATTTGCGTTGATAAAGGCCCCAGTAATTTTTTTTCTCATATATCTTCCATGTACAGACAGCGATCGGTTACATTTTTATTATATGTATAGATATAGATAGATTAACGCTTTGTAGTGCCGACTCTTTGTAGCGACCACGTTTGTGCTTTTATGGCGAATGCATAATTATTGTTTATGTATATTAACCATAGCTGTTGCCCGCGACTTCGTTCGCGTGAAAATTCAGATGGGTGCCTCTATGAGAATATAGCGTGCCTGATTTTATGGCAATAGTACATATATCAGTATCATCCGTCTCTATGGCGAATCCAGTTTAAACTCGCTACCGCTAAAACTGACAAACCACTTTCACACAAACTTGCGACTCTTATTTGCCCATTTAATAAGGGTGGTTTCTGAATATTAAAAAAAGAGTATTTTCTAGTAATTTGGTAATCCTACTATAAAAACTATAGAAGTTTCATACAAACTTTGCCACCCCTTTATACCCCCTTAGGGGATGGATTTCGCAAAATTCCTAGCACTTGTTGTTTCTGAGATTTTTCTGAGATAAGTGAGTGAGTGACCTTTTGGGCTTCGCTCGCGTGAATGTCGTTTTTTCCAATAGACATTTTTATATTGTTTAAATACTGTTTTTCATACTATTTTTTATCTCCCCCTCACTTCCCCCTCACTTCCCCTCACTTCCCCGTTACTTCTCCGTCACTTTCCTCTCACTTCCCCTCATTTCTCCCTCACTTCTCCCTGGCTTTCCCCTTACTTCCCTCTGACTTCTCCCTGACTTTCCCTTCACTTCTCCCGCATTTCCCCCACACTTCCTCTTAACTTCCCCCTCACTTCCCCATCACTTTCCTCTCACTTCCCCATCACTTCCCTCTCACTTTCCCCTCCCTTCCTCCTTCTCCTTAGTTCCTACTTTTCCTCTCTCCTTTCCCTCCCTCCCCCTCCCTGTAAATTTCGAATCGCTAGCTTCAGAAGCTAAAGATCTTTGTATAGAATATTTCATCCCTAATTTCACCCCTCTAAATCCACCCCTGTTAAAATAAAATCATAACGATATTTTTTATTTAAATAGAAGTATTCCAAAATAAAATTTCAAAATTGTAAGTTAAAAAATGAAGAAGATTCATATAATCGATTACATCCCTTTTCACACACTTAGGAATTAAATTTTAAAAAACCCTTTTTGAGTACAACCTCTAGACATTTAGACAAACACACCCTCCAAATTTCAAGTCGCTACGACCAGCAGTTTAGGCTGTGCGTTGTCTGTTAGTCAGTCAGTCAGTCAGGGCAAAGCCTTATATAATATGTATGGGTGTATGGATGTATGGATTAGACGTATAGCCATCGGGGATCAAAGCATACAGGCTGCTAGGAATGCTAACACGTGATGAGCCACATAAAGCTGACCGTGCGAAAAACAGCTAATACTTAGATCCACGCCCACAACTTTTAATTGTGTCTGACCTTGGGCTTTATTAATTGTCATCGCGAAACATAGGCTCACTGGAAACTGGACTCATTTAAAACTAAACTGAAGATTGTTTAGAATGAGCGGAATCCGAAAAATAAAAACGCTATCAGCTATTCCGTATCCGTAACCTGTTAAAGTCTCTGTTTCTATCAGATTTCGTAGTAAATTAACAAATGTTCGACGTGATTCTTTAAATTGGCATAACTTTTTTATTTATGAACCGATTGACATGAAACAAACACTAAATGTTAAGTGAAGCTTACCACAATGTATTAGTGAAAACCATATCTAAATCGGATTAGCCGTTTCTGAGATTTGCGTGAACAAACGCACAGACAAACAGACAAACAGACTAACAGACAAACAGACAAAAATTGTAACAATCATTGTTTTGGGTTCTATTTACGTTGATAAAGGCCCCAATAATTTTTTTTCTCATATATCTTCCATGTACAGACAGCGATCGGTTACATTTTTATTATATGTATAGATAACAACTGTCATACAGAATTGCAAATGCCTGCTATTTGCAGACGATTTGAAATTCTTTAGACCTCTTATTTCAACTGACGATATCTTTCTTATTCAACAAGATTTAAATAGAGTCGAGAAGTGGTGCAAACTAAACCATAATATGCAGCTCAATGTAGACAAATGTTTCCACCTGAGATTCTCCAAAAAAAACAGCAAATGGATTCCAAATTCAAACTTGGTGTAGTTCAACTACAAAAGGTCTCTTCAATTAGAGATCTTGGCGTCACAACAGACGGGGAGCTACGTTTTGTATCACATATTGATTCAATTGTGGGCAAAGCGGCTCAAATGCTTGGTTTCCTGAAGCGCAATACCAAAAGCTTTAGAAATGTGCAAACTAGAGTAATACTGTACAATGCGCTGGTTCGCACTCACCTTGAATACGCGTGTGTAATCTGGAGTCCCATTTATGCCTCTCACTCGCAGCGTATAGAACGCATACAAAGGGTGTTTACACGACATTTGGCATTTATCTCACAAGGCATATCACATCGATGCAGTTATGACCAACGAGTTCAGCATTTTGAAATGTTGTCTTTGCGCGATCGACGTAAGATGACATGTTGTTTTTGCACAAAATTATTAACAACAAAACTTCCTGCAGTGACTTGCTCCAGCAGTTAACATTCTCAGTTCCTAGGAAGCCACCTCGTTATCCCATTACCAGAACTATCAACTTACCTTCAGCCAGAACTAACGTCATATTAAATTCACCATCGGTGCGAGCGAGCAACGAATACAATATGTCAAACAGTAAAATAGAAAACTTAGATATTTTCATGATTCTTATGACGTTTTCAGAGATAAAATATTGAAATCATTTGCGTAAACTGCCGACTATTAGATTTATATAGTATAACCAATAATAGTTTTGTTTGTATTATATGTATATATTTTAACTTAGTGTTATTATATTTTGTTAACTTAGAATTGTATAACTAGTCCATAAATTTTTTTGGTGTATTCTGTACATACCTGTTAAAGGTTTACATATAAGAAAATTGTTAGAGTGAAATATGCTCAGTAGTGTTGTATATGTATACTGTTGGTGTGGCTATAATAAATAAATAAATAATTAAAAAATATGTTTTGTTACAAATCCTACTAACATTATAAATAAGAAAGTTTGTAAGTATGTGTTTTTGTTACGGCCTAAACGGCTGCACCGATTTCGATAAAAAATTATATGTACATAAATTCGGTGTCGGAGACGAACATAGGATACTTTTCATCTCATCAGTCTGGATCCCGAGTTACATTAAAAGTATTTGTATAAAGACTAGTTAATTGTGAATCACTACAATTTGAACTCAATATAAAATGTTATGTATCCTACCTTCAGTTTGTTGAGTATCAGCAGCGGTATGCAACGCCGCGAGTGGTACTTCTGGCGGTGTAGCCCCGTACGCAGACTGCAAGTACTCGTTGATCGCTCCTAAACAAAATATAAAGTAAAACTCGATTGTCTCAATAATTATAGTAGACTGGTAGAGAATTAAATTACGTTTATTTTTACAGGTATGTGTATATAGTTTTATGAAATGAAATGAATTGTTTATTCATATAATTTTTATGAATTTTGAGGCTAATTAAATTAACACATATGAACGTCAAAGTTGACAAAATGTCAGCAAATTAACCTACAGCTTCAAAAGCTATTAACCCAACAAAACTTGAAATTATTACACAAATCTATACCATTATATAAAGCGAAAGAGTTTGTTTGATTGTTTGTGTGTTTGTTTGTTTGATTGTTTGTTTGTTTGATTGTTTGTTTGTTTGATTGTTTGTTTGTTTGATTGTTTGTTTGTTTGAACGCGCTAATCTCTGGAACTACCAGTCGGATTTAATAAATCTTTTTGCAATTAATAAGCGAATTCTTGAGGAAAGGTTATGTAACATCACGCTACGAGCTACGGGACCAGAACAGTATTCAAAGATGGAACTTAATGCGGATGAAACAGCGCTAGGAAAAGCTGATTTATTTATAAGAATCTACTTATGTTTCCCTACATAATTAATTGCATTTTCTATCCACTTCAATATGTGATTTTTCCTGTAGAAAAGATAATAGAAAACTAATTTTAGTTTTGTTTTTTTTTATATATATTATAGCCTACCAAAGTGACTCCAACCCCCGCCTGATGGTAAGCAGTCAGTGGAATCCAGAAGTGGCGGCCACTATACCAAAAGCTATCGTCTTAAACTGCTGGTATGGTGGTCTCCACTATGGGGTTAGGGGAAGGTAATGAGGGAGGTGAGGAAAGAGGAAAGGGGGGAAATTGGGCCTCCGGCGCTCTCACTCACCGAACGAAACGCAGTAGTACGGATACTGCTACTCTTCAAGTCGATCTTCTATGAGAGGGTAGTACTTCCCCGGACGATCCGGCCCATTCATGCTGAAATCAGCGTGGATCTACTACCGTAAGAATCTAAAAACCGTAAGATATCTCACCAAATTGTCCCATTTTGAAGAGATTCTTAGCAAGTTGCGTTTGTAACATAAGTTGTTGGCGCCTCGCTCCTTCGATATCGCCGGTGTTGCTCGGAGCTAGATATGGTGACACTAAACAAATAGAATATTAAAACCATTTAGCAATACCTCGTAACTAGTACCTACTTACAATTTAATCTATGTTATGTGCCTAGATTTTGGTTGTTTGTTCCTTTTTTTTTATTATTATTGTGTATTGTGCAAATTTATGTGTTGTCTGTGGCTTACGTCAAATAAATGTATTTTCTTTCTTTCTTTCTTTCAATAGTAAAACATCACTCAAGTGTCTCTTAAAATCTCATTTTATACGGTTTTGAAGCGCTCCGCTTGCATGGCATGAGCGGCCAATCACAGTGCTCTCTACGGTCTCACGGTCCGCTCTTCTCCACTCCACCCAGCTCTACGTCAGTGGAAACGCACCCTAAGGGTCTAACAGAAGCTTTCTATATAATATAATATGTGGACACTATCACACATCATCTAGTCCCAAGCTAATCAGAGCTTGTGTTATGGATACTAGATAATTGAAATATAATACATATACGTACTTTTTTTTGTAAATACGTACTTAGAATACATAGAAAACACTCAAACTGAAGACAAATACAAATGTTCATCACTCAAATATTTGCCTTCCGCGGGAATCGAACCCACGACATCCGGCGTCGCAGTCAGTTACACTAACCACTAGACCAACAGTGCAGTCATATACCGATTTTAATTTGAAAACTGGATTTTATGCAATGAATCGTTCAGCGTTGAATCGCTTTCATAATATGTCTATTATTGACAGTGCTCTAGGAACAAAAAATCAGGATTTTCATGAATCTTGGATTGAAGTTTGTATACAGACTGTATCGAGTGATGTCTCTGAGTTTCAAAGAAAGTTAGATTGAGACCTAACAAAGCCTACTCATAAAGTGACATCTATATCTATATTATTATATAAAGCGGAAGAATTTGTTTGTTTGAACGCGCTTATCTCAGAAATACTTGATAGCCCAGTTCTTGAGGAAGGTTATAGTCTATATAACATCACGGTATTGACAACGGGAGCGGATCAGTAAGTAAAGACGCGGGTGAGACCGCGCCGCGAGAAGCTGGGTTTATTATAGATACTTACCCGGATTCCCTTTATTGAAAGCGACGGCCGCAGCGAGTGCGAAGTTAATCGCGGGTGCGGCCGGCGATACCGCACCGAATCCATCGCTCGGCTCTTCTTTTGGGTTTATCTGTAAAACAAGCTCATATACTACTGCTGGAAATGGACTTCTACTAAAGCCCATTTACTCCCTCTTCTCTTCCTTTTCCTTCCTCATTCCTTTTTCCCTACACAAACAACAACAGCTTATAGAAAACGCCGTGTCCATAGGTTACGGTAATCAATTACAATCAGGGGCTAAGTCTGCTATCAAAATAATGTCTCGAATTATTTTGATAGCAGACTTAGCCCCCATCTGAATGGTCGATCATTGCTCTTATTGGTTGCTATTGTGATAGCAGAGGCCCCAGGTGAGCCGTATGCTTGTTTGCCACCAAAGTTGTACTTATAAAAAAAGAGCAGATTGCCATAACAACAGTGTCTGTCAGTAAGATGATGGACTGTATTCTGGTATTTCATCAGTCACACAGACATCAACAGTTAGTAATAGGTAATTTCCATATTCTCATGTTTCCTTTCATATATCCATACATAGCTTCACGCCTTTTATCCCAGAGTGGTAGGTAGAAGTTTTTAACCACCCACTTTTCACAATTTTTTTTATTTTATGTTCTATGTAACAGGGAGCGAGCCTGTTGACATTTATCAAGCGCAATTTTAGACTCCTGGCTAATACGTAGAATCTTTCAATAGAAAAACCTAATATCAATTTACCCGATCCGGGGTTCGAACCCGAGACCTTGCGTAGTAATCCGTACACAGTACCACTGAACTACAAAGGCAGTTCCCTTTTATTTCTCTTCTAATTCTTTTCACTTCACAAAGTAATGGTAAAAAAACAGTTATGTATATAGGCTGGTTGATTTTGAATTTTTCACTCAAACTTTATCTGTAAGAAACATTACAGGCAGATAGTCTAAAATAATAAAAATATGATCACACCTGTCCCGTCTGCGCCTGTCCCGCCAATCCCAAGAACTTTGAATACGCCGCCTGTCGATCATGCATGGCGTCTCTCTCGCCTCCCTTGCTCTTGTCCACGATCGGCTTACGTTCGTGCTGGACCGCTGTGTTATACCGTGCAAGAATTATTGCTCATCAGAATATAATGGTAGGGGTATTAAGTCAAAGTCAGAATGAGACGAACTCACTACACTTGCGAAGTAGCACTAGCAGTAGCGGCTCCAAGGGCCCAACCTCTTAAAGCAATCTTATTTAACCTTACTTTGTCTCCATCCTTGTTTTTAATGGTACAAATAAAAAAAGACAAAACACAAAGAAGCATTAAAATAATACTGCTATAAGAGATGATGATAGGCCCCCAGGACTTGGGTTTGGGGAAAGGTTGACTACGCGGTCCGCCAGAGTAGGTTATATCGAGGTTAACACTACAAACATATTAGTTTGAACATGGCGGTGAGTTTGAGGGCTTGAGCTCCTTATCCCCTCTCCCCTTCCTAGATCTGCTACTGTTCACCATCACGAGTAAACATAATAAATTTTTGGTAAGACTGCGATCACTGTGATCTGCAATCCGGCAATTGCCAAGCGTGGCAATTATAGCAAAACAAAAAAAATAGCGACGCCTCTCCTTTATCAAGTAGTCAGTAGTCTACTTTGTAGAGAATTTTACAAACTAATAAAATACATCTAGGATGTCGAAACAAATATAGCAATCGAGTATATGACACTGCGTCATTAACCTTTAGATCACACATACAAACACAAAATACATAATAGAGTAAAAGGATAGATTACGAAATTTGACGACATAATTTCAATACTACTTACCAGTTACAACATGAGGAGTTACTTCTTCAGAAGACTTTATCCATTTTTAGAAGTATAAATTAAGACTTCGTGAATTATAACAGTATACAATAATTACGGTAAATAGAATAGCGAAATAATGATATTTTTAAGGCTTCATCTACAAAAACTCCAGAATCGACACACAATTCTCAGTATCACGGCTATGTGCGTCATGTATCAATGTGATTTTATTTCGTTCTATATTAATGATAGCTATACCTAGTTCATTATGCAAAGGCAGTCATTGTTATTTCTAAATTCTATGGCACAAAACACAATGGACAATAAATCTATAGAATATGTTAAATTATTTTATACAATTCTTATAGATTACAAGCGGACCCGACAGACGCTGTCTTAATTATTATCTATTTTTTCGCAGAACCTTCTCCTGACAATAACAAACACAACAAAAAAGAATTAACGGAATCGGTCCAGTCGTTCACGCGTGATTTTCAAAACTCTGAAGAAGTTTCATACAATCATTTTCATCCCTTTTCAGACCACCCTTAACATTTAGGGGGATGAAAAATAGATGTTGTCCGATTCTCAACCCTAGACGATATGCATACAAAATTTCACGAAAATCGCTCGAGCCGTTTCGGAGGAGTTCAATAACGTACACCGTGACACGAGAATTTTATACATTAGATTGAGAAGTAATAAATATTAAACTATTTCTAAATATTGATAAAGAGTATGTAAGAGTGCCTGTGATTGCTGTACTGCGTAAAAAACAAATTTTCTTTTGAGTGTTGGTGTATATCGTCTGTTAATTGTTTATTTTTAATATATGATTACATTGATTACACTAGTGACTTCCTTCAGGTACATACGCAAACTTATGCTTATTAATAAATTAAACAACTATTAGGAAAATAGTTTGAAAAGGGAATGCAGCGGGGGGCTCAAGGCTGGTGCCCCGACACAACCAGTTCCCATTAATAGCTACAGGCTCCCTAAATTTAAATGTCTTTGTAAAAGAACAAATACAGCTTGATAACAACAACAACAGGGCTTGTTTCCTAATAAAGTAGTTGACTTCTTAAAAAGCTAATATGCAGTTAACTTCTTCTGGGTGTCTGAACTCATCATAAATACCGTCAGCCAATACTCACAGTCACTCCTCATGCCACAAGCTAGACACTTCTGCAGTCGACAGTACTGGCAGCGGTTGCGGTGATGCTTCGTCACCTCGCAGTTCATGCTGCCGCGGCATTGATAGCCGAGCTTCTTGCGGATTGAGCGTTTGAAAAATCCTTTACAGCCTGTAGAATAATAGTCAATTATTATATTAAGATTCGTGTTTGTCAATATAATATGTAGTTGCGCCTGAGCAAACAAAAAACTCCTAAGGAGCCCTGTAGATGTGCAAAGTAAGTGTTGAGTACAAACATACAATATAAGCAGAGACTATAGAGGGCCATTTGTTACTTGAGTATCAGTTGGAATAATTAACTAACATTGCTCGTTGATCATCTTACATCCTTGTAAACCCAGAACTGCAAAGGACAGTGTAGCTGCCCATGTAGTTCTTGTTTATGATTGTTTTTACCTATGGAGATGGCTGTTTTCCTAGCATTATGAAAGTAATAATACTTAGAAAACAAGCAAATGGTTGCTGACTACGGAGAAGAGGACCAGGAAGGAAAAGGGAATAGGATCAGGACCGAATTCAACTACTTTTCTGGTCACAACAGCATATGTGTGTCCTACCCTCTTCTACAAATCTGTGAGCCATGCCAGCCACCTTAGCTGACTCCTGTGTGTCCTGTGACAATACTTGTGGTAGAACTAAGTTCAGTTGATGCCATAAATTTATTTTTAATCTTTTTTGGCACTATGAAAAAGATGGCTCTATGGAGCCCGCTGCTCCTATTTCTAAGTGATTATGAAAAAAATCACAAAGGTTAAAAACGGTGCATCTCAGCATAAAAATGTTTTAGTTTTGACCATATTATACAACAATAATAAAAAGAAGTCTTTTTCCTTAGTGCCCTGTTTCATACAGTTTAACACTATATATTTAGACACAATTGCCTGCTCTAACCTGATGCCAGGTATAACACAAATATCTTTATTGTCAGAAGTTGTGGTGTGTGTATACAAAAATATTGCATAATAGTTCTAAGCAAAACCACTTACCTTCACAACTGATAGCTCCATAATGCCTCCCGGAAGCTCTGTCCCCACACACAATACATAACTCCAAGCCTCCAACCTCACTGCTGCCGCTGAATTTCATCTCCATTTGATCTTGGCCTTCCATTGTCTCTGTAATTTATTTATTAGATGAATACATAGTTGTTATGTATGTTTAGATAGCATTTTATAATAATAGTAGTCCTACAACTACAAATAGTTAAGTACTTAAATGCATCTACTAGAACAGCTGGTCTAAGGCTTCCTTTTTAATGGAGGTAAACTTTGGTGCAGTCTCGTATTGACAGCAATGCATTCTACACTATTTTACAGATAACAGCCATCCACCTTATCTATTTAAATATACCTAGTCAGCAACTACATAAGGTTTTGTTTCTACTGATATGTAGCGGTAGTCCAAATTCCAATGCTAATAAAAAAACCAGTGTTTTTTTTTTATTATAGGAAGCAACCACTAGACGCCTTGCACTACGAAAAAAAAACCATTGTTTCTCTGGCACCTTTCACTTTCGGTTTACATTATAGATATTTTAATATTTATATCAATCTAACTATTGTGATACTTAAACACTTAGTAATATACCTACTACTACTACCATAACTTAATAGTTTTAGATAATGCTGCATTTAGAGGGCAAGCTATGGTCACTCAAGCGAAAAATACTGACTTCATAAAAATACAGTTACATTCGTTAGCTCACCTCGTCGAGTTTTCCGTCAATATTTTTAGATTTAACACATTTATTGTGGTTGATATGTAATGCCGATTAGTTCTAAATACTATATAATTCGTTAATTATAGTCAATTAACACTTTATCATCACAAATTTATAATTTATCACATTCACCACACAACAACACCCACGAAAATAAATAAAAAATTAATGAATGGATGATGGATGAATGAAATAAATGTTAAATGTTGAGTGAATGAACTTTAAAGTTGTAGACAGACTGTACCTGGAATATATAAATTTGTTGGATGAAACAAAAGTTTTTGACATTGACAACATAATAATGGCCTCTACCGAACGGCAACTAATGTTACTCCGACCGACAAATATATATTTTAGGTAAGATTAAAACTATGTCTTCTGCGTCGTTATGGTCGTACTCGGCATGAGTACTATTAAAGGGGCCAAATGAAATTCGCCTCAAGATGTCTTGCCAGCTCTCCCTGTTGGTGGTCATCCGGCTGCACTCATTCATGGAACCGCCCACAACACAAACTTTAACTGATTGGCCCATCGCATGGGTGGCCGCGCAGTTTAGTGCCTTCCACTAAAACTATGTACTTTATGAGAATAATAAAACGTTTGACCATGACATAATAGCAGGTATTAATAAAATACTTCAGTTCAGTTGCTATATTAATGATAAGAATAAATAATAACGTTTTGTGATTGAGCCTTATTTTTGCAAACATTGGCAAAAACGCTAATGTTCATGATAATTGACTGACACTGTTGACGAACGGAGAATGAATGACAGGTGATGTCATTACTATCGCATGAAGAACGAAGACCGCGTGTGATTTTTGTTGTAATCAAGGGTGCTTTTACAATATTTTCATGTGTAAAGCACTAAGAAATAATAGGCAACTGAAGTTATAAGATCTATTAAAATCATGGCATGCGCAAATATGGATGATATTGTAAACAAATTCAACATTTTCACTGAGAAACCTGTGAAATTTTTGACCGTACAAACGGAGGTAAAAGATGATATCAAAAATTTGGTTAAATCTCTCTATGACTACACTAAAACGTTGGAAAATGTTAATAATAAGGGAAAGAAGAGTTCATTAAATGAGCTGATTGTTGAGGACTTTGATGAGGAGCAGATTTGGCAACAAATTGAGCTTCAGAATACGGAGTGTTGGGATCAACTCGTGTGGGAAGTAGCGAGCTGTATATCAGCTAAGAATGACCTAGTGTTCCCTGTAACTACTACAGAGAAGGCCAATAGCATAAATGAATCTGAAAATGATGAACCCATGTCTGAAGATGAGCAAGGCTCAGAAGAGGACAGTGATATACCTGATATTAAAACATCAAAGAAATTGAAGCCTGTATTACCCAAATCGAAAGTAAAATCTTCAATAGTTGATGATGAGTTCTTTAAATTACAAGAAATGGAGAAGTTCTTACTAAATGAGGAGAAGAAAGAAGGAAAATCAGTAGGATCTGATAGTGAAGAATCAATAGATATGTTTGAAGATATTGATGATGATGACTCAGCTGATGAAGAAGGTGGCAAAGAAGCTATGTACAATGATTTCTTCTCACAAGAAGGTGAAGAATATGAACAGAATGGAGAATATGAAAATGGAAATGTGGAAGAGGATATTGATGGTAGTGACGATGAAGATGCTATGAGTAAAGAATCTGAACAAGATGTTTCTAAAAATAATGTAAAGAAAGTCCGATTTGCTCAAGATGATTCTTCAGATGACGATTCAGTTGATTCTGATGTAGATAAAGTACAACCAAAAACAAATCAAAGCAACGAAAATCAATCCGAATTTGAAAAACGACAGCAGAGATTAAAACAGCAAATAGAAAGATTAGAAGAGAAAACATTATCAGATGCTCCTTGGCAATTAAAAGGAGAAGTTGATGCTACGAAACGTCCGCAAAACTCTTTATTAGAAGAAATAGTTGACTTTGATCTTACAAGTCGACCTCCACCTATAATAACAGAACAGACAACATTCACACTAGAAGACATAATAAAACGCAGAATCAAAGACAAAGCATGGGACGATGTTGAAAAAAAAGAAAAGCCCGTAGATAACCAACTTATTTTCCGTAAAACTGAGGTATTAGACCACGCTAAAAGTAAACAAAGTCTGGCCCAAGTTTATGAAGCAGAATATTTAAAACAAAAGCAAGCGTTATCTGGAGAACATGAAGAAGATAAAGAACCGGAGGCTCACACAGAGATAAGAGACGCTATGAATAAGTTATTCTCCAAACTAGATGCGTTATGCCACTATCATTATACTCCGAAAGCACCGCAAGCTGAGGTTAAAATTGTAAGCAATACTCCGGCAATATCTATGGAAGAGGTTGCGCCAGTAGCTACCAGTGATGCTACTTTACTAGCACCAGAGGAAGTCAAAAGGAAACGTAAAGGAGAGCTCATTAGTAAAGAGGAAAGGTCGCAAACAGATAAGAACAGAGAAAGGAGGAAAAAGAAAAAATTACAGAGGGCTAAAGGAAAGGTGGCTAAAGTTACGGAACATAAGAATACACAGAAAGGAATGCAAGCTGATAATAAGTCCTTGAAAACGTCTAAAGCGTTCTTCCAACAGTTGAATGATGATTCTGGAAGCTTAATTAAGAAACGTAATGTTAAAAATAAAGGACAATAAATGTTGGAATGTTACTTGTATTTTATTTTGAATTTTTTGATTGCCGCCCGCGTGAATGTCAGTTATATCTCTGTTTACATTGACGATTTTTCATACAAACTTTCAACCTCTTTAAGCCATTTTTTCGCGATAAAAGATAGCCTATGTTGTTCCCCGAGCTCTAATCTATATACCAAATTTCATCAAAATCGGATCAGGGGTTTAGGCGAGAAAGCGTAACAGACAGAGATAATTTCGCACTTATATTATTTTAGTAGGGATGGGTATTTTTATGCAATCAAGGTGACAAACAACCATTCAGATTACCTGATGGTAAGTGTTACTACTGCATAGTCAACCACACATATTTGCTTTATCACTGAACAAAAATTTCCATCAAAATCATAATTAATTCTTACTCATTATGACACTGACAACTGTCACTGTACTGAGGTAACTTGTAAGCAAAAATAGACATTATTGTTTTGTGATTGCAAACGATATTTGTTCTAAGGGTGGTAAAGCAATTTAATTGTCGAAGACATGGCTGTGTTCTTTAAGCTTCAATGAGGAGTAAGTAGGTAGGGCATGGGGACTAACCTAAAAACAAATATTTGTGGATCTTACAAATGCCTGATTCAAGTGAAAATGAATGCTAGTTAAACCCTACATGCAGTTACATTAATAAATTGTTAAACATGAAGCCCTAATAATTGATAGTTATGTAATGTAGCTAACCATCACAGTTTTTATTATTATAGGTATTTGTAGTGTACCTTCGTATTTTTATCTATACCTACTATTAGAGGAAAAGTTTGTTTGTACGCGCTAATCTCTGGCAATTTGAATAATTCTTTTTGCGTATAATAGTCCAGTTCTTGAGAAAGGTTTTAGGCTATGTAACATCACGCTATTAGCAACGGCAGCAGAACAGTAACCAAAGACGCGGGTAAAACCGTGCTGCGGGAGGCTAGTAGGTAACCTAGTACCTTACCTAGGAAGATTTGAATACTTAATGACGACCTCGACGGAGATAAAATAATTTATTCCAGTTTCCATGATGTGCCTGATAGCAGATGACGCAGATGGTAACTATGGAAACGATAAAAACTTCATGATGTGGTTTGAGTGGTCACCGCGTCAACAAACGAGCGTGAGTATGGTATGTTGTTGCCATTCTTACACAGACCAAAAGGCAATGAGAAGGAACAGATAGGGCACAGAAGCCTTATTTGTATCTACGACTACACAACATAATTCTATAATAATAGTAGATATCCACAAACTGCTTTAAAAGCTCCTTTTGTGCTGAAATTTGCAAGGATCATACTAATAGTAATTAGGAATCGTTGCCGTTACTTAAAATGTTGCTTAGATATGGCACTTTCGTACATTTTGCGTGAAAAATTAAGCGACAAACATGACTACGATATTTACATCATATACGTATAAATATATAGGTACAGTACAATGAAATCCCCAAACAACGTTGGCTTTGGGAAACTAACTCTGCTCGTAACTGCACAGTGGCAGTAATTAGCAGTGGAAAAACGTAGCGATATGGCGCGAGACGAATCAGACTTTACACGAGTTAGGAAAATGTAGAAGCGGTATTAATACAAGATGATTGCCTCGATTGCGCAGTGGGAGTGTGTGTGGCATGTGCGAGAGGTTGTGAGTTCTACTCTAGGTAGGTACCTATTTTGTGTGATTCGTAGGTAAGTAGCTACCTAAATATTTTTCTTGAATCTGACTGTATGTATTTTATATCCATATCCATTTAATACCTAAAACATTTGAACGTAGAGCTAAGAACATCGGGCATAGAGCTGGAGACTGGAGACGTTGTTTATTTATTATTAAACTTTTATTTATTTATTATTTTTTCATTTTTTCATTATTGGGTAAACAAACAATATCACAATAATGCAATAAGATACAGTGGTGTGAGTTATAATGTAAATAATTGTGACATCCACACCGTTTACCACGGTTAGACGGATTTTAATGTGAGTTTGCAAAGCAAGCATTCATTTGGCCAAAGTTATATGAAAGTATTTAATTTTGGCTATTTCATTTCTTTTAGCATATAAGTAATTGGCAAACTAGCTTATTTTAATGTTGGAATGTTAAGAGGTGACCTGAAACCAGCAACCATAACAAATATGAAATAGCGTTTGACGGCTAAAGGGCTCAAGCCCCTTCCCACCTTCCCCAAACGCATCTCCATGTTCAAAGAAAATTGGAGTAGACGATGATAGCTTATTCTTAGATCGATCTCTCTCGCCTCTTGCTACTTTATCAATGGCTCCCACCCCCCGGCGTGGTATTGGTTATCTTCTACTGTACAAAAAACATACAAAAAACCTTTTAACTCATTTCTTGAAGAATCCAAAGAAGTCACAATGTTTTGGCCTTGTTTCAGGGAGCGAGCTTGCTGTCTTTTACCGGGCACAGTTCCACACTGGGCTAATACTGAAAATTTGAAGACAGAAAATCCAATACGCGCTCTATTCGACCCGGGGATTGAACCCGAGATCTCTAGAAAACAGTAGGTACAGTTTTTGAAATTCTATGTTTCGCCGCAGCTTGTAAAAGCCCACTCTACAACAAGAAACAACATATTCGTAGCTCGATGTCGTCTATTGCAGTTAGTACCGACTGCAAGTTACATAACGTACCCATTACTTTTTAGTTTTAGGCTACAAATGTTAAATACCTAAGCACGCTTGATATTGCTGTTGTCTGTACTACGCATCTGATATTATGTGAAGAAAAAGTTTTAGCTTTGTTGTGCTTATAATGCGTAAGGAGTAGGTAAGATTTGCATTTAAATTCGACTATAGAAGTGAACCTATAGGTAATAGATAATTATTTGTGTGCCAATATTTCAATATAATTTCAGCTAAGTAATCACCCTTTCACAAGCATCTCAATTATTTTGATCAGTCGCGAGACACCCTCATTACCGATTGTCCGCTTTCTTACAGATCATGCATAGGTAGGTATTAATATTCTAAATGAATAAACAAGTTTGATCTATATCCTATGAAAGAAGGGAGAAACACTGTACCTAAACAATAATGGGTGTAACATTATTATTTACATATTTTATGCGTCTATGCTAGATAGCTTCTTGTAATTGTCTGAGTTGCCTTTTTGTTACCGTTTATATGCAGAAGAACTTTAATAGAATTTTTATGTACTACAATGTCTATAAAACAAGTCTACGTTATTAGTTTCATTTGATAAGTTCAACATACTACAGTTACAGGCGCAGTAAGTACGGAAGTGCCTAATATTGCAAGCAGTGCTGCTACGATGCTCGCTTACAACAAATTGCTATTAGTTTTTTTGTAGGCGCTATAATTTTTTTTAATTTTGTTCAAAATTTTCGGGTTTTCTGTGATGTTCACTGTTAGGTATTACGTTCAGTTCGGTTAATAATATATTATACAAGGATGAGAAAATGACTTTCGTCATTATAAATTGAAATAGATCTTGAATATGTCAGGAAACGGATCTAATGCGCGATACAATAAGACAACAACGTCTTCAAAAAGCACATATGTATTAGATTTAAAGTTATCGAGGCTGTGTCATTCTCATTATTTTTAAGATTAGTAAACGTCACGAAATCTTCGATACGACCGAATGATACTGACCATGGGTATAACTAATAAGTAATAAAATTAATAAAAGAAACAAACACCTAAATGCATCTTTTATTATTATTATATAACGTTCGCTATGCTATGTTATTATTTTAGTAGCAAGCAAGCTTAAACATTGTCTCATGTAACAGTACGCCATTTATCTAATAATGAAAGAAACGAGCTATGCTCGCGGGTCTTGAAGAAACTCTCTGTCAAGGCAGAGAGTTTAACCTTGTAACGTATGTAATCAGAAGTAGTATTGGAAGGAGGGAGAGGAGGACGTTAAGGAGTAAGAAATAATAAGTTTCTACCAGTCCTTTTGTATGCCAGTAAAACGTGGACTGTGATTCAAAGAACATACATACTATTGAAATTGCAGACATGAAAATTCTAAGATGGATGTGTGGTGTACCAGGCTCGATAAAATCCGAAACGGGAACGTACAAAGCCTAGGTGTACGCGACATTGGCGAGAAAATGCAGAAAAGTAAGCTGCGATTATTGTCACGTTAAAAGAAAACCACCAGACTACGTGGGGAATTTGGCTCTGTATCTCACTGGTTCTAGCTCTGGCTCTAGCTTCCTGGTTCTTGATCCAGAAGCCGATCCAAAACAAGATAGAAAAGTGTAGTTGCCAAGGATATGAGTAGTGCGGGGTTTCCGAGGACGAGGAAAAGAAGAACAAGGAAGTATGACCGCATGGGATACATAGCCAGGCAGAGAGAGAAAGAGAAACTTCTCACCGTTACAAAATTCGTATAAGAATTTGCCTCAAAACTAAGACAACGCGGCTAAAAGGTTATAAAACGTAAAAGTTTGTTTGTTTGTTTGTTTGAACGCACTAAACTCTGGAACTATTAGTCGGATTCAAATAGTTCTTTTTGCGTATGATAGCCCACTTCTCAAAGAATGTTATAGGCAATGTAACATCACGGTACTGGCGACGGGAGCAAAGTAGTAAGCAAAGACGCGGGTAAAATCGCGCCGCGAAAAGCTACTAGTGTATAAAGTCGTTATTTTTCCACGTCTATTTCTCAGCTAACTAGTAAGCCACGCAACGGGTTTTGATACGGTTTTTACCATCGTTAAGAAGGTTTATGTAAAATGCAATAATATATTAGGCATGTTAGAGAAAAATCAAGAATTGCCACGATTTGCAATCATGTTAAAAGCATAAAAGTGTTAGGTGCAAGCTTTGGAGGGAAGGGACATCTCTACCTGACCCTTTTGTTATACCGTTATACCAAAGAGAATCTCCCGCCTGGACATAAACTGCCGTGGCCGATCTGGCAGTCCTTAAACATACTGCAAACTTAAGTCGGTCGAAGTTAGGGAAATATGTTCAGGTGGTGTTTTATCGAAGGTACCAATCTGAAGTGTCCTTGTCCCACCTCAAATCGTACCCTATGTGCACTAACACCAGCACACAGGAGGACTTGATAACTTCTGACAATGCACAGTCAGCGTGACTGTGTTCTGGGCAAGTACAATATAAATTTGATCATAGATTTTTTCTGTACTAACGCTGAGAAGAAGAAAAAGCCAGCCAGATAAGGTTACCACTTAAGTACCTATTTTCAGATAGGCCAGCTTGTTTGCCACCAAAGTTGTGTAAAAAAGGAACCGTAAGTGAAGTAGGTTTGCTAGTCAGTAACACGAGTATATCGAAATAATCCCGGATTTCATTTTATAAACATAAAACTGCAGTTAATAAAATTGTAACGAGTACATTATGTTTACTATGCGATTGCGACTGCGCGACTCGCGATTTAATCCCGCAACAACGCCAGTCGGTCACAAATTTATAATTTGTACAATTACCAGCGCCCCCGAGACTTTCGGGGAACAGACCTGCGAATTGGTAGAACTGACTAGCTTAGTAAAATTCTTACATGGAATGATGACCTGTATTTTTTAGATAAGTAATCTACTAACTACTCTATCAGTTTGAACACTTGAAGTTAAGCACTCTCCTATAGATTGTTATAAGTCGTGACCCAATAGTTAATGCACACGCTTCGTAAACACGAGTTTGTGGGTTCGTAATCGGACAAGTAGGTACCAATGAAACGTTTGTTCTATGGGAGCTGCCTTAAATATTGATTTTATTGTTTTTTTGTTATAGCGGCAAAAAAATACATCATCTGTGACAATTTAAACTGTCTAATGAGATAAAGCCTCGTGGCAGACGGACGGACAGCGAAGTCTATCTTTGGGTACGGAAGTCTAAAAAGTATAAAATTGCGAATCTGCATTGAGCAAGCTCGGTGATAAAAGTTCATGCCTTCTCTAAGAAAAGAGACCTTTTCTTGCAGTGCGATAATTACGGGCTGCTATGATGATATAACATTGTACACTTACTCAATAACAATTGGCGATTACAGACCTTTTGACCGTAGTTGATATCAAGTGTTGTAGATAAATACCGCGTACCATACGCACAAGCTTCATCTCAGTTTTACCTGCGCATACTTCTCGCACGAAAAGACTGAATACATGCGGAGCTACCACACGGCACAGTTAAGTACGTGCTACATTCCTGTCGAAATCGTCGGCGTAGAAACAATGTTTCCCATTAAACAGCTTTTTACCACACGCACAGACAAGTACGCACAGACCGTGCTTGCGCAGGCAAAATTTCGAAGCCGAAAGGCCGAGCTGTGGGTTTATGCGACCAGATTTATATAACTTATTATTATTAAAAAAATTATATTTTCCCAGCATTACTTTCATAATATTATGACCACGTTCGTGCCCCGTCTATACATTTCTTAACCCTGCACTACCAGGGTAGAATCGGCTGTTCTAGAGCGCAGACAAATAAATTTAGTAGCGAGATAAGCGACATATAAATCAGGCCAGTCCGCAACGCACGCTTGCGCCGGCTTACCGCGGGAAAAATATCAGCTCAGTGGCGCCCCTTGCCGGGACTTGGGGTAACCTACTGACTTGGTGCTTCAAGTATTACTTGTAGTCAACTTGACAGTAGAGGCTATAGATGAGTATCTATGATAATATATAATTGATAATAATCTTTACTATTATATAAAGTGGAAGAGTTTGTTTGCTTGTTTGTTTGTTTGTTTGAACGCAATAATCTCTGTAACTACCAGTCGGATTTGAAGATAGCTATCTAACATCACGCTACTGTCGACGGGAGCAGAGCAGTTAACAAAAACGCGGGTAAAACCGTGCCGCTGAAAGCTAGTATATAATATTAATTAATTTAAGAGACGCATCTCTTGTTTTTACGAAAAATGGTTGTCATTTATTTTCATCCATATTTTTCAATATTTAGAGTTCCGAAGTTCAAGAGGCAACTCCGGAATCCAGACTACTTTATTGTCCTGTCTGTGTAAGACCTTTTCCTCAATGACGCGTGGATGTATCAAGCTGATATTCATATCGAATACTCTTGTCCACAACCTCTTGAAACTGTCCAAAAAACAAAGTTCTATGTCAACACACACAAAAGATATGTCCATTTATGTTAAATAATTGACTACAAGTTTGTATGGAATCATTACGGCATCCTTAGTGAGCGAGGCAGACTCGCACATAACCAGGTTTTTTCCATCATAATAATTTATAAGTTTATCTTAGAAATACTGACATATGACAAGGAAAATCGTCGTGAGGAAACATACCTATTTACTCTACACTAAGAATAAGTCTCTCGATATTTTGGCCACTATTATTACTATTCCTTCTATTCTCACTTATTCCCTTTCCTCACATATTTATTATACCTTTTATCTCTACTATACGTTTGTGCTTGTTCGTTATCTAACTTGTATAAAACAAATAAAAAATTAATTAGAATGAGCGAACATGCTGGCTCGATCGCACATTGCTCCACGCTCGCACAAAGCCTACAACTCCCTCCGTATACGAAACCACAATGCGTTTAAAGTGTTCTCGCGGCTACCCAGTTTCTGTAGTCGAGGATGTTCGCAGGAGCACGAGTGGACTGCTTTTACACCACCATGCGAAAACGGTGTGCATCTTTGTTGAACAGGGTGCGGGCTAGCTCTAACAGCATACTAGCCATGATAGCGGAGAGGTTAGATTAGGTGTAATAGACCTGTAATGGTAGTGTATAAATTTCTTAATAAATAAATAAAATGAATAAATAAAGAATTTTGGTACATTGGTCACTGCAGCGCTTTCTCCCATGAAGTGAGGCGGTGAGTACACTGCGCCTACATGCCATACCATGCTATGCCATGCCATAATGTGTTTGTAAATGTTTTGTAAAATGTGTGTGTAGTTTTATGTAATACTAAAAAGTATGAGTCAAAGTTACTTTAATAAATGAATTTAATTATTAAAAAATATTTTTATTACCTACCAGTATATAAATTATACAAAAAGGTAGTAGATCATTGCTGGTTTCGGTATGAATGGGCTGGATGGACAGTAGAAGTAGTAACTGTACGACCCTGGTCAATCCGGCCATTTCACGGCACAGACATAAGGTAGGAGATAAAAGGTACCTGAGGAAGGAATAAGTGAAAACAGGAATAATAGTATTCTCTGTTACTTTTAATTGTCATTTTCTATTATCACAGTTTGCAACGTCTTGATTGTTTTTTTTGGCAATATATCTGCGAATCTAAAACAGACATTCACAAGGTAGCTCTTTACTTATTGTCGATATCTGTAGTAATTCTATACCATACATAGTATAAAAGCATCTTAACTTATAAAAACTCCAACATGAAAACATGTAAACTGAAACCCGACACAGGCGTTAACTTTGATACTTCATCTTAGAAACGTTTTATGTAACATAAAACTATTTCTAAAATGTTTTATACGTGCTCACAAGTCGTGGCACTGAAGAAAATTGCAATTTGCCCCCAACATTAAAATGTGGCTCGAGAATTTGTGAATATTGGATAAGAATTTATATTACGTTAGCGCGTTGGGTTTACGGCGAGCTTGGTAGGATTAGAAGGTATTGTGTGATATTTTTTTTTATAGAAATTAGTGTAGATGTTAGTCGCGTAGCCGGAAAAAAGTACATGATAATACTAAAAGTTTTCATTTTTGCTGAGTGTATAGATTATGTGCATTGTGAGCTATTTAAATCTTTTTGACAGTGCTTTAGGTATTATTTACGTATTTTGTAATATTTCGTGTAACGTATTGTACTTATATAAAATTAAAAGTTGAAATGTTAGGTGTTTCTTAAAAAAAACTATCTTAACTTCATGTTGTAAATTTTTTAGAAACAAATTATGTGGAACAACGAAAATCACAAAATCAGTCTTATGTCTGTGAATAAAATTTTCAAATGTCTGGAATAATATTTTAGGACTTTCAGTGGTTAGTAATATAACTGTTGAACAAAGTTTAGAAATTATTTTTTTTGTAACATTACGCATTACTTAATTTACCTTCACGTACTGAACCTTTTTATTGTAAGTGATACCTACCGAGTGCACTTAAATCTCTAAAATCTCTCAGTTTTGAGTTAAGCTCGCCTTTGTACATAATTTTTATTTAAATATTTTCCTTGTTATGTATCTTTTTGTGTGCAATAAATAAAAATAAATATATAACACCCAGATTCCAAACAATTTTTTTCATGGATTGCACAAATTTTGCCTCGAATCTAAACAAAAATCTCTTGCACAGCCGTCCCACCACCATCGATAAAGAGAAAATGAGGATATTCTAAGGACTCTACGTTCTATGTCACATATGATTATTTTTTGATATAGGCATATCGCTGTGTCAGAATTTTTATACTCTTATAAAAAAGTGATAAGCTTACGACAAAGTTTAAGAAAATGTTACAATTTACTTGTTTATTGTGTTAAATGCCTTGGTGGTTCAGTGATTCTGTGTATGGACTGCCACGCAGAGGTCTCGGGTTCGATTCCCAGGTCAAGTAAAATGATAGAAATTCTCATAAATCTAGAATCTGAAATTGTGTACATTATAATGGTAACAAGCTCGCCTATTTCAGGGATCTCAACATAATATGTGGCGAAACATGGACTTATTTACCTCTGCCTACTTCTATGGAGAAAACGGCGTGATGCTGAGGATATTATGTTTGGGTGTCTTCAAGTCATGAATGAATATACCATGTTCTAGTAAGAATGCTACATCGTAGACTATTGATGTCGTCATCATCAGACGAGATGTGTAAACGTGAGCCTGTTAGTAAGAAAAGCAAAGTATATTGTTAAAATTTCCAAAGAAAAGCTTATTTTTCTTGTGCTGACACAACTTTAAATTTTATATAACCTATGTCACTCCCACAATCAATACAAACTTAATGACACCTCATACGGTAGTAGATCCACGCTGATTTCAGCATGAATGGGCCGGATCGTCCGGGGAAGTACTACCCTCTCATAGAAGATCGACTTAAGAGTAGTAGTATCCGTACTACTGCGTTTCGTTCGGTGAGTGAGAGCGCCGGAGGCCCAATTTCCCACCTTTCCTCTTTCCTCACGTCCCTCATTTCCTTCCCCTAACCCCATTCCCAGCCGCCATAGTGGAGGCCACCATACCAGCAGTTTAAAACGTGGCTTTTGGTATAGTGGCCGCCACTTCTGGATTCCACTGCCTGCTTACCATCAGGCGGGGTGGAGTCACTTTGGTAGGCTATACTATAAAAAAAAAAAAAAAAAATACGTTAAAATCCATCAAGCCATTTAGACTGTAGAGTGTAGACCGTGCCAAAGGAATAATCATACATACATACATACGCTCGAAAACCATTACTTTTCTTGAGTTCGGTAGTCGGGCTCTAAGTCAACTTTTCTCTCTTCTCCGTACATGGTCGGCTACGGCTTAGGTAGTTGTGTTTTCTAACATTATTCCTGCAGTGCTTAGGAAACGCAGTCAACTCAGTAATCACTTACTATCAGGTGGTTTCTTTGCCACTTAAGTTGTATAAAAGACCAAATCCTGTAATATTATTTACTTTTTGATCAAAATTGGCATGAACAATGGCCAGAAAATCGATCTGGTTCCCGAAGGAGACAATACATATTTTACGTGCGGGCGCGGCTAGTATAATATAAAAATAGTTATTTATATGAGAAGGTTTAGATACTTTTATTGAATTGTAATTTTCTTATAACTTACAAACCTTAAAACTTTGCACCCCGTTCGAAACACGATCATAATTGTACCAACACAAACAAAATATCAAAACGGTTGCATTCCCTGAGGCGATGGTATTGACCGTTATTCTTTTTAATTTCACCCGTTTGAGTTTATGTTGTTGATAACAGCGCTATCTATTCCTACCATTTGGTAGAATCGTTTTGTGTTTATTTTCTGTATTGGCAACACCGCTAACGGCCGGTAATAGTTAGTTATTGGTGTTATTATTGTTTTATCGGTTTTGTATTTGTTGTATAATATGATTTTTTTTTGTTATTATTGGATAATGAAGGAGAAGAATTTAAACTGTAAATCTAATCCCAGTTTCTGGAAGGTCGATCAACGGAAAATAATTAAACACTTGTTAAATCTCATGTGAAATACCAAAAAGCAAGCATGATCTAATTAGTTACTAATTAGATTAAAATAAACAAAATATTCATGCTTTTAGCAACCCAATTGGTACTTCACATGAGATTTACCGGGTGATTAGTTAATTTTTCGTTGATCAGCCTTTCAGAAAATGGGGGTTTGTCTTATTTTGTAAAGTTATTTGACTTACGCTGAAGGAAAACATTAAAAAATAAAACTTATAAGTCTCCAAACAATCTTGAGCAAGCATAGTGAATTATATTCTGCCTTCTCTTTAAACGAAAAAGCCTCTACTCTGTTATATTATTATAATGTACTTGAACAACAGCTATTTATGGTAAACTAGCTGTTGCTCGCAGCTCCACCCGCGTGAATGTCGGTTATATCTCTGTTTACCAAACAAACTTTCATTCCCTATTTCTATTGTTGTATGCCATTTTTATAAAAAAAAAGTTGTTTGTTGGGTATGTTTAATGTGTTGCGGGATTCCATAAATAAATGACTTCATGATAAAACCATACTATAATTTCCTGGTACCAGATTAATACATTAAATAAATAGTAATACTAATGCACTACATGACTGAGGGGAGACGACTGGCGAGCCCTGCGGTTATGTGTACGTTCCCACACAGAATTGCAACGCAAGCACAATGTGTCGCCAAGCCGCTACATTGTTCTTCGAATTCTAATCTATCGCTATGTTTACTAAATTTCATTTAACCCATTTATGCGCGATAAAAGATAGCCTTTGTTGTTCCCCAAGGTCTATTTTATCTCTATACCAAATTCCATCGCAATCGGTTCAGTGCTTTAGGCTTGAAAGAAACCGACAGCCGAGTTACTTTCGCAATTATAATATTAGTATGGATATGAATTAAATGCAAAGAAAACTACCTGTTAGGACGGATATTTTGCCCTGCCAACACCACTGAGTAGCCTTTCAGTCATGTTGTCAAATTCTTGGCACCGTATTAATTTACACTGTTTTTTATTTAACGTAAGCTTTTTGTCACTTCGCGCGTAACATGCTGAAATATTTAATATTGTTTACATTAATTAATCTTGGTGCCTGTTTGCCTCGGTGGTTCCGTAGTACTATGGACTGTGTGACGTCTTGGGTTTGATTATCAGTTCGGGTAAAGTAATGATAATAATTAATTTACGAGCTAATCTTTGAAACTACAACTCGGATTTGAAAATTATTTTTGCGTATGATAGCCCAGTTGAGGAAGGTAGGCTATGTAACATTATAACATCACGCTACTGGCGACGGGATTAGAGCAGTGGGCAAAGAAGCGGATGAAACCGCGCTGCGAAAAGATAGTTATTGATATTTCCAAACGTCCTGTCCCGTCCGTATATAAATCCGTCATGCATACCTTTTATTTTTATTCTCAAAAATTTCAAAACGAAATATTTTCTATACATTTTGGAATAGTTGCAATCAGTATAAATCGAATTACTTAGCAAGTGCACTCGTCACATGGTTAGGCAGGCTGCACACCCGCGCTATTTAGCTCGGCGCTGTAATACAGTAACATAATAAAGCCAGACTTGTATTAGATTTACTATTTGCCTATTATTTACAGAGTATTGTGAGGATTTAGAGATTGCTTTGTAACTTTATTTAATTTATTGTTGAAGTTTTACAACCGTTTGTTCTTCGATATAAAACAAGAATTCCATTTCTTTTAGTAGGTATAGTTGATTAATATATTACCGGGTAATGGTAACTACATACTTATACATAAAAATATATATTAGATATATAATACACACAATTTGTATACATATTATATTAATATACAAATATTTGTGCAGTGTTGGTATTGGTATCAACGGGCTATTTTTCGCAACGCCATGGCTATGCGCGTATTGTGCGTGTGGGTGCGCAGTGTTACAAATGCTAGAAAAACAAGCCATTACCAAGCGTAAGAAAACCTATATAAAGGAGTTAAAAATAAAGGGGAACGAATGAGTAATAGGGACCAACAATCACTCACCCTCCCCGAACAAAACTCAGTAATATATCACCAAATATTTTTACTGAACGAGTAGGCAATGGTCGTATGTAAAAGAGCGACTCTGTAGCCATTTGCACAATTTCAGACTCTAATACTAAAAAAACCCAATATCACTTTACCCGACCCAGAAATCATCGAACCAGCCTTTTAGATGGCCAGTCTGTACGTACTGTACCATAGTAAATAATACTGTATGTTACGTAAACTACTCTGTACCGCGTAGCTCTACGATAATATTACACTGCACAGTTACGTAAGCTAATCACTAACACACATAAATTATCAATACTGCGCCTGTGTACCGTAGCGCTACGACGTAGTGGCTCTACGCTCGTAGATAGGACCCGTCTACGAGCCTCGTTTGAGAAGTGAGACGTTTTGATAAACTTTTGTTTGAAATGGAATTAAATGTAAATGTTAAAGTACACAGTGAGCTTTCTTACAATAGTTTCGCCCCTGCTTCGTTTGTATTTTTATGCTTCAAACAATAAAGAAAACATGCTTTATATTAAAATCCGTTGCGTGATTTAGAAGAAGTTTGTGAAGAAACAGACAAGAAAATCAGTGACTTTGTACAAAGACTAGCTTCCCGCAGCGCGGTTTCACCCACGTCTTTTCTTACTGCTCTGCACCCGTCACCAGTAGCGTGACGTTACCTACCCTTATAACCTGCCTTAAGAACTAGGCTATCAAACGCAAACAGAATTATTTAAATGTGACTGGTAGTTCCAGAGATTAGCCCGTTCGAACAAACAAACAAACTCTACTGCTTTATTCATATATAATAGTATAGATGTTCTAACTTTGTGCTGTTATTTTTTTTTCATGTTAGTAAAGGCAAACGCATAAGGCCCAGTGATGAAGGCAGCCGCTTTGTAAACTCAAGATCGGGGATTCGAATTCGGGCAAGTACCAATGTGATTTTGCAAATCATATGTACTTTTTAAGTTTATCTGGACATTTCTGACTGAAGGTGTAGGTAACTTCGTGAGGAAACCTGGACTTTTGAGGAAGTCTGAAATCGCTAATCCACCTTGAGCGCATGTGGCGATCAAAGCTTCTCTATATGAGAAGAGGCCTTTCCCTGCAATAGGATAGTAATGGACCGATATGATGAAAGGCAAGTCATACTTCCTCGAAATAATCACGGATCACATAAGTATTTATCTCCAGTTAACATCGAATTTCAGAATGTGTGATACACTATACTGGCAAAACTCGCCAGAGATTTTTCTAAAATAAACTGGTAGTAACAATATGTATGTATTTACAAAAAGGTATTCACTACCTTTAAAATTAAAATTAAAAACAAAGAAATCCTTGCAATAGAATCATTGGTTAAAACGAGCCTAAAGTAGATTTAATTTTATGACTGGCCTGTTGGTCTAGTGGTTAGTGACCCTGACTGCTAAGCCGGAGGTCGTGGGTTCGACCCAGGACAAGCCGTTGTGTGATGAGCATGATTGTATGTTCTGTGTCTGGGTGTAATTTATCTATAATATGTATGTATTTACAAAAAAAAAATGTATATAAGTAGTATATCAGTTGTTTAGTACCCATAACACAAGCAAATATAATTGCTTAATTTGGGACTAGATGGCGCTGTGTGAATGTGGTAGAATATTATTATTATTATTATATTATTATTATTATTATTATTATTAATGTATAGTCTAAGAAAGAAAGAAAGAAAATAAGCAATATATTATATTATTAAAGAAACTAAAAGCCCTTATATTATTGTTATTTTTATGATCGACTATACATGGCTCGCAAAATAAAGGTCTATTCTCATACAAAAAAATTTATACTCATTATATAAAGTGGAAGTTTGTTTGTTTGTTTGTACGCGCTAATCTCTGGAACGACCAGTCGGATTTGAATAATTCTTTTTGCGTATGATAGCCCAGTTTTTGAGGAAGGTTATATGCTATGTTACATCACTCTACTGGCGACGGGAGCAGAGCAACAGGCAAAAACGCGCCACGGGAAGCTAGATTTTTAAGAAGAGACACACCAGCACGAGCATTGATCACTGTGCTGTTCAAGGAGGACTAGTGATATCAGTTTTTCGCACAATGTTTTTTTTTTTCACCGTAAGTTCTTATAATTTAGAAAGTACACGTAATAACGTTTTTTTCTTTATTTAAGGACTTTTGTTATAAAACATATCAGTCCTATAGTATCAAAAACATAACTTTATCTTCAAAATATAACTATAACACAAATAAAAATAAAAATAAAAGAGTTCATAAAATAGCATAATGAAACGTACGTCAAGCTTAACACGACCATTTCATAAACTTAATTTCTTAATGTTGGTACAACCTCATAAGGGCGCCAACGATTAGGTAACTTTTAACAAATATTTTAATTAGTTTTTTAAAATTGTTTAGTATTTTCTTTTGTCGTGTCGACACTACCATCGATAACGGTAACTGCTTACCGACATGCTCGTCTACTACTACATTTCATTTCATTTCATTTACTTTTTTTTATTGAAACTGTTATTTGTAGGACAGAGGATCCCGACCCTTCGTATATATTGTGCTCCATTGATATTACAGATGTTACTTACGATTTTTTTGATATATTATGACATAGCAACAAGCTTGCTTGTTTGCTAGCATCGCTTGATTTTAATGTTCTTAAGCTTATAACATTGTTTCATTACTGAATTTAAACATATAATTGTTGTGCACGAACAGCCAAACTTACTTCCTAGATAGAAAACAGCCTAGTCTTTTAAAGTTAATACCTAAGACAAGATATCTTAGCTAACATGCCTATTATACAAGATATTGATGTTTAAGAGTTAAAGAGTTAATCTTATCACTACATCGATAATCAACTCTGCATCACTCTTTTGACTGGTAAAAAATGCCGGTGGCATTAGGCCCATTATACATTCTGTGTGAAAAAGCTTAAATAAATTGAAAAATGATGCAGATGAAAGCGCATAAGACTGCCGTGCATGTGTGTGACAATTCGAGCCTTTCGATACCCACACGAAACAAAACTTTGTGTAATTCTTGAATATTTGTTCATTCTAGATGAACTTTGTGTTCGTTGATTGCATGTTTGTAAAGTTCCCCGCACCACAAGTTTATTTGCTTTTATATAAGCAATATTTACGAGCTAAAATACAAAAATCTAACTATCGACCTAACTATGGTTTGAGGCTTATAATAATAAGACCTCCCTTCTATGTATATCTCATATTCGAACACAAACACGTGAGGAAAGCTTTTTAAAATTCTACAGGCAAAGCCAATCATACAAGACAAGCAAAGAGTTTATCTAAAATATTTTTATAGCTGGCTACCAACAACACATTTTAACATTAACTGTCTCTTTGTATGACAAAACTAACGTTTCATAAAAATAGGTTAGAAAAATTATTATTATCTAACACGGGAAAAATCAGCCTAAAATTGCTAGCATCGAGCCCAAGATGTGTTTTTAACCCACACAACAACGCACACACGCACACACACAACCCTAATGTGACATTTATAGACGCGTCAGCTGAAAAACTCACACACACAATCCCAAACCATAACTCTACTTATATAAGGTTTAAAGTTCCCAGCATATATCAAGCTAAATTAGGATATTTCAAAAGTCAAACGCAATACTTGAATTTTTTGTATGTAATCAAAAAAGAACTTTGTTACAACGGATTAAAGTAAAATATATATTTTTTATGGAAAACAGATATGTCATGTCTATGTTCAGAATTTGAAAGAGCTTTCCGAGAGGAGCCGAGCGCTTACCGATCGGGTCCGAGTGGCGCCGAGACGAGGCGAGTGCCGCGAATGCATTACGACGTAGTGCTATAGGGCTGGTACGTAGGAAAACTGGTATTTTTATATACATACATACTATCTGTTGATGTATATACAATTTTATGCGTTTCCTGTGGCGTAAAATATTTTTTGGTACAATTGTTTTTGGCGTCACTTCGTCGCGTTACTACAGATTGTTCTTTTGTACAGAAAGTTTAATTTAAATATGAAAGAAATTTGTAAATAGGCTCTTTGATGCAGTTTGCAGTACTTAATGTATTTTTTAATTCGGTTGCATAAGTATGAAAATATATTGAGTATTGATCACTGATAAAATAAGATGTATTGAAGTGGTTCTTGTAAGGTGGCCCAATTACTCATACGGTGCACCTATTTATTCTCCTCATTTCATCTTCCTAACGGCTTTCATCTTCAAATACTAGGAGAAGAATAGATACTTACCGTCAATTGTACTAAGCTACAGGAATTAGATGTGAATAACACATTATTTTAATTAATAAAATAATATTTTTCTTATCAGCAGAATAAGCAGTCGATTAACGTAGGAAAATATTATGGAAATTTGGAAAAGCTCTATGTCGTCAGCCCTGCGCGTAGGGCGGGGAGAGGCGGGGCAGGCGCGCGCGGGGCGGGGAGCCTCTGTCGCGCCAGTCGGTCGCGGGGCGCCGCGCAGCCCACACGCGATATGCGCGCCCTCTAGCGTATTATGTTCCTCCCCGACCTCCCGCGAGCCTGCATGGTGGACGACGTAGCGACTTATTTGCAAGCGCCCTCCTCGGGACAGGTGGCTACAATTATTAACAACAAACCCATATGTAATTAACAATGATCATATTAACAGATGTTGTGAGCTAATGTTGCTTACCTAAACTGCGTCGGCCGCCCGGGTATTTTCGGGACGTACCGATTTCGCCGTCAAATCGATGTGAACGCACGTGATCCTAAGTTGTAGGCTGGATGCGAGTTGACCGCTGAGCAAGGTAACATATTTAAAAAATACAAAAGATATATGTCGACGCACGAGAAGATTAAGTAAAAGTGTAAAATTGAAGAAAATTTAAAGTAAAATTGTGTCCAAAACATGACGTGTAAACAGATCGATAGCACGCTTGCAACACTGACAGGTAGCTACGTGTATTCTGTGAAGGTGTAGAAGACTCGCCACTCAGAGTAAACTGAAGATTTCATTGAAGAAGACTCATTTGAAGACAATGATAGAGACGGAAGAAGTATCACGGGTAATATAAATCATACTAAATGCAACACTAAATATAAACTTTAACTCAAATTTACAGGCGAACATTCAAATTTTAACAAATTAAAGTCATAAAGCCATAAACCAGTAATGTTGTAAAATCTAAAATTAAGTTTATTTGTGAAACAACGTCAATGAGTCACAATCTCGTAACGAAATCACTGAGAATTTATATGACTTTTTTTTAAGTCCACAAGTATAACATAAAAACAAAAATAAAGTTTAAAGTGTTCTTGAAATAGATATTAGAGACACGTCCAAAAAGACCACACCATATTCATAAATAATGTAATAATAAATAGTTTATAATAATAAAAATAATTCTTGTAAATTTTATGTAAAAAAAATATAAGTTTATGTAGGTATCATATTATGAAAATACAAAATCGTTATCAGAAAAGTAATAATCTAATTCGATGTGTTACAAATTATTTCAGTGAAAAAACCTCTAAAATATAAATATAGTGAATCTAAAATCATGAATTATAATTGCACTAACAAACGTTGTAAATTACAATTCAATACCAGAGTCCAAATCAAAATCAAAAAAGGAACTATAAGATAGCACAGACAAACAACGGTAGAAATAAAAAAGTAAAAAGCTTGGTTAATCGATATGGTGTGGCTAAGATGTGAATAAGTTGACTGCAGGGAAACTACGGCATAGAGTAGCATAACGCCCAACGCTATCTGCAGTTTACGTTGTTTTGCTAAAACCACCTCTATCTGACTACAAAAACAATTTATTTACGATAATCAATAAAAAAATATTTTTGTTAGAACGGCTGAATACTTTTTATGTATTTTGAAATAGTTTTTTAATCTATATCGATGTTTGATTATTTTAGGTTATGATTTGAATTAGGATGTCGTGTATTCTTTTTTTATAGTGACACAATTATGGGCAGACTAGGTATTGTAGATATTCTGCCTTTTATGACATTGAAACTTACACGATTAGTCTTAATTGGCAAAGAGAAGTAGATAAAGATGCATACATGTGCTAAAATAATTAAATATTACCTTATTTAGTCAGTTTAAGTTTGAAGAAAGTATTTCTAATGTTTTAATAATAGATATGAAAGCAATGTTTTGTAACTGGAAATAATATTTTTTGTCGTCTTGTAAATTTTGGAGTTATTGGCTCTGTGCCCTAATACTTTGGCCTTGATCTTGATGATGAATATATGTTAGATAAACACACATTTTTACGTAATGGATACTTAAATCGTAATAATAAAAGTATTCACTAATTAAACTAATGTTCAATTAGTAGTAAAGTTTAAAAAAATAGAATTAATACCTATTAATTTTTTATCTATTAAAATCAAAAAAGGAGGTCCTCAAATCTTTTTCATTTAAATTAGATTCAGGTGCATTTAAGTCGATTCCATGTAAGTTGTATGTACGATATCAAACTAGGTAACCTCCCAAGTTAGTCAAGCCGAGACCCAGCGCTTATTCAGCAGAGATAACCCGACCAGAACTACGTTTAACTTGAATTTCTAATTTAATTCCGTACTAGAATTCACTTGTGGAATACCACCTATTTGATTAAAATTTGAAACTTTTACATGGAGACTTGAACACTTACTGATATAAAACCTAACGTCATTTAACATGAACGAATCCATAAAAATGAAATGAAATGGAGAAAATTCCAAAGATGGAAAACCGAAATGAATGGAACCACTTTATGGATTACACGATTGATGGAAAGAAATAAGAATTTTATGATGTTTTCGCTTATTTTATGTCACGGAAACGAAACAACTCATTTATTAAGAAAATCAATACTAAATAAGTGGAAATTTAAGCTTGCGTAATAATTAAACTGAAAAGAAAGAATGCTCCTCTGTCTTGGACAAGCCGTCAACCATTTCAGAAATAAAAAAATGTAACGGCGTCTTTTGTCACAAAAAAGAATACTCCTGTCAAAAAATACTGCCACCATGAGAATAATAATGAAGTAAATTGTCAAAAATCGATACGTAATTTTTTCAAAAATGGAACATTCGTAAATACGAGCACAGATTAAATAATACACCCAAAGTACCCGGCCGGCTGGCGCTGAGCGGATCGCGTCGCATCGGTGTTAACTCGATGTATCCCCCTGTTGTTTTCTTCTATCACCCTTTTTCTTGCCACTCGATGTATGAATGTTTTTCACTAACTGTTAATGTTGATATTTTAATGTATCCATAATAATTGTTAGCTCGATTTTTCAATGTTTCTGTTAAGTTGTGTGAAATATTATGATCGTCGTTTATAATATTAGAGAAAAAGCTACGTTGGTACTAGTCCTAAAATTTCTAAGTAAGTAAAGTAATAATTCACGCAACACAATATGTATTTTTTTATTCGACAGTTATATTGTCTTTAACAAATATAGGCATAACCAATTAATACTGTTAAAATAACGAAATAGAATAAAACATAATCGATTAATACTGTTATACCGATTAATAATGATTACCTATTAATCTGTAGAATATTGAGTGAAGACAATATGGCGTCTGTTGTAAACAAAGTGGTCAGAAAAATTGGTAACAACATTATATTTGTCTCTTATTGTTAAATTTCATTCAGTTTTTCCGCAGTTTCCTTGTACAAAAAACATCTCTATTCTTCTGGCCACAATATTTAGAATATAATTCTGTAAATGTGCATGGTTCCTGAATGCACTCCCTAAAAGCGAGAATGTGTTGCACGTACCTGTTTTTATTTTTACTTTTTAATGTTACTTTTTTAAATTTCTCTTTTAATTTCACTACTCCAAGCAAAGTCCATTAGTAAATTGGATTTTGTATATTGATGTTTTTTTTGATTGTACAGCACAGGTAGGGATTTATCAAGCCTGTCTGTAAATGGTCTGTATATTTAACTTTAATTGTAACCGTATTTTCTGACAGATGTTTAAAAAATGACAATTTCAGGTATAAAAATAGGTTATTGCCATTTTGCTGCAATGTCGGGGACTGTGTGAATATTTCTTGGATTAATATGGATTGCCAGGCGGTTAATTTCACTTAAAACACATTTTATTCAGCATTTAAATCATTAAGGAAACGATTTCGATATAATCGTGGAAGGCACAATTCAAAAGCCGTGTTGCAACTCCGCAATCCAGGTTTACGGTCGTTGCGGCTATAGCCTGCTGTTACGATTGACTTCAGTTTTCTTATTTTAGAAACAAGAACAAACTATAAACGTGCGGTTAATTCCGACAAATCTTTTAATCTAAGCGAAATAACCTCAAATTTAATGTTTATTGCCAAAATACTCAAACACCAATCTTCTCTTCTTTTTGTCACAAAAATTTAAATTTAAGTGACAGAGATCAAGACTGGCCACCGACTTAAAATTTGATGTTTAAGTTAATGTTTTTAAAGCCTGATATTATACAATGGATACCTATAGATGAAAAGGATACTATAGGTCTAAACTGAAATAGCGATTCTGCGCTAAATGACCCATTGCTTAAAATTAAATTTAAGTAGAAAGCTGTCGTTAGCTTATGGACAAAACAACCAATAAATAAACTTAACTAAAATCGTAATGACAAAAACTAAAAAATAACACGGGTGTAGTAAAATAACGTGAGGTTTTTTCTATGGAGAAATTCTTAGTATTAGCACGTGTGCAGTGCACTGTAACTTTTGTTATTATGAGACCCGAAAATTTACGAAACGTTTGATCACACCTCTGCCTTGCCTTTGAGGAAAAACAGACCTATTATGTTATCTCACTAACTAGAAATATGAAATTCCCTTGTGTACCAAATAAAATCCAAAGCTAACTCCATTTACAAAAATAAATACATGGCAATCGCCATATGTATACGAGGACGAACTAACATAAAGTTTATTACGTATACATAATGGGTGCTCAGATCCCAGTGGAAACGATAAAAAAAGATGGAAGATACAATAAATATGGCCCTCCAATTCGGAACTCATACCAAATGTGAAAATATCGTAAATTGTTCTAAGTACAAACTTTTTATGGTTTAATTTTGCTAATTGTGCGAAATATTTGCTTATATTTCTAGGAATAAAGGCCCTTATATCTTTAACATAACTAATAATCATTTCATCTCTGCCTTGGGTGTCGTGTACCAGCTAATAGACATAGCATTACTGAACATAACCTTATTGCAGATGTTACTTGCGTAGTAAATATCATATTGCGGTTCCTAATCTGTCTCCTAAGCGCGATAATTACGGGGAACTTCATAAAGGCAAGGCTTATCTATTAATTGTAGTTGACGTCTTTACGCTAATAGTAGAAGCTAAGGTTAAAATAATGTTATGTTTTTACCTTAAGACTGCACCAGGATAGAGTGTTTTAAAAGGGTTAAAACACTGCGATCATATTTTGTGCAGAATCCCTTAATTTTTCTCATTACCGAAAACTACACAAATCCATTACGATGTTTTTAAGCGACTTTTTTAAAGTATGTATAAATTTTATCAAATGAGCTCTCTCTGCTAGGCAAGGATCTCGTTCTAATCACTAGAGTTAAATATTTTAGTTACACTGAACATAATATAAATATTTCAGTATCAAGGATACTTAGGATATTGACCTCACTTTACTTTTTTTTTCAATTCAAACAAAGACGAGTTAGTTATTGAAAATACAAATGTCTTCGAAACGATTCTAGTATCATTTTTAACGCGAGAACACTGTTTTCTAGTCTATCCCACCAGTTGACAGCGTAAAATATTTGAAAATTTAGTTCTTGAAGTAAACACCAGGAGCGTTGTTTTTTTTATTATAAAAATATTTTGTATAGCTCATTACCGTTACCGTAACCGGAGATAATTGTGTTCTCTTATCATAGCAGAAATAATACTAAGATAACCTAATAAAGCTGTTGTCGATATCAAGAGAAGGGAATAGACTCAATTTTCTTCCCATACCAAAAATTCTCTCTTAGGACTTTAAGTGCTTTCAAAATACATATTTTACTGTGGTTAGAAAAACGTACACCTAATAAAGATAGTACTAGGTACTTTTTATATTCTTACAAACACAGTAAAAATAAAAAAAAGTAAAAGAAAACCTTAGTTTCTCAGTTCAAACGAACATCAACTAATGATAAAACGACTACTATTTTTTTATGAATGTGAGTGATAAAATTTATAGTGGCTGCAAAATTCTAATTAATTTATAACTTTAAATTAATAGTTAATTTATGGCTTTAAGTTATTAAAGTGATTCTGTCTCTAAAATTCATATTAAACTAACAAAGACAACACTAAATATCAGAATTTGTGAGTTAGATAAAATGTTAGTCTGCAATTGTTGTTCTAACTCCAGTCAGCTACAGTACATAATATTTTTTCACAATAGAGTAGATACTTAATGCCTTCGTTACTAATTCTAACAATAAAACGTCTCACATGTAAACGCTAGACCGGTCACACAAAAATATTTTAAGCAATTGCTTAAGCATGTCCGGTTTCAAATGTCAATCATAAAATTTTTTGCATTAAGATTCACTTTGCATGTTACTTGAAATTGTAACTTACAAAAAATTGTAATAACCTGGCGATTAAAAAGAGTGGCCTAAGTTTTTTGCCAGTTCTTCTCATGGTCCTACCCTACGTCAGCGAACTGGCTGTAGGTTCATTGGCTGACATTTTGTAATTTTTATTCATAAGTGTTAAATTAACACTTATTAACAACTTATAACTTCTATCTTATAAATCTTTCTGTGATGAGCATGATTGTTTGTTCTGTGTCTGGGTGTAATTTATCTATAATATGTATGTATTTACAAAAAAAAAAAAAATGTATTTAAGTAGTATATCAGTTGTTTAGTACCCATAACACAAGCAAATATAATTGCTTAATTTGGGGCTAGATGGCGCTGTGTGAATGTGGTAGAATATTATTATTATTATTATTATTATAACAAAATTAACTTAAACGAATAAATGTCTTTAACTTTGATGCGAACTACCTAGCCATTATAATAACAGTAGATTCCCATCAGAATTAAGTTAAGAGAAAATTTTTCTATCCATATCCGAATCCGTAATCAATATACAATAGCTCAATAAATTCTTCATATTTTTACAATCGACACAATATTTACTTTTTCGATTTGCCTACCAAAGTGACTTCACTCAGGATAAACAGTCAGAGTTATCAAGCATTAGTAGATGGTGAACTTCAATATAAAGGCTTTGTAAAATGTATTTTACGTCCACAGGATCAAAATAACAAAAAAAACATGCGCGTATCTACCTATAAGTCTAACCAATTAATTTCTAGGTTATTGATAATTACGCGATAATAGATGAATACAAAATGTCCTAATCTTTCAAAAGATGACCCTTATTATATCGGCGTGAAGTTCATCTCGATGTTTGCCTTCCTCGTGATTTACAGCTTCAATATAAGATCGCAGAGTTATCTTGTAAACAAGACGTAGGCCGCATACTGATGTGGTGCCCAACTTATTACATAAATTGCTTTTACTACAAAAGTATGATATATTATGGCAAGTTTGCTGTGCCTCCATATTTTGTACTTCGTAATTAAGTTTCTTCTTGTCCACATTTGTTTCTAGTAACTTTATTCTAGGCTTCAAATGGTGCTAAGTACTGTTTAAGTTATGTAACTTCTCTTGCTCATACTGTGACTTCGTACGTGACTTATTTGATGAAGCGTCGGACTGGTATACCTCGTTGATACCTCTTCTTAAAAACGAGTTTCAGAACTCTTTTCCAGAAGTGAATCTATGTGTTTGAATACTGAGTAGATTCAAAGAATCTTATTTCTTCTCTTGTATATAAATCTCAGAATATCGACGGTAAGTAACATACACACATACACAGCTTCGCGCCTTTTCTCCCCGATGGGGTAGGCAGCGGTGTTTAACCACCCACGTATTGCGATTTTATTTTTGTTCCCATGTAACTAGGGGCGAGCCTGGTGCCATTTACCTTAATTCCAGACTCCGGGCTAATACTGCGAGTTTCTCGACAGAAAAACCCAATAACACTTTACCCGACCCGGGCATCGAACTCAAGACCTCAGCGTGGTAATCCGTACACAGTACCACCGAATCACAGAGGCATTAAAGTAATAGTTTCTGTATTTTAAAGTGTTATAGGCATGAGAGCACTGGAAACCTAGATATTCCTTCGGTCTCTTGTTTTCTTTTCCTTTACTTTCTCTCGGTTAAAGAAAGGAAACAAACAAATCACTATCAATGCATAGATATTTGAGCGCTATGTTTTTAGTGCTTCTTCAGTTTCAAAGGTTAATGGATATTCTTTATTTAAAATTATCAATTACGAGGCGAAGCAGTTGCTTAGTTGGATTCCGCGAGAAATTTAAGTTACACTTACTCTTACACAAAATATAAGATCGTGCTTACTTGATGACGTCTAATCTTTACTTATTAGCATGTCAATGACAATTTTGGTTATGTTCAAATTATATCGGTAGAGAACTCGGCTACAAATATCAGTATAGCAGCGATCCACAATCTTCACGTAGCAGATACTAGGGCACGCAGAATGATTTGTGCTTGTTCCATTGTCTAGTTTGGCACATATATACAGCTTATACCCATGGACGTCAGCAGCATAGTGCAAAAAGGTGCGCTTGTACCCACCTTGCCAGGCAAAGATACGTAGAGAAGGTTTAAAATTTTTATAAACTTAGTTTTTTAACTGAAGCGCTAAAGTTTGCTTTCAGTTGCCCCTCCCCGAAACTCAGATGTACTTCCCTAAAAGTAATCTTGTCGGTGCCCATGCTTACACCATTAATAAATCTCAACTGTTATAACTAAACTATTAAAAGAAGTCCTCAAGAAATAAAAATAAATAGCCGTCTTTAAGTTTGAACACGAATTAAAACGTGTTATAAAAAGTGGTTGGTTTTTAGCGGAGAGGCAATCTGAGCTAAGTTTTAATGTAAAGGAATAACAGTTAGGTTTCACGTTAGGAGCTGTGCCAAGTTGTGGGCACCTGCCAACCGACCCTGTTTATTGACCTTGGTTGATGGGTTACAGCGCTGGACATTGGGACAGTTAAAAAAGATCAGAAAAGTATTTTAAATGATAGGTATTTCGTTTTTTTCACACCAACAAAAGAAAATAAAAAGAAAATTAAATATTTACCCTCAGTTTCTGAAAAGCTGATCAACGAAAAATTAACTAATCACCTGTTAAATTTCATGTAAAGTATTTATGAGCATGCTATAAGCATGTATAATTAGGTTATTTTACCTAATCAGTTACAAATTAGATCAAATTAAACTTATTATTCATGCTTTTAGCAAACTAATTGGTACTTCACTTGAAATTTAACAGTTGGATTAATTATTCTTCCCTTGATCAACCTTTCAGAAACTGGGGGCTAATCTATAAAATACAATAAAGGTTGTTAATTTATTTTGATAATAAATAAAAACTACAAAGCTAAATTTGCATAATAGTGCTTAATGTATTTATTATATTAGGCAGGCTTAGAGACTAATAAAAATTAAAATGCTTATACAAGCTACACATACTCATACTATATGAAAAACAACATGATAAATTAACAGAATTAAAGACAAAAACAATGTAATATCTTTTTAATTCCTGTAACTCCATAGAGGTAATGATATTGGGCTAGTAATTTTAATTAATTAATCCTGTCGTCTATCCTGCCTTTGAACGCCACTTTGGTTACGGTAACCCACGAACAATTGAATTACCAGTTTCTTTTAACATGACGTTAAAATTATTAAAGTTTCGTAGACACAAAGTACATACACACGAAAAAAATATTTATATAAATTATAAAGGTTCTTTGTTGACTACGCAACCCTTTAAAGGATAAAAAAACCATACTAATATTATAAATGCAAAAGTAGCTCTTTCTGTCTGTAAATGCAATGTAATGCTAAACCACTGAATCGATTTAAATTAAATTTGGTATAGAGATAGAATATATTTTGTGAAACAACATAAGCTATCTTTTATTGCGAAAAATAGCTTGAGGGGTTTGAAATAGAGGATGAAAGTTTGTATGGGAAATGCGTTATAAACGAAATTCGGCCAACAACTAGTATCTCTTAAAGCCACTATTACAGCAGTTTGAGACGATGGCTCTTGGAAGGGTGTAACGCTGCTAGCCCCACTGACTACAACTTCTTACAAAGCACATACTTTCACTAGACCAAGTCATTTCAATTACAATTTGACGCGAACAAGTGTTGCACGTGGGTGGTACATCGTGATACATCTGCATATATGTTTATACACCTCATGGCTAATCAGCTGATGGTGATTAGCCTAAATTAGGTAAATATTATATATATAGATTAGGTAAATTAAAAATATAGTACTCCTTGTTGCTATCGTTATAATAAAGTACTCACATTGATTTTTGGTTTATATTAGTCGGTTTTCTTCTAAAGAGACATGTAGTGTAGATATGGTTGACAATAAAATTGATTTATGCGGTAGTAGATCCACGCTGATTTCAGCATGAATGGGCCGGATCGTCCGGGGAAGTACTACCCTCTCATAGAAGACTACTGCGTTTTGTTCGGTGAGTGAGAGCGCTGGATGCCCAATTTCTCCCCTTTCCTCATTCCTTACCTCCCTCATTCCCTTCTTCTAACCCCATTCCCAGCCGCTATAGTGGAGGCCACCATACCGGCAGCTTGACGATGTCTTTTGGTATAGTGGCCGCCACTTCTGGATTCCACTGACTGCTTACCATCAGGCAGGGTGGAGTCACTTTAGTAGGCTATAATATAAAAAAAAATTACCACCTTTAGAGTAAAATTAAATGTCGTTTGCATACCACAAAACAATAATGTATCTTTTTGCTTGCAAGTGACCCCAGTACAGTAACACTTTTCACTGTCATCGTGAGTCTTATAGAATTTTGATGGAATCTTTTGTCAAAAGTGGTAAAACAAATATGTGGTCGACTATACAAGAATCGCCTGTAAGAAACCGAGTTGGTTTACTAGGCATAATTGTACAAAATAGAAAATCCACATAAAGAAATGCAATAAAAATCTAATTTTAATTGGTGGGCTGTTTGCTTGTCTGCCAGTGTCGAGAATAAAAATATAGCGTCGTGACTAACGCTACGTTCGGTACGGTTTAAGCGATTATGAAGTGGTGACACGTGAATTCAATGCGATGCGGTGCGACGCGGCGGCTATGTCCTACGTGCACGCGAATCCAAACAAAAACACGACAGCACCGCGTCCAGTTATATCAAGCCAACTGATCGCGTTCGCTTCATTTCGCGCCGCTTCGCACCGCACCCTACGTGCGTTTGGTCAGAAGCCACTTCAATAGTTTTCGACTGTTTGTTATTTTCGCGCCGCGCCGCGCCGCCTCGCGTTCGCGTCTAGATCGCTCACGCAGGACGTCGCGATATCAAACTCTTGCAGTGGACATCTTAAGGCTAACGTTAAAATATTATTCCGTCTTAAAACAAATAGTATGGCATACCGTAGCTATAAATATGCAACAAGATTTACATTGCGTACAGTAGTATGCAAAGTTTACTACGTCCATTTAAAATGGTAAAAAAACAGCTATTGTAACGGTTTAACTTAACATACTTCCTCATGACTCTGAGGATATTATTGTTGATCTACTGCTTTTTATTATCCTTGTAAGGTTATATGGTGATTTTCGTTGGAACCAAACATTGTAGTAAACTTTTCTCAAGAGTATTTTGAGGTCGTATAGGCGTTGGATAGTGACGTTTATACAACCTAGTAGTATACATTCTAGATTGATGGTAGGCAAGTCATTAAATAAAAGCAGGATTATGAAACACATAGGTAGTAACGTTCTGTGTTATGATTGCTGCCTTTTTTTTAAACTAGCGTTCCGAGGTGCGGTTTCACCCTCGTCTTTGCTAACTGCTCTGCTCCCGTCGTCAGTAGCGTGATGTTAAATAGCCTATAATCTTCCTCTAGAACTGGGCTATCATAATGGAAAAAGAATTTTCAAATCCGACTGGTAGTTGCAGAGATTAGCGCGTTCAAGCAAACAAACAAACTCTTTCGTATTATATAATAGTATACAGATCTGCATACCAATCGTAGCGATTAATAGACATCTTACGGTTAAAACTATTATTAGTCTAGTTACAATTAACCAGTAATCTGTTGTGCCTTTGCTTCCGAGCAAGTACAAATTTGATTTTTACATAAAGTGTTATTGCTAATCCAAACACAAACGTGTTAATCAACCAAACATAGCCATCTTAACCACTAGGTCATTATTACATTATTACTCTACGAAAATCGTGTACTAGACTTACCCCCAGTTTCTGAAAGGCTGATTAACGAATAATTGACTCATCCCCTGGTAAATCTCATGTAAAGCACCTAAAAGCATGCTAAAAATATGGATAATTACGTACTTGGATAACTAAATATTCATGCTTTTAGCAACCCAATTGGTACTTCACATGAGATTTAACAGATGATTAGTTAATTTTTCGTTGATCAACCTTTCAGAAACTAGGGGTTAACTATGCAAATCAACACATCATCAAAATACTCAAAAAAGAATTATGAATCATTAAAAACTCTCAAATCTTGTGATGATGTGTTATCATAGGTGCCAGTTGCCAAGCACCTTGGCCACGTGTCTGGCAGACTCTGCCAACAACTGGCATATTTCGCCCTTGACACTGCTCCCGCCCAATGTCCGCGAATTATGAAATATAATTTCCTTTACGTTCTTCTAATTAGAAGTGACTTAGAATTGCGTGTGATGTTTTAAATAGGTATTGTAGAATCTAGATTGTGAAACTGGTACAGATATGTAACTTTACTTTAAAAATCGTCTTTCTCTCACCCAGGTGACAATTTAAAAATAATAATAATAATATTCTACCACATTCACACAGCCCCATCTAGCCCCAAATTAAGCAATTATATTTGCTTGTGTTATGGGTACTAAACAACTGATATACTACTTAAATACATTTTTTTTTTCTTTTTTGTAAATACATACATAATAAAGATAAATTACACCCAGACACAGAACAAACAATCATGCTCATCACACAAAGGTTTGTCCTGGGTGGGAATCGAACCCACGACCTCCGGCTTAGCAGTCAGGGTCACTAACCACTAGACCAACAGGCCAGACAAAATTAAAAAACTATTTAGTTCTCACAGTAAATATTAGAGGTAATGATTATTTTCATTGTATAGAATGAACGGTCGTGTAATTCACTTTGAGGACTGTATTGTTTTAGTAGTAATGATGTCAATGTTACCGTTTATTGGCCATTTACATCGGCCTGGTTATCATAACATTTCATCATCATCATCATATCAGCCAAAAGACGTCCACTGCTGGACATAGGCCTCCCCCAATTATCGCCATCGTAGCCGGTCGTTCGCCGCCCTCATCCATCGGTTGCCCGCCACCCTTATAAGGTCGTCGGTCCACCTTGTGAGGGGTCTGCCCACGCTGCGTCTTCCGGTTCGTGGTCGCCACTCTAGAACCTTTCTGCCCCAGCGGCCGTCAGTTCTGCGAGCTGATTTCAGATTTGAGTTCATAACATTTAGACTTACCTAAAAACATGCTAATAAAACACAGCCAAGCTTTTGTTGCGATGAAAGAGAATGTACGAAATTAGAGGTAATTGTGACTCTTAGAAGTTTAATAAACATCCGTCAATTTATAGAAACTGTAAATAATACCATAAACATCTTTACTATTATATAAAGCGGAAGAGTTTGTTTGTTTGTTTGAACGCGTTATTCTCAGAAACTACCAAACGAATTTGAATAGTTCTTTTTGCCTGTAATTGCCGAGTTCCTGAGGAAGGTTAAAGGCTATGTAATATCACGCTACTGGCGACGGCAGCAGAGCAGTAAGCAAAGACGCGGGTGAAACCGCGCCGCGGCAAGTTAGTTTGAAATTAAATTTCATCTTGCTGAAATAAACAGCGTAGTCCAGCCGTAAATATTTTTCAATATTAGGATTAAAATTGAATTTAAAGCGCGAAATTTTTTATTTCACATATAACTAAAACTTTAGATAAATAAATTAATCGCCATTAATTTATGGAGATATGTTTGAATCGCAGCAAATGGCGTTCTATAGTCTCTGCTTACCCCAGTAATAGGCGACAGGCGTGAAGTTATGTATGTATGTAATCGCCATTTTGACAAAATATATTATTGAATACACAAGTTACCTGTATCTCGTTTCCATGTGAGTGCACCGATATCTCGGCTTGCATCTGAGGTCGGGACCACAGATAACATCTAAGAATGTACTGAAATTATTATATTTTATATTTCGAACTCCTTTGTTGTCGCCACCAGACGTAGTTCTATGAAAAGTCGAACTTCCGTCTGAATGGAGATATATGGTATGATTTAGGGGTTCAAAGATCTTATGAGTGTTCCTTCGTATCAGTTTTAGCTAATGGACAAAAAATAATCATTCGTTGACAAAATTCGCATTATAAGACAAGAAATCGAATTTTAAGATCGAAATCAATAGCTTTAAGTTGCTTACTTTGGATTTAACAGCGCAGTTTAGTTATTGTGTTATTATTATAAGTTACTAGCTTTTCACACTAAGTTACATCTTTGGTTACTGCTCTACTCCTGTCGCCAATAGCGTGATGTTACATAGAATAAAACCTTCCTCAAGAACTGGGCTATCAAACGCAAAAATAATTATTCAAATTGTAGGTACTGGTAGTTCAAGAGGTTAGCGCTTTAAAACAAACAAACTATTTCGCTTTATATAATTTTATAGATTTAACTAATTTGGTGATTAGCTAATTTAACCCTCTAATAAAATTTAACTTTAAAATGCCATTTTTATTTTAATTTTTTTTTATTTTAGCCTACCAAAGTGACTCCACTCCGCCTGATGGTAAGCAGTCAGTGGAATCCAGAAGTGGTGGCCACCATACCAAAAGTCATCGTCTTAAACTGCTGGTATGGTGAACTCCATTATGGCGGCTGGGAATGGGGTAGGGGAAGGGAATTCGACTGCACCGTTGGTCTAGTGGTTAGTGTAACTGACTGCGACGCCGGGTGTCGTGGGTTCGATTCCCGCGGAAGGCAAATATTTGTGTGATGAACATTTGTATTTGTCTTTAGTCTGGGTGTTTCCTATGTATTATAAGTATGTATTTACAAAAAAAAAAAGTATGTATATGTATTATATTTCAGTTATCTAGTACCCATAACACAAGCTCTGCTTAGCTTGGGACTAGATGACGGTGTGTGATAGTGTCCACATATACATATATATAATTAGGGAAGTGAGGAAAGAGGAAAGGAGGGAAATTGGGCCTCTGGCACTCTCACTCACCGAAAAAACGCAGTAGTACGGATACTGCTACTCTTACGTCGATCTTCTATGAGAGGGTAGTACTTCCCCGGTTTATCAGACCCGTTCATGCTGAAACCAGCGTGGATCTACTACCTGATATTTACTGCATTTTTACTGCTGTAACATCTCACTACTGGGCAAAGGCTTCCTCCATAACTTGTATAATCTGCGATCGATTGACACATAGCATAACTTTTTAAAATCAAGTTTATCTTTTTCAACCCCTATCTTGAACCAAGTTCTGTATAAAGTAAAATAGTTCAATTTGATACGGAACATGCACAACTTTTACTTTCCTTCTGATTTTGTTCTCTGATCTCTTTGACTGACTTATTAATATATTTATTTAATTGTTGATTCTCTTACTTTTTCTAGTCAAAAATATCTACTTGTATTTTCTTATCTATAATTCCATACTATTATATATAGTGGAAGAGTTTGTTTGTTTGTTTGTTTGAACGCGCTAATTTCTAGAAGTACCAGTCAGATTTGAATAATTCTTATGGCGTTTGATAGCCCAGTTTTAAGGAAGGTTATACTCGTAGGTGTAACATCACGCTACTGGTGAAGGGAACAGAGCAGTACCTAACCGAAGACGCGGAACCACACTGTGGGCAGCTGGTCTTTAATACACATAATTCCACCACCCACCACCACCCTTCGGACTATATTATTCATTTAGTTCAGGTCTCGGCACGATGTTTTCCCCATATAATGTCAGTAATGCATAATATAATTAGCTGCATGACCGTATAAATCTTTGTGACTCAATTATCGTTAAATTTTGTGGAGAGGAATCACAGTACTACATATTTGAGCGCGGAATTTTTAATATATGCAACGCATATTACAGGATTGCAGTGATTAGTGGTCAACGTAGCCTATGTACCTTTAGTAATGTTAAAAAAAGCCCTTGATATAAAGACATTAATTTCTCTCCTTTCCTTTTTCCTCACCTTCTTAATTATTTTACCTACCGTGAAGGGAGTAGCACTTGCAGCGGCTCCGCAGAGTCCCTGGCATTACAGGAGCAATGCTAGGGACTCTGAGTCATCCGTGAGCGACAGTTACCACTTACTATCACATTCGCTGTTTGCTCGTCCGCCTCTGTCGGCAATAAAAAAAAATTAAGACCTTGATTACTTTTATACTACACATAAAGGAAAAGGGAGATTTTAGCTTCACATCGCAGATTCATTCTCTAACCATTTAACAATTTGTATGAACTTCGTGTTCGTTAATAATATCTTCCTAAGGTCGCAGACGCTGGGTTTGTTCTCCTAATGCAATATTTGTCTCTAAAAAGTAGCATAAAGTATCTATCGGTGAAATAAAAAAGCTACGTTTTGGTGTCAGAATTTTACCAGTGTTAAACGGTGGGTAAATTTCTGGTACTCCAGTAATACCCATCACAGGAGTTCTCGCAATAAGAATTAAATACTATTTATGCATATCATTATGATTATTTATTATTCATGTATTTCATTTGTATAAATCATCTTATCCTTCTGTTATACTGCTGACGTACGAATTTGATTTTACACATCTTGTTTGACGTCATGTACCTCACAGTTTTCATTCATCTTTATCTCATCAAAGTTTTAAATCTCAACTACTATATACTCTATGCGTTTAACTACATAGATATCGATAAGAACAATCTTCAGTACTCCAATCTACGGAATGAAAGACGACGTATAACTAGCGGCCGGCGTCCGTTCGTCCATTTTCCGATAATAGATCTCACCGTCTCACTCACACGAGAGACGTTGCGCAAACGCCAACCCAGAGCTAAAACAGGGGCTCAGCCATACTAAATTTAGTTCTGCAACACTGCATCGCCCCGTGTGATGCCCATAGAAAACATTAACAACGATATACCGCACGATATATGGACACCGCATATTCCCAGCCAGATTTTCGCGAACACAAATTGCTGTATAATATTCAATTAGGTCGGACGATATTGATGGCGAACGGTCCGGCCGGCAATTTTGGTTAGCGCATCTGCCGCTCCTATATGCGTTACATTTGATATACGATTAGTTTTCGAACCGTTTTCACTAGGCCGTGATCACGGCCGGCGCTCCATTATCGGCGGTTAGCGCTCGTGTTTGGGTGATTCTGGTCCATTCCAGTGACAGTTTGCGCATTTGTCCCTCAAGGTGCGTCGCCGATGGACTATATATAACCGCACACGCGGCCGCTCGTCTCGACGATTTTTCCTCGGTCCGTCGTACGGGCGGCATGGTGCCAGCTACACGTCACACCTCTATTACCTCATAAACGCCAAACTTTGAGAAAGGACTTTAAAATTAGCAAGGACGCGGGTTGTACCGCGCAGACAGGCCGCGGCCACGGATATTTCTGTACGGCGACACGAGTGCTCCTGATAATTACGCAAGCGAGCATCGAACATGGCCGCCGAGCGCCGCAGCAAAAGACGCGGGAGAGGAGAGATGAGCTGTCACGGGATATTTATGAAATTCGAACTAAAATAGATTCAGTAGCAGCTTGGAGCGAGTCACCTTGACGCGCGTGCATTATATAACGCGCGCCACGCGAAACGAACTCGCGACAACTTCCAAATTTGAAATTCGAAAATGTCAAAAACGTGACGCCATTGGTGACGTGTTCATGTGTGACGTAAGTTTAGTGTTGCCACTCCTCCGTTCGACTAATAAATTTATTGTTTGGCATGTAAACGGATGCGTTCGAGCCAAGAAATTACAGCGTTCGGTAAAAAAAATATTGAATGAACTAACGGAATGATGGCGCAGTGTAATCGGGCCCGCCTTGCAGCTTTGCCAAACACTGTCTTGTTTATACTAGACCAGTTGCACAAGACTTTTGATTATGGAATCTTTACACCTCTAGCCGATTCCTTACTCTATCGTCGCAGACCGGGATTTGATCTCGCTCTATTTTTTATAGAACTTTTAATTACTCCTTTCTCCTAATGACGGCGGCGCCTATTGAAACGGTGGACCACTTAAATTAAGTGTAGAAATGACTTTTTATTTTTAACGTCTGGTACTGTTCTCTAATGATTTTTCTCTGGTATTGAACGTCCGTTTCGTTTAACTTTACTTATGTGCATAAGTTGTAAAATGTAAATTTTGTATTGGCAATACCGTTGTCAGTTTGTCACATGTATATATATATGGCAACATTGTATATTATTATAGTGCGGTATTCTCGTCCCCACAAACTTGGCATTGCATTCCATATTTAATTATATTGAATATTGAATTATATTCTGTTATATTTAAATAAAAGGGATACTTGATTTTATTTTCTAGTAGCTCTGATTTGAATTAATGCGCTTTTGCCTTCTGCCATACAAAGTTAAAATAAATAAAATTCAGAGTAAATACCAGAAGCACTGTTCATTTTTTATCTATTATAGTTATATTAATTATATAACGTAATTAGAACAAATAAGCAAATAATTTAAAACAAAATAATGCAACAAAACTGAAATTACAAACAGGAATCGAAACCTGACAAATTCCAACGTGACATAAAGTTAAAGTCACGTTGATAACGTAACTTTTTATTGGCACGAGGTAACTTGACCTTTTAAAGTTTACCTTTGTCTCACTTAGAGAGATTTTCATTTATTATAATAAACTAGCTGCGCCCTGCGGCTTCGCCCGCGCGAAAATTGCTATGTGTTTAATTAATGTAACTCGGGAATCAGAGCGATTTTCGGGATAAAAAGTAGCCTATATATACCCCTAAACCAAATCTATCTACCTACCAATATTCACTGGAATCGGTTTAGCGGTTTAAATTTAATATGGTGGTTAAGTATTCTTAAACTTTCTAAATCACCGCGCAATTTTCTTAGTTTTCTTTCATAAGAACCTTCTCCTGACAATAACAAACACAACAAAAAAAGAAATAACGAAATTGATCTAGCCGTTCACGCGTGATGCCATGACCAAGGGAAATAGGGATTCATTTTTATATATATAGATAGATAATACGTTTGGTAACTTAAATTTTTGAAGTCACGTTGGTAACTTGACCATTTAACGTTTACGTTGTTTATAGCAATAAAATATAAATCTTTCGAAATTATCTTTCAACGATAGAAAACTGTATCAAAAAACAATATGAAAGACTTTATTTAAAACTAACCTTCCGCAGCGCGGTTAATAGGTACACCCGTATTAAGTTATATCTTTGGTAACTGCTCCACTCCCATCGCCAATAGTGTATTATATATCTTCCTCTAGAACTGGGCTATCAAACGCAAACATAATTATACAAATCAGACTGGTAGTTCCTGAGATTTGCTCGCTCAAACAAACAAACAAACTCTTCCGCTTTAAATAATAGTATAGATGCCAAAAAAGCTCCTTAAACGTCAAAACGTTCTCATTATAGTAAACGTTTGACGTCGTCGGCACCTCACAAGGTTGCCCAACAACCTGATAAAAGTGACAATGGATGAGCGCTGCTCACGACCGCTCAAGATGGCGTAAACTGGAGGAGGCCTATGTCCAGCAGTGGACGTCCTTTGGCTGATATGATGAATCATTTCGACTAAAAACTCTTTCAATGTAGCATACCTAACCTAGCCTAACATGACAATACTTAGGTAAAACCACAAATTATAGCTTAAGCTCCATTTAGTATTCGGTTCTAGTATGAAACATAGACAATATACACTAGCTGTTAAAAGTGAACAGAATGTTAAGTAACTCTATGGTTTGTGATGAATTATATGTTTATATGTTTAGTATGTGCGAGTAGTCGTGAATTATGCAGTTATGTGAGTGATAGTGTTCCAAGTTCAAATTTTAGTTTTCTTAGAAAGTTGAAAGGAGGAATTCCCTTTATTTTTTGGCAGTCTTCAATTGTGACGTTGTGTTCGTGATAGTGTTCTAAAATCAATTTTAAGTTTTTGTTTTTTGTATTGCGTTCAGTAGCAGACGAGTAAACTGACCACCTAATTATAAGTGGCAACTGTCGCTAATAGAATTCTGCAATGCCAGAGGCTATGCGAAGCCGCTGCCTACCGTAATATTAATGTTCTTTTTAATTTAAAGAACTGGGGATTCTTTGAATTATTTGGAAGAAACTCTACACTACACTCGGTACATGTAAAGAAAGCCTGTTATTCCGCATTATTTTATTTATTTTTAAATCACAGTCGCACTATCAATATTAAAATCACAGAAAAAAAGTATTTTTATTTCCACGCGAAACTATTTTTAAAACATACAATTTGTTCCGAGCCTGAATATTTGTAAAGTTTCCTGTGACACAGAACTGTTCATTCGTAACGAGGTTATAATATAATAATAATATAATATCACACCAACTACACACAACGCAATTTAGACCCAAAGTAAGCATATACTGTAGCTTGTGTTATGAGTTCTAGAAATGCGGATATACATACTTAAATACTTTTTTTTTTGTAAATACGTACATATTATACATAGAAACACCTAGACCAATGCAAATAGTCATGTTCATGCACACAAATATTTGCACTGAGCGGGAATCGAACCCGCGACCTCTGCGTGGCAGTCCGTATACAGCACAGAGACAGTGACATTGATACCTAAAACTCTTTAGGTTGTTGTAAATGTCATCAATTTGTGTTACAATCGAAACAACAACCTCTTGCATAACATCGGCTCATAAAGCAACCCAATATCAATATCACAAAATTTACATAATAATTACCTATCTATTTATTATCGATTGTCATCTAGTTACAAAACCGACCAATACAATAAACAATTTTTCCCTTAAGTTGATGATGGCTTTGCGCCAGCACACGCCAATGCAAATCATGACACCACAAACCACATATTGGTCGTCAGTAATCATAACTTGGTACACAAACACACGCCTATATCTTACGATAAGCCGCTGACAGCCCTAGAGGGTAGGATTAGTGAGGTGGGTAGCCCATAATCCCGGCATATCCCGGGACAACACGGGAACTATTTGCATACGATTGCAGTTAGACGTCATCTGCGGGATTTGAGACAGTGTTGCGTCTTAGCTTGGATTGTCGCAAGTCGGCTGTAATTTTGTGTAATTTCTGTCCGGGATTACTTGTGTTTAGTGTTGTGCATACGGTTAACCAAGTTTATGTGTCTAGTTGTCGATGCCCTTGGATTATATTGTTCACACATTTTGGGTACATTAAAGACAACCATTAAAAGTATCATTCGGTCTCACATCAAACGTCTACGGAAAATATCATAGCAATAGTGACGTATTGCATCATTCAGATTTACAAAAGCGCTTAAAGATTGAGATTTTAAAACTGATTAATAAATATGTAAAACGTAATAAAATATAGCATATGTTACAATTTCTATTTGTAGCTTTCTAAAGGTGAAAGAATTTTTTAAATCGGTTATGGAGATCTTGAGTTAAATCGTTTTAAACAAACAACATAAAATATTTTTTTCCACTATAGGTAATTATTCTTTTAGATATAATCGTGATGACTTAGTGATTGAGGCACCCCATATCGTACACACGGTCGTGGGTTCCAAACCGGACAAGTACCAATATGATTTATGCAAATTCATATGTACTATCTAAGTTAGACTTCAACTAACTTTTTGGCAAAGGAAAACATCGTGAGGAAACCTGAACTAATAAGGAAAATCTATAATTGCCAATTCACCTTGAGCAAGCGCAGTGATTAATACTCATGCCTTCTATCGTTATACATGAGAAGAGGCCTTTTCCTGCAATGAGAGAAAGGGCTGGTGTGAAGACTGTAGGGAATATTCTTAAAGAATAAAAGTTCGTTACGCTCTTTTGCCAGTATAATATGTAATTAGTTGTAATGGATGGTTTTAACACCTCTTGTTTACAAGGTTGTTCTGTATTTTATTATATCGGTCCGTTACTATCTCACTGCAGAGAAAGGCCTCTTCTCATAAAGAGAAGGTATGAGCATTGATCGCCACGCTTGCTCAAGGCAGAGTGGCGATTTCAGACTTCCTTAGAAGTCCAGGTTTCCTCTCGATGTTTTCTTTCACCGCCAGTTAGAAATGATCTGTATTTATACATATATAAAATATTATTAAAGCTGTATTTTAGAACAAACAAAATAAATAGAAAAACAAATAAGCTCTACTTTATTCTGTGAATTGTATATCGCAAAATTGCTATTTTTGTCCGACTGCCGAAGTCAAGGAGGGTAATGTTTTTCTCCCGTCTGTTTTTGCACTAATTTCTTCTAAACCACACAACAACTTTTAATTTAGTTTTTCTTGTTTAGAGTACTTCTTCTGATAGATTTATGAGTGTTATACATGATTATTATTAGAAAAGAAAAGACTGTCTCTGTGGTACTGTGTACGGATTACCACGCAGAAGTCTCGGGTTCGATCCCCGGGTCGGGTAAAATAATATTGGGTTTGTCTGTCGAATTTTTTTTAGTATTAGCCTGGAATCTGGAATTGAGACCGATATGGCAACAGGCATGCCTCCTGTTACATGGAACCTAAAATATAAGGGGTAAGGGTGATTAAACAGCTCTGCTAACCCTACGGGGATTAAATGCGTGAAGCTATGTATGTATGTATGAAAAGAGAATAATTTCAAAGATTTTTAAAACATATAATATAACAATTATGTTGTAATAATACATAATTGTACCCTCCGCATGCGAAGACGGGTCACAGTAGTAAAATCATAAAACTTATCTTCTAGTAATCACTATTTTAAATCTAAACATAGAAATATACAAAAATGTGTGTATTATTTCCGTCTGTCTGTCGCACGGAATGGGAAGAACTTCAAACATTTCTAATTCGGGTGCCTCGATGCGAGTTGACTACAGCATCCTGAGATCGTGTCGACTTTGATATCGTAATGTAACACTTTATAGCTCATTAGTATTACATTAATGTTATTAGTTCTAGATTAACTTATTTGGTTTGTTTTTGCTTTTATCAATATAGAGAGAAATTTACTAACGTTTCCTTTAATACAAGGTTTAAAACTGAGCAATTATCATATAGACTTTTTTTTAAATCATGTATTTTCTAAGTTTACTATGAATATATTTATTTTATATAACTTTTGTGGCAAACAAGCATACGGTCCACCTGATGGTAAGTGGTAACTATAACCTATAGAGATGGCTGTGTTTGCTAAGCATTGCAGAAATAATAATGCTTAGAAAACACTAAGCCGTTGTTTACCACGGAGAAAATGGGGAAGGAAAAGGGGAAACGTCTTCCTGGTAGCCCGTATTTGGCCTGCCGGCGCTCTCACTCATCGAGCGAAACACAGCATGAAAACTAATATTCTTACATCGATCTTCTATGAGAGGGTAGTACTTTCCCGGTCGATCCGGCCCATTCATGGTGAAACCAGCGAGGATCTACTACCGTTAATTGTTACGGTCAAAGAAAAATTCCTCAGTCCTCAATTTTTTCTCTTTTTCTTCGGTAGTGTTTTCTTTTTCCTACAATGCTTAGAGGACACAGCCATGTCCATAGATTTAACGTTAAAACTAAATAATTAAAATTCTTTATCCTTTTCTCCTATATTATTATATAAAGCGGAACAGTTTGTTTGCTTAAACGCGCTAATCTCTGGAACTACCAGTCAGCTTTTAAAAATTCTTTTTGTGTATGATAGCCTAGTTCTCGAGGAAGGTTATAGGCTATGTAACATCACGCTGCTGGCGATGGAAGCAGAGCAGTAAGCAAAGATGTGGGCGAAACTGCGCCGTGGAAAGCTCGTCTTGATAAATTCGTTGCTTGGTATTTTTTTTGTACGGTGCTTTGATTACGTCGTATCTTAAAATTGTAACTCGGACCAAAATTGTAATTTATAATTATCTGGCGATTGAAAAGAGTGGTCTGAGTTTCTAACCAGTTCTTCTTACGGCTCTACTTCGTCAGCGAACTGGCTGTAGGTTAATTAGCTGGCATAAATTTTGACGTTCATGTATCATTTATATGATCCACATGAAATAAAGGCTTTGAGTATTCACCACTCACTATTACGTGGGCTTGTTTGACACTAATGTTGTATAGAAATAAATGCAATGGTATTTAGGCGATATTACGTATGGATAACATGCAGTTTACTGAAGTTTTTGGAAATCATACTGCGTCTTTGTTTTTGGAATTTGTGACGAAGATGTACTGAGAATTGATTATTTATATGCAAGACAATATCGAAGAGCGTGATGTGGAAAGTGTCCCTCCTTAACTAAACAAAATAAATGTGCGCCTTTTTATTATAAGCTATGACGTCTTTCTTGACAAAAATGGCCATCTTTCCGCCGTTCAAACGCCTGGCATTGCAGAAGATACTTATTATCAGATGCATAATTTCGATACACAATAAAAAGCAAAATATTGTTATATAGTTTTGTCAAAAGTATAAAAATTAGAGAACTCGGCTCTGAGTTAAGCTTGCCTTTGTATATGATTTCTATATCTGTATCTTCTTTCCTATGTATATTTCTGTGTGTGTGCAATAAATAAATAAATAAATAAAAATATGTTTTTAGTTTAAAAGTGAATTTAGTAGCAATATGTTTTTTTAAATATTTCGTACACAGCGTCGTCCTACCAATTCGAGTATTAGTCACACCGTAAGTCATGTTCAAAATAAGCTTAAAACTAAAAATTATTTGCTTTGCACTGGCAATTTTTAATTTTATAATACAATGACGCTAGAACCATTAATGGATCCAGGTACATAATATAGTTCCCAGTAGCACCAACAAGGAGAAAAAAAAATTTCATTAGAACCAAAATGGATCTAGACTACGGTTTTAAGGAAATCCAAATATTTGTATAAGTCACGATAATTCGTGTAACATGTCGAATTCACAACATCGTGTACAGAAGGCGAATGTCTTACCACATAGCTGACGCAATATTTAACCGAAATAACAAATAAAACATAATTATAAAAGAGACAAAAAATACATCATAATCGTTTCATATTAACGTAAACCCTAAAACCGTTAACTAAAAACACATAAACAAGCATTTAAATGAAATTCAATCCGCGTAGCACAAGGTGAACCCAGGCCAATGCACTTGCAGGACAATTCGCAAACAGATACATACTATTCTAATCACGTATTATGTTTTTTTACAATGCGACTTGACGTACTATGTAATATATTATGTTAAGAAGGCATTGTGAGCCTTTGTTGCGTAAGAAAATTCACCCAGGACTAACGATTTAGGTCATAATACTGTTTTTACAAGATGGACCGACGACCCGCCATGATGGCGAAAATTGGGGAAGGCCTATGTCCAGGAAAGGGACTCTTTCGGATGATTGACTGTTATAATTTGATAACTTGAGGGTTAGAATGATGTTTCCCTATTTTTCGCACGTATTGCTGTTAAGTTCCAGCTTATGGATGTATAGGCATAGCTAAAGGGATGAGGAAATAGAGAATAATCTTATTACTGCCGAGAAAGTATAGCTACTCGTATATTCTATATACATAATATTTTTTTTAATTTAAACTAAGAGGTATTATTTATCACTTCGCTAGCTTACGCTGAATTATAAATTACACACTTTAGTATATTTTTTTTATAAGTTCAGATTTCTTTACGATATTTGTATTTCAAGTCTTTATAGAGAGTTAAAGAGAACCTTCTAATAATATATCTACGAACTAGAACCACGTGCAAAAGTAAAGACTAAAGATTACCTCTAAAATAATGTACCTAAATAACTATAACACAGATTAGAATTTCCCGTAACATATCCGTGATGTCGATGTTGGCCTACATAATGTTGACAGTCCATTATATAAATTTATATATATATTATACAACAAACTCCTCTCTGTATCGATGGAACTTGTACTGCAACATTGTGTACACTGTGTGCTGACAGTGACATAGTCGTACTGCTAGTGTAGTTTACTATTCGTGAAATATTGTTCATATCCTAATAGTAATAATACTTTTTTAAATATAACTAAAACAAATATAATTAATTTACTATTTAAATAAAAAATGATTGTATCAAATTAGTATTTATAGTAGTTTCCACACTAGTTTTAGCATGAATGGGCCGGATCGACCGGGGCAGTACTACCTTCTCATAGAAGATCGACGTAAGCGTAGTAGTATCCGTACTACTGCGTTTGGTTCGGTGAGTGAGAGCACTGGAGGTCCAATTTTCCCCCTTTCCTCTTTCCTCACCTCCCTCATTCCCTCCCCCTACCCCAGTCCCAGCCGCCATAGTGGAGGCCACCATACCAGCAGTTTAGACGATGGCTTTTGGACTTATGGCCACCACTTCTGGATTTCCCTGACTGCTTACCATCAGACAGGGTGGAGTCACTTTGGTAGGCTACAATAAAAAATAAAAATAGTAGTATAGTAAGTAAGTTTTATAGCATAAAACCTAAAATCGTTTTATAACCTTGATGGTTTGAAGAGGCAATCACTTGACCGATTGCCAAACTAAATATTAGCTTTTCAAAGTGGCCGTATTACTATAGTATTGTCACAGTTATGAATCAAAAAGTTTGAAGGTGCTCTAGTCGTTTGCAATTTTCCGAACGACTGCTGTTTTTGGGCAAAGTTTTTGATTGAATTTTGGTAGAGTTACTTCGTTTTGTATTGTTTGTACTTAAATTGTAATATATTTATCTCAGAATAGTTTAAAGCAAAATGGCTGTTTTACGTTACCATTTTTTAAATTTATAAAAAATAATAACCAAGTACCCAACTCTCTATTTAGACCCAAAGTAAGTATGACTAAGGCTTGTTCAGAAAATTTATTCTAGTTGGGTTTGTATATAATACACTTGCTTTCTCCGGCGCGGTTTCACTCGCGTCTTTGCTTACTCCTCTGCTCCCGTCGCCAGTAGCGTGATAATACATAGCCTATAACCTTTCCCGAGAAAGGGGCTATCAGACGCAAAAAGTGTTTTTCAATTCCGAATGGAAGTTCCAAAGATTAGCGCGTTCAAACAAAAAACTTTAAATAACAGCATAGATCAGGTATGCTTGTTTGCTACCAAATTAAACAGTAATTGTTATTTAAATATTGCTATCTCGCATGTGTATTGTTATATTCGTGATGTTCTTGCTCGTTGTGTTGTATAAGCGACGGTCATCCCTCTGTAATGAGGCTAATGATGGGTTCGGGCGTCATGCTCGTGAACTAGGTATTACTCAGGGTGGCTCATCAATCTTGACATAACTGATAAGCTAAAATCATTTGGTGCTAACACTTTCCGGGACAGTAAACATAGATGGTCGATGACAATAAAACATATTGTGTCTACAGTAGTGTCCATGAAAAAGTTAATTAATCAGTAGATGCATTTTGTATATTGAAAACACACAAAACACATTACAATTTAAAATACTCAGGTAAATAACAAAAGAATAGGAAGTTATGAGCATTCACTACTTAAAAATATCTTGCTATTATGGTAAAACGATTCGCCTAATTTAAATTTACTTATCTGTTTTTAAGGTTTTAACTCATATCAAAAGATGCAATTATCTAGCCATCAAAATGAGTGTTTTTTGCAGACCCTGTCCACCAACACGCAATAAATAAAATACTTATTTAAAAAAATAATTGTCAGAGTAAACACTAGAAGCGTTATAAATTTTGTATCGACATTATTTTAATCTGCCGGGGTAACAAACGCAAATTAATAATTTATGGTTGAGTACGAAATTCACCAATGCATACGAACCATATGGCAACACCCCTAGCTCCCTAGTTATAAGGTTAAAGACATAAGGTTAAAGACATAACATTAAAACTGTCATTGATGAGACAAACACAAGTTATTTCATAGTAAACCTATCGAAGCAGGCCGAAAGTGCTGGACATAACTAATTTTTGGCACCTAGACTTATCAAAAGCTGCCGTCATCCATCGTTTGCCCGAGATTTTGTAACAACATGCACAAACTCATTCGGAATCATACCTTAACACACTTTAAGCTTTATATTGCAGTCCCGGAACTAAACACCATCAGATCGATTATCAATTTATCCTGATACCCCCTCCTGCATACTTAAGATACCTTACATCGTGTCGTGCATGATCCCGGATACGAACAATGTACGAACGTATTCACATGCACTAATAAATACACGCTCCTAAGGAATTCTAATAAACTTGATGCGTTTTAATGTTGTGATCTGGGTTTTCCTAGACTTGATGGAGTTGAGTACTTTGTTTTATTTATACGGGTTGAAATGTAATGAAATGAAATAAAAATATGTTTATTCATATAGGTTAATTTAATTAACACTTTTTATGTCAAAATTTACAAAATGTCAGCAAATTAACCTACAGCTAGTTCGCTGACGAAGTAGAGCCATGAGAAGAACTGGCAAGAAACTCAGGCCACTCTTTTAAATCGCCAGGTTATTAGAATTTTTGTAAGTTACAGTTTCAAGTAGCATGCAAAGTGACGCAAGCAATACACTTAATTCTATAGATAATTAATTACTTACAGATTTCTATTTCTATTTCGTTGAATAGACTATGATATCTTCTTCTTATTAAATCCTGAGACTTCTTTTAAATTAGTTATTTTTGAGTATATTTTTTACATTATTATCAACATTACTATCATACGAGCAATCGTGAGAAAACTTGAACTTATAACGAGAGTAGAACGATGTGATTGTGCTCAAATCCAAATACAAGTGTCATAAGTTTGAGTCACTTTAACCGCTAAAAAGACAAGAGAAGGTTGCTTTGCTTTGACTATTGCAGGACAAAAGCGCTCTTCTTATATACTGAAAAGCTAAAATCTAAAGTCTTCTGGCGTTAAATAAAAAAAAAGATTAGGGTCCTGATTAAGTATCAATCGAAAAATTATAGAAGCGTTTTGCAAATTTATATAATAATTACATTCTAATATGGTGCAAAGGGACGTTAGATTATACATACATATTTATGCATACTTATAAAACACGATATATTTATGGGTATTTTTATTTTAGCACCAAAATATTGCTGAGTTAGGTACAACTTAGGGTACCATGCAAAATTATGCAGCTAAAACATAACCAAAATCTTGACTATCATTAGTACTGTTTACTCTCTAAAAAGTCGAAATGGTCCAGTGGATAAGGCACCTGCTTCGTAAACACGAGGTAGTGGGTTCGAATCCGGGCAAGTACCAATGTGATTTTTCAAATCATATGTACTTTCTAAGTTTATCTGGGACATTTCTGACAGACGATGAAGGAAAACATCGTGAGGAAACCTGGACTTAAAAGTCTGAAATTGCCAATCCGCCTTGAGCAAGCGTGGTGATTAATGCTCATACCTTCTCTATATGAGAAGAGGCCTTTGCCCTGCAGTGGGACAGTGAACAGGCCGGTATTATTTATTATACTCTCTAAAACATTGCAGTAACCAAAAAACCCAAACGATTTGTGCTGAAAACTTTAAACGAAACAACTTGATATAAGTTCTAGCAAGAAGATCGTGAGATTGCAAGCAAGGTGTGGTGCTTGTGTTAGCGGTATTCAATGTCATTAAGCCCTCTCTTAGAATTATAAAGGTTACAATATTTGTTTACTACGTTTGTATAGTATGAATTGTTGAATGCCAATAAGTATTGACTTACTCGTTGATAAACTGTGCCTAGCGATTAAAAAAAGAACCCAAAGATAGAAAAATACATGCAATATAATACCGTACCTACATTATGTAACCAAAAAAATAATTGTGGCTAATTGTGTCACTATGTATTCGACGACTTTAGTTTCTCGTTTCACGTTCTTAGTTCTTAGAGTAAACAGCAGATGCGCTTTTCATTTATTCGTACAAATATTTTACAATCATAGGGGAAAGGGGGCAGCTTTGAACAGGGGCAGCTTAGAACAAATTAATTTAAACTTCACTATTTTAGGCTACATTCGTAAAAACCGTGATTTTGTTTTGACATCACTGATGCACATGCCTGCAAGCTCTAGTCAGTAAGTAGTAGGTAGTTTATTAAGGAGTAGCTTTTAACGACGCGGTTTCACCCACGTCTTTTCTTACTGCTCTGCTCCCGTCGCCACTCGCGTGATGTTACTTATCCTATAACCGTCCTCGAGAACTGGGCTATTATACACAAAAAATCTGACTGCTAGTTCCAGAGATTAGAGCGTTTAAACAAACAAACTCTTCCGCTTTATTTAATAGTATAGATTTTAAGCGTTGCATTGTCACCTACCCACTAGCAAAGGAACCACAACCTTAGTTCTTAAAACTATTTTCTATTTGTGCGCTGTTCAGCTGTTACTGCTTCTCAAGTAGTTCGGGAATAAATATATTATGTATTTTATCTATGGACATCTTACTGAAGGGATAGGGCCTTGACGGCATGGCAATGATGCTACTGTTTTTTACTTAAGAATAAGTAGATTAAAGTAGGTAGAGGCTAGTGATTGTTGGTATGAGATTTATTGAAGAAAAAGGAGTTTTGCTAAAAAAGTACCACCAACATACATGTAATTAATTACCTAAAGAGTTAAGTGTATTGCCTGTGTCACTTTGCATGCTACTTGAAATTGTAACTTACAAAAATTGTAATAACCTGGCGATTAAAAAGAGTTGTCTGAGTTTCTTGCCTGTTCTTCTCATTACTCTACTTCGTCAGCGAACTGGCTGTAGGTTAATTTGCTGACATTTCGTAAACTTTGACGTTCATAAGTGTTAATTTAATTAACCTATATGAATAAACATATTTTCATTTTATTTCATTTCATACAATAAGATCATAGGTGGTTTTCAGTGGCCTTAAAGAAATCACTGTGTGGGGATGTCTGTGTCATTTCAAACCTATTTAAATATATCTATACTATTATATACAGCGGAGTGTAGCACTGCTCCCGTCGCCAGTAGCGTGATATTACATAGCCTATAACCTTCCTCAGGAACTAGGCTATCACACGCAAAAATAATTATTCAAATCAGGCTGATAGTTCCAGAGATTAATTCGAACAAACATACTCTTCCGCTATAATAGTATAGATATCCGCATCTGCTTCTACTACGAATATGTTACAACCGAACTTTTCAAATATCAAGTTAATTTTCTTAATCTCTGATTCTAATAATGATGAATATAAAAGTTTTCTAATGGCATAGTATGGTTTAAAACTTTTTTATTTCGTAGTTTCCAGCGCACGTGGTATCTTTTACGAGCTCGTTAAACTATCATAGCGTAGAGAAAACATAATCATTTGGAAACATGTTACTTAAGATTTAAAAAATGAAAGACATTATTTTTACGTGCATTACACAGAGGGCTGTGACACAGTGGGGTGCGACTGCTGTCTAGTAAAGTTGTAAGTTTAGTTTTTACATGACACTTAACTTTAGGATTCAACCTATTATAATATTATAAATGCGAAAGTTTGTGTGTGTGTTTGTTAGCACTCAGCGCCTAAGCAGCTGCACCAATTTCGATGAAAAGTGGTGTGTAGATACATTCGGTGCCGGTGACGGGCATAGGCTACTTTCTATCCCGAAAATCAGTCTGGTTCCTGAGGGAGACAAAACTCATTTTACGCGCAGGCGAAGCCGTGGTGCGCAGCTTGTATATATAAATTATAATAAATTATAAATTCATTTATTTCAGACCACAAATTAATCCATAGTATTGTTAGTATCAAAAGACTTATAAACTAGTGTTAGTAAAACATAAATAAGTAAATACTCTTCATGTGAAAACAGTTTCACGTTTTCTTACCAGTGAAGTGATTACATAATTCTGGCACATAGAGGTAAATTAAGGCCTACAAAGTACGCAAAATGAAAATTCCCTTCGCATAAGTAACAAATGACTTTTCTAAACGGACAGACGTTTAGATAGTCCGACATATTATTTACATATATCGATAGCTCAATATGTCATTAGACCACTCTCTAATCCGCCGACGTTTGACGTTTTACATACAAATATATGCACGCAGGTGCACCTGAACACTTGTTTCTAAGAAGCTTTTCAACATATTTCAAATGCATACCGTTTAAGTACCTAAATACATATAATCGTATTTGCAAACATGTTGCATTCCATTTACAATAGAATTTATTGTAAGTTTACGTGATGCGTACGATAATGGCGGCTGTATGCATCACCTGTTGCGCGCCAAAACCGCGCGTGACAAGATGGCCGACCGCGTGCTTTTTTTTTTCACGGCGTCTTTCCGCGTGTGCCGTGATTTTGGCCAGTTCTCCTGTGTGACGTCGTCGACCCAGTTAGGTACGCCAACCGGTGCCACGGCCAAGTCCACCCGGGCATCCCCAATGAACCAGCGCCAATGTCTATAAAATAAATTGTACGCACGAAATAAAGAGAAAAAAAATTATAATGAAGTAAACGTCAGCTCCTGATTTGCGGCCAAAACTTGGGTGAACGCACTCCAGTGTTTTGGCATGGCACGTTGGATGGTGTCCTAATAGTTCGTTTATTTGATAAGATGTTTTATTATAATGTAGTACAACCTTTTAATCAGCTGATAGTTTCTGGCAACATTTTAATCATTATTTTCATAAATTGTTGTGTGTTCGTTATTTGCAACATTGACAATGAAAAAGTTTGTACCAAAAAAATATTTGAATAAACATAATTTGCATGCAACGGTCGCAAAATCGCTCGTTTTAAAGTCGTTTGGCTTTATGTGCGTGTGCATCACAAAACGTTAGTCCACAAGCAGTCAATTTTATCGTCAATACACGCCTCGTCTAAAAGTATAATAACTTGAAAATCGCGATTCCGTATGATATCATCATAGTAGCAGACAGGGTTCATACCGAGAATCTACTATGAGCGAACCTTTGCCAACAATCTTACTATTCTGCATTTGTTGTTCTTATATTTGCCAAATATTTGCACCTTATCGCCGGCGTATTGTGATAGTTTTACGAGCTCCATTTTTATATTTTTATTTCGCGCACATTTTGGCCGTGTATTCAATATGGCGCGTGTTTGTTTTGGATGGTGCGGTTACGAGAGTTTTTTAACTGTTATCATCAGGATGTTTGTTCACTTTATTAAAAACGATCAAAGTAAGAGTTATTTTATTTGACATTTTATGTCTTATTTCTTCTTCAAGTGATTTATGATATATAAATCCCACACAATATAATTTTAAACGCCTATATATCAGTCAATCAATACATATTTTCAGGTATCTCAATTCTCATTCACAAATTCTTGGTCATTTTTGGCCCACACAATCTCATTGAGGCTATTGACATGAAACTTCTTTTGGCATGATGAGGCCGATAATTTTATAACAAGGGGATTCCGGCCACGTGCTTCCATGGATCCTGCCAAGGGGACCTGGCAATGGCAACAACTGGCATACAGGCAGGTTTGTCTGCGATCGAAGCCAACTGATTGTTTTGACTACAAGTTTTTGTTTATGTACGGCATCGCACGCTTGGGTTACTCGATCATTGAGCTTTTGTGGAATGCCGGTTTTTCTTCGTGGTTGTGTGTAACTGTATTATTTGATTATATACAGCTATATGTTGAAATAATTCGTTTTTGTGAGATTTTTTTGTTAAATGACAGAGTTTGACTTCGATTTTAACTATAAATGTGATGTATTTGTTTTGAAATTCATTTATTTGCTCCTAGATTTTAGGTCAGAGAAACGTAAAAGTTAATTTGATAAGAAAGCCATAAAATCTTAGGTATATACCTTGAATAGCTTTAATCGCTTGTATTTGCAAACTTCGAACAAATATAATACTAACCATAGCATAATTAAAATACATAATTAACTTTATAAAGTTCCAAAGAGTTAATAAGAACTTCAAAGCCGAAAATAACTAAATAACAAAATGTTTATCGTCCCACAGCTGTCTGCCGATAATAACCGTTCGTTTGAACAGGCAGCAGAATATAGGCAATGAGCTAGTCGCTTGAGACTATTTATAAATTCTAAGTCTCAATCTAATTTTATTGCAACGGCCGTCGACTAACCCGATGGGAGGTTGACACCGGGAGAAATCGGACGATCAGAGGAATTATAAGAACGTATAGACCTTTTCTTATTCTTATATATTTATTTTTCTTACGCACTCCAAAGTTTATGACATAGTTTGAAGCAATAAGGACGTTAATTATACTTTAGAAATCGGCAAAAATTGTTCTCTGTGGGAAATTGATATCTAATAAACTACGGTAGCCTGGTGATGTTGAGTTTTTAAGTGCTTTCTTAAGTTATTAACTAATTATTACAAGACTTTAGATGCAGGCTACTTTTAATCGCCCTACGTACAGCAGTGAAGATCCTGTGGCTAGAAACATACTCTCTTAATAATGATTAAATAATCAAAATGTATCTCTTCGTTATTCTTTTCTTCTAAATTTATCCTTGAGATTGATTTTAATCTTTTTACACAAGTTTGTGAACACGCTCGTAGTAACGCGACTTTTGCAAAAGTTATAAATGTATCAACCTGAACCTGAATAACTCATCATTATTTCAGTCAAAACCATTCACATTACATTGCCTCAAGATTCTTCACCCTATTCCATAGTTAAGCGAAAGTAACTCTGTCTGTCTATCTGTCTGTTACACTCCTAAACCATCGAAACGAATTTGATGCAATTTGGTTTAAAGATATAGTAGACCTTGGGAACAATATAATATATAGCGAAAAAATGGCGTTATGGGGTTAAAATGAAAAATGCGATAACCGACAGCAGCTGCGGGCAACAGCTAATTCTACATAAACATAACACTGAAATTGCCAATCTACGTTGAGCAAGCGGAGTGTTCAATCCTGTCTCTTTAATGACATGTAACGCTAAAAATTAAGACAAGATCGTCCACGCTTTATCAAAGTTTTTTGTTACCTATTTATTGATATAGGTCGCTAAAAATACATGACACCATCATGTTGCAAGAAGTAAAGGGACTGTATATGAATTAAATAGGCCATAGCTGTTATGGTGTTTATTATAAAGGACAGCATAAAAGCATTAAAAGTAAAAAAGATTTATTATATTGCTATAAAATGAAAAGATAACGTTTTACGTATTATACGTGTATTTAATGAATAATTACCTAAAAAAAACGATTGCTAGCAAGTAGATAAATTATTGTACATGCATGGACTTATAAAGTATATGACACTATATAAAGTAAAAGGTCTTCACAAAAACTGATTATGATAATAATTTTACCAAAAATAATTCAATATTCACGATTTTTGTACAAGAATAATTATTGTCTGTCAAAAACAGGCTGCAAGCGGTTGGAACCAAGAACGTTACGGGTTAAAAAAGGTTCTTTTCTTATCGGTTTTATTTATTTCTGTCTTAGACTTGGTAAAGGATTTTCTTTTATTTCTTTCTTTTATTACCCTGACTATATATTTACCTTGACTATATTTATTTACCTTGACCGGTCGTGAGTCGCTCTCAACCATCGAATGCACCTTAATCGGTCCACCTTTTAAGGTGTCTGTCTGCCCACGCTATGTTTTTTGATTCGTAGTTGCTTTTGCAGAACTTCTCTGCCCCAACAGACATCAGTTTTTTTTTTTAAATAAATAATATATACAGTTCTTTAAGCTACGAGTGCGTTCATTGTCACTTCGGTATTACTACTCTGCAAGTTATTTATATACTTTGGTTGTTCATTTCAAATTAAAATACAAAAATCAATCCGCGCATACTAAAATCGACGCAAAGTCTCCCAAATCGGGTTGACTATAAACTACAACATATTTACATACATTATCTTATGATTCAACTTAACACAATAGTATTATATACATACGTGATTGAATAAGCTATACGTCTTTTTTCTTTTGTATATGACACAATTATGTGTACTAAGATAGAATAATAATAAGATGCAAAGTTAGAATGTATTGTGGGTAGCAAACGTGGTGGTAGCAACTATCATGGTTGTAAAGAAAGTGGTCTTCAGTCGGTCAGTAAAGAGTGCGGCTGGCAAATGGGTGACCGAATACCGTATTTAATCTGAGCGTCTCCGTGCTTCGGATGGCTTGTTTAAAGTCGGTCCGGACAGATACCATGTTGATAATAGTTCTTAGGTCAGATACCTCTATAATAAATGATGGGCGACCTGAACCTGACACTAGGTTAACCAGTAACCACTCGATAAGAAAAAAATATTTTGAATATGTTATCATTTAAGCACAATATCCTGGGAGATTATATTAGTATTATTAGGAGTTTATAAAGATATTTTTTTCAGTCCAGGTTTCATCACGATGTTTTCTTTCACTGAAGATTAATAAAGTATATTAACTCGGAAAATAGTTGTAAATAATTTGAAAAGTATAACTGATATAATTCACGGTTTTCGAATCTTAAACAAAAACAAATAAAAATCAAAAATTATAAAATGTTATTAGTGTATATATAGTCGGTTAGCTTTTAAAAAAAAATCGGTTAAATCTTTTTATAAATTTTAAGTAGATGATTTGGTTCAAAATTTCCAATGTAAATAAAATATGGATTTATATTACTGCAAAACGAAAGAAGTAGACAAATTCGACACTTGAAGCAGGATTTCGGATAGCATAATTGATAGTTTTGGGACGATATCCCAAGAGAATACTGAGGTTGAAGTTTTTTACATTTACTTAATAGAGTAGCTGTCCGTAGGAGGATTTCATCCACGTCAAGATACATCTTTGGTTTGTTTACTACTATTACTTCCTAAAGAATTGGGCTATCAAGAATTCTGGTAGTTCCAGAGGTTAGCACGATCAAACAAAAAAAAACTCTTAATCTTTATATATATTAAAACATTCTATAGGAAAATAATTTAAAATACACAAACAAGCCTGGTTTACACAATCCTGGAAATATTTACATTCAGAAACGCTTTATTTGTCTTTACATTTCATTCAAAGTGCAGCTCAACTTAATGCCCAAAGTTAACAAATGAGAAGACAGATTCATTCAACATGTCATTGTAAAGTTGGCACGTGACTTAGTGTAAGTCAAATATACTAAAGGAAAATAAACTTTATGATTACTATACAAGGTTTATTTTCTTTTGGCTTTTATTAGTCAAAGTGAGCAAAGTTCTTAAATGTCATAGCGATGTTGCTATATTGTGTAAAGGACTCTAAATAACCTAGTTCAGGTTATTGGAACGATATGAAAATATCGTAATAGCTAGAGCTACTCTGGATCGTAATAAGTATTCTACATCAGGTAAGTCATAATTATGTCTGAATCATTTACTCTCTTATTAATAAACAACGAATTAGCAACTCCTTGTTTCGTCCCTTTCCCATATTGTCGTTAACTGTAAGAAAAGGGACAAACATTAAAAAGTTAGTCGTCGTTACTCTGTATTTATTAATAGGACTGTAAAGGTAAAATACGCTAAGTCATATGCCAACTAAAATTTGTGCTTTTAAAAAAGTCCTATGTTGGGCGCCATGAAGAAAAAAATTACAAACAAAGTTAATACCCGTGTTTAACGTTTTCCTTGTTTACAGGACGAGTTCCATCCGTTCATAGAGGCCCTGATGCCATTTGTAAAGTCCTTTTCGTATACTTGGTTCAATTTACAAGCGGCCAAACGGAAATATTACAAGAAACACGAAAAACGGATGAGTCTCGAGGAGGAACGCCACACTAAATATGAACTGCAGGTAATTGTGACTTTATTTATTACATAATAGAATAAGAATGTTTTATACTAACTTGATAAATCTAATTGTAAGTGGCCAAATATATTAAAGCAATGTTCTGTGACTGCCGAAAGTATGATCACCGAACCGCCGACCAAGAATGGCATTATCGCTAAAATCTGCAAACTTGAGTTAGATCAACTCAAGTTTGCAGATTTTAGCGATACTCTGGACTGGCTCTTTTTCTTTATATAACTTTACTAAGAAGTGCATAAAGTATTTTTTGATTTGAAATAAAAAGTTATAAGTAGTACTTATAACTTTGATTTAAAACTCAAAAATAAAGTTTCGAAACAAATAGTGAAGTGGATGCATATCATGATCATTATGAGTTCGTAAGGCATAATACATTTTATTAGGGTTCTTTTACCATCTATGCCCTGCATGGTCATGCACACTAAAATGTCATTGCTTGTGGTGTCGTATTGGCCGGGTCATCACCTTCCCTCTAATATGGCGAGGGTGATGATGGCTGGCCCGTACGTCATCAATCCAGTATTACCTTGTCGTGCAATGTGACCAGGAGGTGCATTTACCAGTTTAATTAAAATACGTAGTCAAATTACCATACATTGAAATCCTCTCTTTTCTTTCTTTAATCTTAGTATTATATTAATTGGTTAATTTGTAATAATTACTTTGTATGGTTCTTTGGTTGCGTTGAGTGTTTAAATTGTAACTCATTCAAATAACTGTAATTATCTGGCGATTGAAAAGAGTGGCGTGAGTTTCTTGCTAGTTCTTCTCACAGCTCTACCTCGTCAGCGAACTGGCTGTAGGTCAATTGGCTGACAAAATGTAATGTTGACTTTTCATAAGCATCATACTTTGTGATCAAAATGAAATAAATGCTTTGACTTTGACTTTGACTTTGATAAGTTGAAAAGGCTAGGTCCCAGTAATTTCATGGAGAATACAGCGACACGTTGTCGCTTAGTTTATACGAGGATGTATTCCTAGTACTATGATGTCTGTATTCAAGAGCGAAGCGCTCGATTCCTATCTATGCTGATGTTACCACATGCCCATATTCTATCTGCTGTTCAGGTAATGCATCTTGAGCTTGGCGCTTAGATTGAAGATTTGGATAGATGTTCAGTGAATTAATGTTATCGGAGTCATGTAGTGTTTATCAGTTTTTAATGCACATAGTTTTATTTGGTATTCTGGATGGTTGATTATAGTCACTTGTTACAAGTACGAGTATGAAGTTAAATTCAAGTCCTATCAGATCAAGTCATAGCTCTGCTGATATGACTCCTAATGTTAAGCCAATACTCACTCAAGTTCTCATTGATTGAGTCAGGGATTACTTTTGTAACATGTGAATTCAGGAATGACTCGAAATCTTTTAACACTATTAATAACTGCTCATATTTGATCTTTAAAAAATAATATACATTAAAACTAAAATCAATTTTACAATGTTTCAGAACGAGAAAGCAGAAGTGAAACAAAAATGGGCGTCGCGGTTATTAGGCAAGCTGCGCAAGGATATAACGCAGGACTGTCGCGAAGACTTCGTGCTCAGCATCACTGGCAAGAGGCCGGCTGTATGCGTGCTCTCCAACCCCGACCAGAAGGGCAAGATGAGGAGAATAGATTGCCTCAGGCAGGCGGATAAAGTTAGTATATACTTATTTTATCGGCATCTACCAGCCCTATATTTGTTCTCTTAGAGGCTATATGGCTCTTTTGTAATAAAGGCATAAGGATTTATCAATAAACTTGCTAAAAGCGGATCAGTCATTTTATATTAACATATTTGTACTTGTGTATCCAACATTTCTCATTATGTTTTCTATATCTTATGTCAGTAATGCCTAAGATCTAGGTATCGAGAAATCTCAGAAAATATCTCAATGCTTCTCCGGTTTACCTACGACATTGCTACCACCCACAGCTTAGTCGCCTGTTAGGGCAAAGATATCCATAGAATGATATTATTTCTTATCATCACTGAAATGTTATAATTATAAAAACAAGATTTGTATCTGAAACGAAACTTCCACAGACAAAATAACATACTAATATACATGTAGATAATGTGTACAATGTGGTAATTTGACGACGCCATAATGTCACACAAAATAAGCTCTCTAAACATAAAACCACCAGATCTAGAACAGATGAAGATAGATAGAAGTTAAGGTTACCGGTATTTCCTTTAGTAGGCTCGCATACATTTTATAATCTATAAAATTATAATATTAAAATCAGTGTTCATATGTTTGTCCTCAATGTGTGTCGAAACCATTGATCAGATTGTGATGAAACTTTGGTAATTGTTTTGGGGATGCCCGAGAGGGTCTCTGAGATCTCTTCGTTGAATGTTTAACCGAACAATAAAATCAAATCTTTCTGTTTCCAGGTATGGCGCCTAGACCTGGTAATGGTAATCCTATTCAAAGCGATCCCCCTGGAGAGCACGGATGGCGAGCGGTTGGAGAAGCACCCGGAATGCACGCAGCCAGGGTTGTGCGTCAACCCGTACCACATCAACGTGTCGGTCCGAGAGCTGGACCTGTATCTGGCGAATTTCATTAACAGCTATGGTAATGGGAGCGACGGTCTACCAGGTCTCTCGCTCACTTTTCATTGTGCTATTGCTTCTTTTCGTTATTATCGAGCCTTGTTATATGATCAACGCAGATGTATTTAATTGTAGAAAAGGCATATAAAATCCGTTGTTGCACTAGGTCTTATACTCCATTTGTGTTGTTCTTACTTAACAAGGACAAGATGTGTTGATACAAGTTCATACTTTTCTTAATTGTCCTTCTCGATAGTTCTTGATATTTAAAACAGATTGATTCGAGAGGCCCCATTAAAATTATGATAGTGGTAATATTTTTCTAAATTAAGACAATTCGTTTACTTGTTAAAAATAAGACACACTTTTGCTATTTAAATTAGGACATCTTCATAAATATCAAAATTTTCGCTTACAATTCAATTGTAGACATAACTTTAATTTTACTGATGTAATTATTTATTTGAATTTAAAATATATTATCCAAAATAGGTATGTTTTACAATACATCAACACATCTTTGTTTTATTTTAATTGCAAAATTAGACGATGTAAGGCAGGCATGTGTTATTTTATTTTTCGATCTTGTATGCAAAAAGTATTTTATTTTTATAAGATGATGATACAGACTTCAGATGGCATTTGTTAGTATAGTATAATCTGCTTAATTTTTGTCCTTAAATTCTAAACCGTCTAATTAATTATTTTAATTTCTATTCAATAATTTATTGAAGATTGATCTCGGTTCAGTATTAAATTTGTACACGTACTGTTATGAAGCAGTTTATTCACATTATACATATTGCATTCTATCTAAGACTGGAAGGATGCGTATGAGTTTAATTTTATCTTGTAAGTACCTGCAAGGTTCCTTACCTTTTTAATCAAATGCAGAATGTAGGATGTCCTCCCAAGCGTCAGCTTCTCGTTTAGCCTGTGACTTAGCAAAAAGACGATATTTCTTCTTCTTCGTGCACTCTTGGCAGAGTGGTCGTGGTTATGGGTCTACACGAATGGCGCTCCTTGCTATGCGTCTCCATTCGGCTCTATTTGAAGCGTTGTGAGAGCAGTCGGACATGGTGGTGTTAGTGAGGGACTTAATTAGGTCAGCCCATTTGGTTGCCGAGCGACCACGAGATCTCTTGCCCTCTACTCTGCCTTGGACTACAAGTCGCTCCATCGAGTCTTCATTTCGGGTTATATCCCGAAATGAAGACTCGATGGAGCGACTGTGCAATATATGGCCATATATGGCCAAAGAACTTGAGTATTCGTAATTGCACAGATGACGATAATATTTCTGTAATGTGAAGTTCTTTTAAGATCGACACATTAGTACGATGGACAGTCCATGGAATACGAAGGAAACGTCTCCAGCACAACATCTCCAGAGCATCAGCTTTCCTCCTTTTCTTCAGTCTTAAGATCCACGTCTCAGCACCGTAGAGAAAAATTGGAAAGACCAAACTTCGCATCAGACGTACCTTGGTGTTTAGGTTATCCAGCGATCTTTCCAAAAAAAAAATTAATACTAAAAATTATTTAGTAGTTCAAATTATAAGGCTTTGCTTCCTAGTTTTGATTACCATGATGAAGGGTTTTTTTCAAATTGATGTCCGAATTCCTCGTAACGATCTCTTTCTATAACTGGCTGGTGTGATTGCAGATATACTAAGCGGTTCTCTCTCGCCTCATGCGGCTAGAGACAAAGAGAACGAACACGAGGCAAAGAGCAAAGGTAACTCAGGATTGTGACACGTGTGTTGTGACTTCTTTCTACAGAATCATGGCAAATAATGATGTGCTGATTAGACTTGTTTTAGTTTGAAGTTTGAACTTCTTCCATAGTACCCAAAACTTAAACTTCAAGTCAGAATTAAAGGGAGAAAATTATGTTAGCAAAATTTTGACTAAGGAAAAAATTATGTTATCCAAATTTTTACATCCGTCGAGGATGTGAGGTTTTTATTTCAATTGCATACAATAGATATGATAAAATCATCAGTCCAATTTAGGTGCTAAATCTATAAGCTTGATACGGATAAGGCCTAGCATATAAATATAACCATTGCAAAAACAAAAGAATGAAGAAACATTACATAAATGTGTTACCAGGTTCTATAAAACAAGTTTAACTCTCGTTGTAACAATATTTAGTACCATCATTGTTTGCCAAATCGAAAACTGTAGAAATAATCTAAATGTGATTGGTTTGCACAAAAACGTATTTGAATTCAAATTTATTTTATTTTTCTATCATAATTTATGCATTTTCAAAAAGATTTAATCCCTGCATTGGCTTGCACTCACACTTTTCATGCTTATTGGTACCAAAAATTTAAAACCACATTTGAGATTGCCAGAGTAATGTTTGCTCCATTATTTGTATGTAGTCGGTGTTCTTTCTCTTTCACTCTTTTTGTATTTTATATGTTGATGCTCTTCTAATCTTATATCTTTACTTGCGGATTCTATGTCGATTGCCATCTTCGTATTATTTAGAAGAGTATTAACTTAAATTTTCAATACTGTTGCATCAATTTTACTTAATAGAGGTGAAGCCTCGCTATTTTCAGGTAATTTGAAAATATAACTACTAAGTGTTGTTGCAACTAAAAATAACTTCCTAATTTCGAATTGTGGTCCATCACTTCTGTTCTATGTAATCACAAAGACTGGATTTAAGAGGAGTGATACTTTGTCGTTGTGTATGCACCAGAAAAATATACGACTTTTAAAAATATGCGAACATTTATATCAATAGGTAGATTGGAATGTAGAAATAACAAATTTCGATACACGACGCGGTCCACAAAACGATTTTAGAAAATTATTTTTAAATTAGTTCTATGATGTTGTCTGTTTTTCTATATTGTTGTACGTGTTTGATGTCGTTGCTTTTATTATTTGAACCCTGTAAATAATATACAGGCGATTTTATTATTATTATTTTTATTAGATTTATGTATCGCAAGTTAATTTCACCATTGATAGCATATGGATTCTTATCAACATGCTTGAACGTCTTACGGAAAGAGTTAGTTATTCATGAGTTTTTAGCACCTACTTGTCTGTGAGGGTACAGCTGCCTTATACTCAAGCGTTCTTTTTGATGACTTTTAAATTTCGGGTCTAAGATCAATAAACTTGCCTCGCGGATTAGGATAAAAAGTTTCCGACGTTTTAAAATAAGGCAGCAGGGTCATATGTTTTATTATACCTTTATCTTGTATAATCCATGATTTATCATCCATGAGAGTTTAAAGTCACCTAAATGTAGGTATATCTCAGTATTTAAAAACGGGTAGTTTTACAGGCAATTAAAATTAATTAACCAATGGTGAAGTTAACTTATGACTTTAATGTTATTGATGTTAGTTAAGTATACTTAGATTATCTACCCTGATCACTGGTGAAACTTTATACGTAAACACACTATTGCACTAAAATAGTTCTAGTGGATTAAGAATGAGATGGAGAATATTGGATAAGAAACAATTGCAGAAAATCCTTAAATGTATCCGATGAACCTATGTGACGTGATTGTGGCATATGTATCACTCACGATATGGAGTAAACTTCTGGTCAGACGGTAAAGGGAGGCGGAGACGCTCCGCGACGTGAGCGGTTATAATGCATTTACTAGTTGCCGTCACGTCACGTCGCATATTACTAGTATACTGCAACCACTCGCGTCGAGTCGACGTCTTACTTTACCAAATATCTGACAAGAGTTTAAGTATTATGCGATTCAATTATAAGTGAAAATGCGTTAAATTTTCTTGAGGACACGAAGGCGGGATAAAGTTTGTGTAAAGGTAGAAGAATTTTACGTACTTAAGTGTAATTATCCATTAAAAAAACACTTAAAATTCTTTGTAAATTAGACATAATAATGGCATTGGGTTCTTTTAACTTGATTTGGCAGATGTTAACTGTGACTCGAAATATATTTTTTTAAAATTTTATTTTTTTCTGTACTGCAGTTTTACTCGCAAACTTTTTAAGCTGCAGTTGACAGAAGAGAGTGTTGCCTTTCTATTTATATTTGAATTAAAGTACTTGAACATTGACACTACGAATCCATTTTATAAAGTAATTGTAGCCTCGTTGTTTCGTTTAATAAAATAATGAGAATAAAGTCTATCACTCACTGACTAAACACGGAAACTTTAATATATAGGCAGGTTCTTATATTCACGTCTAAACCACTGAACCGATATTGATGAAATATGGTATAAGGATAGAATAGACCTTGGAGAACAACATAGGCTATTATAATTTATCGAGAAAAATATCTTAAAAAGTTTAAAATAGGGGATGAAAATTTGTATGAAACAGATTTTGCAAATAGCAAAATTAGGGCTGTAGATAATCTACCCGAATAAAGCCTTGAACGAGCCGCGCCGTTGTAGATTTAACTAAAGTAGTTTCGACGAACGAAACGAGTATTACGGTGTAGTAGCAAAAAAGGTTGATTTTGAGATTTGAGTTGGTCTTTTTTGAGAGGTTTATCATTAACGCTGCATATTTCTCTGTCAATAGGCAATGGATAAATACAGACTCGCTCACTAAGGCATCTGTACAAAACTTAGTAAACAGCACATGTTTTTTTAAAGAAAACGTACCTAACTGTCGAAAAGACCAATTTTGCTTAAATGTCTCAAATGAGTCAAAATGTTGAGGCTATAATTACTGATCATTACCGTGGTCCGTGATTTAAAGTGTTAACTCCATATCCATCATTTTCGGAGATACAATGACACAAACACACACATGTTAGATATCGCTAAGATTGCCATGAAATCATAACGTCTAAAATGGGTGATTTCAGGGTATAGTCACAATCCATACAACGGTGTAATATGCAACGATATTATTCTAGCGACCGGTGTCTTCTCATCCAAGGAGCTCTGGAAGCTGTCCAAAGGTAAATATACAATTCTCTGTTGTATCTTGACTCCCTTTGTTTGTATATATTTTCACAATATATTTAAAATAAGTACCAACCAATGTAGGTTATACAAAAAATTTAAAGAGAAATTCAAAAAAGCACTCCTAATAATAGGAGTTTAGGTCGGTTTCTGAAATTAGTACATAACTAGCACCTCTAGTGACAACTTATACAACTCAAACTTGACAGATTTTCCTGGTTTTCAAAGTCGTACAGTTTTAGCGATAGTTCAGTCATCAACATCATATCGACCCTTTATTATCCCACTACAGGGAAAGCCCTCTTCTCATACAGAGAAGGTATGAGCATTGATCGCATTCTAGAACCCACAATACAAGCTATAATATATGCTTACTTTGGGTCTAGATGGCGTTGTGTGTTATTATTGTAATATTATATATTCAAACAAGTAGTTACCACCCAAGTTTCGACCCATTTTATTATAAATGTTCTTTTGTGCATGGTTTTAATACTTAGAAGTAAAATAGTTTAATAAAAATATGATTCGGCTTAAAAGTATAAAGAGGGTCAAGATACAACAGATTCTTTAACATTTTTATAATATTATTTTGCTTGTAGTTTGACTAATACTGTGTGTGATTAACTAAATAAAACTATAAGTGCTATTAATAATTATAGTGTGTATATATACCTACATAAAGTGCTTACCATTAAAAAAATATTTTTTTAAGATTTATCTACTTATATAAATAGGTACGCTTGGCGAGCTGTGAGCCAAAACTGTGGCGGTTTCACACTTGCTACTACATAAATAAAAGCGGGATAAGTTGTACAAAACCCACAAAGACTAGTCTATATTAATATAACTTTAGCCCAACAATGGGATGACACTAACTAATAGTAAAAGTAAAGATATAACAACAAGGTACGAATACTTTTTAAAGTATTCGTACCGTGTAATGGTGTGAAGATTTGTGATTCATTTAAATAAATCATCGCCTCATCAAATTCAAATAATGATTCATCCTCGAAGGAGTAGGCAGAGGTATTTAACCACCTACGTTTCGCTAATTTATTTTGGGTACTGTGTACCGGGGCGCAAGCCTGTTGCCATTTACGGGCACAATTCCAGACTCCGGGCTAATACTGAGAATTTCTCGACAGAAAACCCAATATCACTTTACCCAACCCGTAATTCGAACCCGAGACCTCTGCGTGGTAATCCGTACACAGTACCACCGAACCACAGAGGCAGTAAAGATAATGATTACTTGGAAATAAAACTAAAATTAATTCAACGTCTACGCTTATTAATATCATATTTAATTAATATAATAACACACGTGTTGACCATTCTATTTTAAGTCTTTATTGACGTGACTGTATACCTACGCAACGGTGACTAATGCATGTCTAGACTAATTAAATAACCGGAAACATTATTCATTGTAAATTTAAAATGATAATAGAAATAATATAGTATTTTAGTACCATCACATTGACATTTGAAAGTCACTACGGCGTACGTTTGTAACTTACTATATATAGCTGGTTTAAGGACCAATAGTATAGAAACATGTAATAAAAGCCTCTTCTTCTTATTCAAAATAGACAAAGCATTGGGTACAAAGCATGCTCAAGGCAGCTTGGCAATTTCAAAATTATACTTGTCATAAGACCAGGATTCCTTGCAAGTATTCCTTCATTGTTTCTCAGTAATGTTTAAAAGCCTCGTGTTTAAGACGTCACATCATAACACACCGTCACGACGGGTTGGTAAATTCTATATCATAAAATATATTATGTTGGAATTAGAATCATTCATGCTCTGACTGGTTAGTGACTTAAATATGGCTTGATAGTGACTTGTCGGTGACTTGACTTAAGTGTATTAACATTAATACAAAAATTATCAGAAAAACGCCGTAATACTAACATATAACCTTGTTTACTACAGCATCGATCCTTCAAGAAACCGGGTCGGAGTCGCCGAGTGGTTCCGGCGGTGGTATTAAGCTGGAGTCGGGTTACTACTGCGGGTACAACAGTCCAGCGCCGCCCGCCTTCGACCCGCCTGCTGAGAGGGCCACGCCTTCTGCCATGCTTGTGGGGCAGTGCTATAGTGAGTACCTATGACTTGGGTATCTACCTATCTTACAAGGTGATTTAAGAATAGTCAGAAGTATGTAAGTCTTCTTTATCTCCATGTCTTAATATACCTGGAGGAATACTACGGCGAAAGATAACAAAACAGAATTTTGATATGGAATGTTGATAAAGTGTTATTTAAGCCGTTCTAGAATGTGGAAACATCACATAGCTCCTCATGTGTGTTGTTAGAGGTGATTAAGGTAATACCAGGCCGCGAGCAGGAGCATTATTTGCACAGGTACTAAATATTACCCTATCACGTTTGTATATTAAGCGTGATGTGAATATACTGTTCTCTTGGCACTAATGTTGCCATTGTAGCCACTTACTAGGCTGTACATATATAGTACTACGACTCGAAAGAAGAAGAAGACTGTTCTCTTTGGGAGAGGCTAACAGTGGAAGTCTTTAGGCTCATAAATAGGCGTAAAGCGGAAAGTATGTTTCTTTGTTTGAACGCGCCAATCTCTGCAACTAACGGTCGGGTTTCAATAATTCTTTTTGCGTATGATAGCCCAGTTCTTGAGGAAGGTTTATAGGCTATGTAACATCATGCTACTGGTGATGGGAGCAGGGCAGTAAGCAAAGACGCGAATAAAACCGCACTGCAGAAGCTAGTTGTTTATAAAACCTTTACATCTGCACTGCCATGTTCCATATCCGTAATAAGTGTGTGCATTCTTCTAATATTTAAAATTTTAATATCTTTTAAGCTGGGCGTGAAAAGGCATCGCAGACCATTCTGACAATTTGCCATGATACTGATTCGGACGGTGTCCATACCTGGACTCCACTGACTGCTTACCATCAAGCAGAAGGGAGTCATTTTGGTATGCAAATATAATAACATTTATTTAGAAACTCAGATTTTATAATCTAGCAATAATATCTTACTTTGGGTCTAAATGGCGTTGTGTGTAGTTGTTGAGATATTATTATTATAACTCATCCTTAAATAAAACCAAGGGCGAATCGGACTCGCACACGAAGGGTTTCGTACCATTATCTATAATAAATATATAATTAATTTTGGTTCTTAATATTTGTTGATAAAGCGGCTACATAAATACATTATCTGTAAAAATTTTAACTGTCTAACTGTCACGGTTCATGAGATACAGCCTGGTGACAGACGGACGGCGGAGTCTTAGTAACAAAGTCCCGTTTTACCCTTTGGGTACATAACCCTAGAAAAACCAATTCTTGTATATCTTATAAAAGTTATCTCCCTGAAAATGTGCTGTATATAGCTTTTCTTTAGTGCTCTAGTCACCAATATGGGTATGCCGTAATAATTATCATATTTATTGACTGGCCTGTTGGTCTAGTGGTTAGTGACCCTGACTGCTAAGCCGGAGGTCGTGGGTTCGATTCCCACCCAGGACAAACCTTTGTGTGATAAGCATGATTGTTTGTTCTGTCTGGGTGTAATTTACATAAGTAGTATATCAGTTGTTTAGTAACCAAAACACATGCAAATATAGTTGCTTAATTTGGGGCTAGATGGCGCTGTGTGAATGTGGCAGAATATCATTATTTGTCGGATGTAGTAGTGGTAGGCTTATCATAGGATTCTGCTGCTGCCCATTATTTGGTTAGATTTGATTGTGTTTGTACGACCAATATGTTGTTTAAACTATGTCGTCACTGCCCTTTATACTCAAAACATAAATAGCCTAATTCAAATAAATTTTTATTTATTTCTTTTTTTATATATGCCTACTAAAGTGACTCCTCTCTGCCTGATGGTAAGCAGTCAGTGGAATCCAGAAGTGGTGGACACCATTCCAAAGGCCAAACTACTGGTATGGTGGACTCCACTATGGCGGCTCAGTGAGATGCTTTTCCACGCCCTACTTTAAGGACCCAAGATCTTAATTAGATGGGTACCCCTTTTTTTTTTTACTAGAATTCCGCGACGTGGTTTCACCCGCGTCTTTGCTTACTGCTCTGCTCCCGTCGCCAGTAGCGTGATGTTACATAGCCTATAACCTTCCTCGAGAACAGGTCTATCATACGCAAAAAGAATTTTCAAACCTGACTGGTAGTTCTAGAGATTCGCACGTTTAACAAACAAACTCTTTCGATTCATATAATATTTTTTATTGTACACAACATACTATATATTTTACAATTTATAATAATTCTGTAACAATTCTGTTGAAAGAGGCTGAATTTTGTAACACAGGGTATCCAGTGAGAGCCAGTGTGACATTTACAGTATAATTTGTTAATAAAAACAAAGAGTTAGAGCATTGCCATATTAAAAAATAAATAAAAATGTACAGACAGGCCATACACGTGTGCAACAAGCACTATATATAGATGTCACCACGTGCGTGTCTCGCATGCAGACCAGTGTGAACGAACCGTTTGAATTCATTTAAATGATTCACGTTCGAAACAAAGGATTTAGATTCATTTTATACATACTAATTTAATAATTGCGAAAATAACTCTGTCTGTCTGTGTGTTACGCTTTCACGCCTAAAGAACTGAACCGATTTTTATGAAATTTGCTATAGATAGAATAGAACTTTATCACGTAAAAATGTCTTGAAGGGGTTGAAATAAGGAATGAAAGTTTGTAAGAAAAATCGTCAATGTATAAACAGAGATAATTATGATGCGATTTACGCTACATTCAGGCGGAGCTGCAGGCAACAGCTAGGTCTTTATAAATAACTAGCAGCACGCAGCATGGTTTCACCTGCGTTATGTTTACGTCTTTGGATACTGCTTCGCTTTCATGAGTCGTAGCGTGATGTTAAATTTAATCTGCCTCAAGAATTTAGCTATTAAATTTAATAAGAATTCAGATTAAGTTTTCAGGGGCTATTACCAACTCATAGAGCAGTATTATTTTAATGTTACTTTGTGTTTCGTCTTTTTCTTTTGTACCATGAAAAACAAGGATAGAGACAAAATAAGGTTATAGTAAAATTGCTATATAAGATTGTGGTAGGGTCCCAGATGTGACTAGTAGCTTCAGAGATTAGCGCGTTCAAACAAACTCTTCGATTTAAGATTGTATAAATATTTCCAAAAACCTGCTATCACTTTTAAAACGTATGCATCTACCAGCGGCGAAGCGTCCATATAACACGATTCCTGCCGGCTTCCCTTTTACAATATGTCCTGACCACCTTATACCTATCACAGCTTGCGTGTCTACTCAAAGACTAGCCTTCCGAAACTCAAAATATTTTAGTTCCACCGGCTTCCCTCCTCGGAAAAGTGACTCTTCGCTACTGGCATCTACATCATACATTTATGGCTCCGTAGTGGAGGCCAGTTTGATAATGGTGGCCATCACTCTTGGATCCCACTGATTGTAACCACCAGGCTGAGTAGTCACTTTGATAGATTAATATAAAAAGAAATATACCGTACTGGCTGCCTTTGTGGTTCGGTGGTACTGTGTGCGGACTGCCACGCAGAAGTCGCGGGTTCGATGCCCGCTCAGTGCAAATATTTGTGTGCATGAACATGTCTATTTGTATTGGTCTGAGTGTTTCTATATATATGTACCTATGTATATACAAAAAAAAAATTAAGTATTTATATCACACTCTAGGACCCTTATCACAAGTTATTATATGCTTACTTTGGGTCTAGATAGCGTTGTATGTAGTTGTTGTGATATTAATATTAAACTACTAAAGAAGTAACACCATTATGACCATTATTTTAACCGAAACGTCCACGGCTGACGTAGGTCCTTCCGAAGAATCATTTCATTGACCGCTCACAGTAACATAATAAAGTTATGCTCGTTGCCCACAGGTATCCCCCACAGTTCTGCAGGCCTGAGCGCAGCGCAGTCTCCTCTAGTGCCCTCCAACACGATCTTCTACCAGCACGCGCCACCACCCACGGAAGCACACCCCACCAGTGAGTGTGATGGTACACACGCTTTACATTCTGTACTCATAACGCATCATCATTGTCATTAGTTAGTTATTTTATTTTATAACTAACGTTTCGCGGCGCGGTTTCACCTGCGTGAATTTCATTTTCACTGCTACCCGTCGCCAGCAGCGTGATGTTACATAGCTTATAACCAGCCTCAGAAATACATCATACGCAAAAAGAATTATTTAAATTCGACTGGTAGTTACAGAAATTAGAGCGTTCAAACAAACAAAGAAACTCTTCTGCTAGATATAATAGTATAAAATATATATACGGAACACTAATAGCACAACGTTGAAACGCAGAGCATGCCCAGAATATTATCTAACATCTAGACAATTTACCAAATTACCATTTTTGGAGCCATCTGCTACTATTTTTGAGATACTACGGGCTCTTTACATGATGTGAACCACTTTGTCGTAAACAGGTCACCTCATCAATGGTCAATAGTCAATAGTCATTTATTCACAACATATCATGTCAAATGATAGTGTAACATGGAACAATGCTACATAAAAAGGAAAGGTCTGAAGGTCTAAAAGCAAGTAGCAAGTGAAGAATTATTATAACTAAATAGTAATAAAATATTGTAACTCAGACTAAAATTGTAATTTATAATTATCTGGCGATCAAAAAGGCCTGAGTTTCTTGCCAGTTCTTCTCATGCCCTACCCTACGTCAGAGAACTGGCTGTAGGTTGATTGGCTGACATTTTGTAATTTTTACCGTTCTTATGTGTTAATTATTTAACCGAAGTGAATAAATAAGTTTGACATTGACTGTAACCTGAGGCCCTAGACAAGTGTCAAAGATTTCTATTCTATTCATAGAATAGACAATAAAATGTATAAGATTGACTTAAGCGCTGGCGTTAGCTTATGTCAATCCAATACATTTTTTAATCTATTCTATGAATAGAATAGAAATCTTTGACACTTGTCTAGGGCCTCTGAAAACTATTTATCTTAAGGTTGATTATGTGATGTGTTGAAATGGTTTAAGTCACAAGACCTTCCATTATCATACCTAAGTACTTAAATAATGTATTATAAGGTGTACATTAAAGAATTTTACACAAAAAATTATACCATTTTGTATGTGTACAGCATCTGAAGCCCTGACAAGTCAGCACAACAGTGCTAAGTACGACAGCGCGCCACAGGACTCGCTCGGAGACTTCGTCACCTTCGTCTGTCAGGACCCCACTGATGTGCAGCAATTACAGGTATGTTATCGGTTTGAAAACACTGCTGAACAAATATATAAAATTGTACTCATTTCTTTTAAATGAGAAGTCTCTTTACAGTAATAAACGTTAGCAAATGGCACCTTTTTAAATTCGAGAATGTGTTTTTAAAGTTCCGTACTTTAAGTGGCAAAACGAAACCCATATAGAATCACTTTTTTATTCGTCTGTCTGTTTGTCAAGACCATTTTCTCAATAACTCGTAGGTATTAAGCTGATATTATATCTTTTTTATAGAACCTATTGAAGCTGTAAAAAAATCAACCAATCTATCAATATATTTAAAATATGGCCGTTATGTTATTTATAAATAATATTCCGTAAAACGTGTAGTCAGTAGGTATACCTACTGACTACATGTTTTACGGAATCTCGAAATCGCACTTGACCGATTTTTAATACATAAATTCGAAATCTAAAAGTATTGACAGAAACAGTATCCTTAAAAATGTTATGATCTCTAAAATGTGTTTTCAAATCTGTCGAAGCAGCAACTGGCACGACGAGGTTGTTCATTTTTGATGATGAGAAGGTATTGTTGTGGCATGTTACTGGCGTCTTCTATCTGGCCAATGATGACACACAGTAAAAATCCAAGTGAAGACGAAGACTACGAGTTTACAGCATAGAAATCAAAGATGGCGCTATCAACAAATTTAGACCACTCCTATACAAGATGTATGGAGGCCCAAATCGCGTTCTCAACATTCTCACACCGACTAACTATCTAAACAAGTTCCGACTACCAACTGTCGAGCAGCCCGCCAGGCACGATCACTTAGCCTGGTCGGAGGATCCTCCCTTTAGGTGGAGCTATATGGCGTGATACCCCTTACACGATACACTGCTATTAATTCTTATACATATTTCTCGCAGGTTCATAGTTTATCCCGGAGTCCAAAGCCGCCATACTTCAGCAGCTCCATGTTGCCGCCCCCGCCACTACCGCCGATGGCCAGGCCGGTCGCCATCATTAGATCTACAGGTATCATTAATAGAGTGTTATTTAAAGTTTTATTCTTTTTACCTATGACTTATGACGGTAGTAGATCCACGCTGGTTTCAGCATGAATGGGCCGGATCGTCCGGGGAAGTACTACCCTCTCATAGAAGATCGACTTAAGAGTAGTAGTATCCTTACTACTGCGTTTCGTTCGGTGAGTGAGAGTGCCGGAGGCCCAATTTCCCCCCATTCCTCTTTCCTCACTTCCCTCATTCCCTTCCCCTAACCCCATTCCCAGCCGCCATAGTGGAGGCCACCATACCAGCAGTTACCATACCAGAGGATAGCTTTTGGTATGGTGGCCACCACTTCTGGATTCCACTGATTGCTTACCATCAGGCGGGGTGGAGTCACTTTGGTAGGCTAAATATAAAAAAAAAAAAAAAAAAAAAAAAAAAAAAAAATACCTACATTTTTGTACTGATATTATTGACATACATATAACTTGCACAGTAATGTAACTTGTACTCAGTACTCACTTAATAGTAATAGCGTAAAAAGTGCAAATCAGATGTTAAAACTAAAAAAGGGCCCAGAGTTAAGCCTTGCGCAATGCCCGCAAAAAAGAGGGCTTTTCGGGCTTCTTACTGGCTTCTACTTACAATACCCGTAAAAATAGCACTATAACTCGCAGAAATGTAATTTTTATAACTTACTTTTATATGTCAACATGCAGGGGAGTAATACATCGTTTTCACAACATTATAATTGTGTTCTAAGAAGTCGAACGCATTAGAAAAATCTCAAAAACAACAATTCAACATTTGAACTAATTTCACCCTTTCCAGAGTTCCAGGCTCAATTAAAGCCTGGAACTCTTTACCAGCACACGTGTTCCTATCTATCTTTGATCCTGTGTCTTATAAGCGGAACGTGAAAAAGCATCTTACAAAGCCGTTATAGTGGAGGCCACCACTTCTGAATTCCACTAACAACTTACCATCAGGCAGTGTTATAAAAAGCCATCAAGTTTAGCTTTATATTTGTTCGTCAGCGTCCGAGCTGGTGGGCGCGGCGGTGGGCGGCGGGTCGCCGGGCTCGCCCGAGGTGCGCTCGCCGCCCGCGTCCCCGCGGCGCCGCTCGCCGCACTACTCGCACCGCGCCGACTGTCCGCCGCCGCTCACACACTTCAATCATTTCCATCCGCAACAACAGGTAACATTACTACTTGAAAACTAAAGCCATTGTGATGAAGACGTCATTATACAGTTCTTTAAGTTGGCGCTAGAGGCGCTAATCAAATATGTGTGACAAAACTATCAAATTCGTACTAGAGGCTAGAGGTAAGGCCGTTCCACACCGGGGTAGCAGAGGCCGGCAGCAGAGCAGCGAGCACTTTCAGTGTCAAAAAATTTTAAACTTTATGTACATTTTTAAAATACCTGTATCGCTTGTACCTAAAGCTTAAAAGGTCGCGAGGCTCCTTGCGTAGATGCCGGCAGCTGCCATAGTTCTACCATGGGCCAAGAGTTAAAGTGACCTTGTCTCATCGGAGACTCCTACGCTACATGGGCCTCTTAAACATCCGACAACATAGGCATGACGACCCACGAGCAACACCGCAGTGCGCGGCTGGGGGTGTCGAGCGGGTGCGCCGGTTTCGGTCTTAGACCCGGATTATGTTTCCCTGTAGTTATGCTCTTGAAAATGACACTTCCACCGCGGAGCAAAATATTATTATTATAAACTTAATAGATGTAAGAGTAGGTTATAGCTCAGTCTGAGGTCAATTTACTTTGTATCGAAGACAGTCCTGCACACCAACGCTGTAATACTAAAAAGCCAGGCATAAATTACCTATTTACAAAGTCTCGGCATTTGCAGGTATTCAGCTACGCCAGTTCCCTGAGTGGTGTAGGTCTGGGAGGCGCGGGAGGCGGAGGGGCGGTACTGGCGGGCGCCGGCGGGGTCTCGCCTCCAGGAGGGCTAGGACTGTACGCTCCCAGGGCTCCACCTAGAGCAGCACCCAGGTGAGACCTTCACAATTACTGAATAATTAGTGGAAAAAACCAGAGGACGCAGCGTGAGCAGACTCTTCACAAGGTGGACCAACGACCTGATGAGGGTGGCGGGCTACTAATGGATGAGGGAGCCGTTTAAGGTTTTTTTTAAACAACTTTGGTGGCAAACAAGCATACGGCTCACCTGATGGTAAGTGGTAACCGTAACCTATAGAGATGGCTGTGTTTTCCAAGCATTGCAGAAGTATGAATGTTTAGAAAACACAACCAAGCTGTTGCTGACCACGGAGAAGGGGATGAGGTAGGAAAAGGGAAACGGAAGAGGACCGAGGGGGTTTTTGGGCTGGTGGCGATAATTAGGAAAAGTCCATGTTTAAAAGTGGACGCCAAAATGATAGTGCATGAGGATCATGAGGCCGTATGCTTGTTAGTTACTAAAGCTATATTATATTACCGTAGTCGGAGACTCAATTACTCTTTCGGTCCTATTCCTTTTCTCATTTTTTTTTGTATTACCTACAGTTGCAAGCCAACAGCCAACCTAATGTTGTGGTAATTGTCGCTCCTGGACTTCTGCAATGCTAGGGGCTACACGAAGCCGCAAACCTAGATTGAGATGGACTCTACTTCTATACGCCACTGACTGCTTATCACCAGGCGGAATAAACTCATATTGTTTATTAAATAGGGTTTCCACTTGCAATAGTCTCTTCATGACATGTCAGTCGCAAGGAATAAAGAGCTAATAACTGATATGGTTTCAGATGGAACGCACCATTCCCTACTTTGGAAGAGGAGTTCAACATAATGACGGCGCCGCCAGGACCTGACCATGTCGTGTTGCTGGATGATGGTGAGACATTGTTATATATTGGCACAGAAAAAATAAATATTGGCTTTAATATATTTTGATAATTTATAATAATACAGACAGGCCAGTTATCTTAGAGTATAGAAAAATTAACATCTTTTTATGCAGATCACGACTTTCAAATAATATGGTACTTAGATAAAATTATCTCTGCGTTTGTTCAATTTGCGAAAATCAGTTACTAGCAGGGCTTGCTATTCAAGCAATTATAATTTTCTATCAGTATAATGCTCCAACCTAAAATAAAAATGTTGTTAATGTCAACGTCATTTGATTAAATAGTGTAAAGCATAAGTATGCCAATGTGCAGCCAGATAAAGTCATATAAATATATTTTAATAGGTAACGTTATATTTTACTCACAATCTATTAAAACTCGAACAAAGTTATATTATTAAAGCAGTTTATCAATTCAACTCGACAGAGCGGTTCTTCCAATCGTCCGTGATAAGCTCGGAGGCGTCGGCCATGGACACGAGCGGGTCCGTGGGGCCGGCGGCGGACGCCGACGACATCGCGCCCGACAAGCCCGCGCCCGACCTGCGCTCGCCGTGATGCTACGCTCACGACGCGAGCGCAGCTACTGTCGGATGTGCAGCCGGTGTCGGGTGTGGCGAAAACGGATCTGCTCCCGAACCCCCCACGGTACTCCGGTGGACGCCCGCTCACCTCCCGCATTGGCGGCCCGTCTCCCATCGGACTGTTTAGTTTCTCATTCATTTTCTCTTTAGAGATCAAATAGTGTACATATAAAAAGGAATTAAACGGACGAGGTTGTAGTTGAAATTTAGATTTTACAATTTTTACTCTGTGCCGGTCGGTGGTGCATGACGTGGCCTTGTCGCGACGTGCGCTAGTTGCTAGCACGGGCGACCGACACGGTTTTCATTTATTACTTGTTAAGGCGATAACAAAATACAATACTCCAACGATTAATTATGTATAAAAATATTAAAGCTAAATAAAAACAACATATTATATTCTAATATTTTTATAGAATATAAAAAATACAAGTATGATATGATCAAGCCTTCCAGTAATTTAGTGAATTAAAATGTTAAATAAAATGCAGCTTATAAATTAATTGTTTGCTGAGCTGTGAGACAGAAAAGGCGTATGAAAGCTTCCAGTAGTGAAACATGTTTTTGACGAAAGTGTGATAGGTACTCTAAGTTGTTTTTTTTTTTTTGTTTCGTTGTTGTGTGTTTTGTAATGGAAATAAAAAATTAAATAGATATAAGTCAGTTAGTTTAAAATATTATTTTTATTTATTGAACGAATATTTAATAAAGACGAGCCTTGCTTATGAGATTAGTTTAGTTGTAATTAGTAGCAAACAGAGTAGTTGGTTTATTGTACTTTCGATCAGAAATATATATACTTAAATATAATTTAATATTAAAAGTGGCGATATATTTAAAATACTTTTTATGTAACTTACGCACAAATTACATCATAATTGATCTCAATGAAATAAATACAACATAATGAGATTATTTTTATGTTTACTTTTTTTTTTATCTGGCATCGAAAGCGACAATAAATCCTAAGTAGTGTCGACTTATGTCGAGGGACATTCTATAGGTGCCTTTCATAAAAAAACGTAATATAACTTATATAATAGGGATTTGTAAATTGTAGTACCTATTCTTTTGATAAATCCATCCGCTCATACCTGTAACAAATGATTCATTAACTTAACTTAAGACATTGGTGTTTTGTAGTCAAAAGAAAAATATGTACCGCTAAATTTTTTCCTTCGCTGTTTCTATGGACTCTTTAAGCCGAAAAAAAATATTTTTATTAGTATTAAGGCATACCAATTAAATGACATAGTAATGTTGTTTTAAAATAAATAATACCGCTCATGGATATAACTAGCAACGTAGTTGGTCGTGCACCAAAAGCACGTCCCGCTATTGATAGTCGAAGTCTCCTTCTACTAGTAGAGAACTTTAAATTATTTATAATAAAGATTTTATGTATGCCATAAAACGATACTGTAATGTATTTATTTAAATTATGTCCGATGCTTTTAATTAGGTATCATTTTAATATGATTATATTAGTCAAATCTAGTCACAAAAATGGCAATGAAATTCTGCGTACAAACTTGTAGCGGAACAAGGCAAACTTATCATTTGATCTGTTCTGTTTAGTCATAAATTACTCATAAACTTTTAATGTAATTCACGTAAAGAATTACATACAAATGACACTTTGACTACAAAACACCTAACATAAAATACTATAATCCTATAACTTTAATACTAATAATTATTTCATTTTGTCACTCATAAAAATGATTTTCTTTCGCAATAGTGGCCATACGAGGAAAGCTAGTCATTAGAATTACAATGTAAATTTAATGTTACTTAAAATAAAAAATATTTACAATTATAAAAAAAACTCCCTTACATTTTTATTAGTAAGCGGAGTGAAACTAAAAAATGTGGCCAAATTACACTTAATGAAATCCAAATATATATACACAATTTTTAATAGATTTAGATTAAATAAGCGTGGTATTATTAAGTTCGTAGCTAACAATGACATGACTATAATTATAATTCGAGTAAAAAAAGAAAAAACGATTTTGAATCAAAAATTCAAGTCAAATAGTCATTGATATGATTTTCCAGCAAAAATTGATAGTTTATTTTAAAACATACAATTCGATATTTCTTTAATTGCCATTTTTACATTGTTTTCAAATTTTTAGATACATAGTCATACATAGTCTAATAGGAAACGTAGCAATAATATATAAGCAATAAATAAAAATAATTATAAACAAAAAAACAGCTTTAGTGAAGCTAGGATTTGGTACTGACGTAGTTGAACATAATAAACATACAATTCGCGATATTTTTTCTATAGAATGAACGGCAAGTGGCTGGGTACTATGTAAAATGATAAATATAGTGCAGTTTGGTACAATTAATAGCTATTTGAAAACAAAATATATTAGACATACTACAGCTATAGTCGAACTAGGCAGAAAGGCGGGATTAGTCAATTGCTAGCTATAGAAAACATTATTAGAATATAAAAATAAACATTTAGAAATTAATAATGATGTCATAAGGCTTGTTGTATACAAAAAAAAACAATTTCGTCATTGAAAATCTGAAAGAGGTAACATTGTAAAGTGGTAAGGCAATATTAATATTGGTGACGAATTTAAAGCTCATTGGTGCCGAAAATTCTAGACTGTGATTCAATTGTTCATTCTGAACGTGTCTTATATTGAAATAGTTGTTTTGTATGATTGGCAACGTACAGTGTGTGCTGTATAATAAAAAAACGAATGTATTATAATAACAGACAGAAACATGTTGTATGAAATGCATTTGTTATTATTGTAAAGATATGGTACATTGGATAAGCTGAGATGTGTAATTTTTTTGACAGCGTATGTAGAAATTGGTAGATTATTTTTTGGATAGCTTTGCAGTAATCGTCTTGCGTGGCTAATATGCAATTGTATGAAAAATAATGTTAATGAAGAATAAAAATTGTGTATTAGTCGCGGCATGATATATCTTTTTGGTTCGTTAGCACCATTAATACGATTATGGAGTAATATTGAAAGCCTAAATATTATGTGCCTTAGATACAACAATATTGTATGATATTTATGATGCGTTCTATACAACGTGCTAACTAGAAATAAATAATAAACGTTATTTTGAATGCCTGGACTTCGAATGACTACCTTTATTATTAGAGTTCATTTCTGCATAGGCTTGTATGTACTCCCAAACATTTTGTAACTTTAAAATGCTTCTTTACATTAGGCCCAATGTTTCGGAAAACCTGTATGCAATCCCTCAAGTATTAATTAGTTAATATCTAGAAACCCTTCTTTCAACTTATGTATCTCATAATTTCTTCGGATTTATATAATAAAATGTGAGTAACTGGGCACCCAGCAGTCTGGAAATTGATTTCGAATCCAGAGATATAAATTATAACCCATATATAATAGTTATTGTACGATTAAGTAACGCTTCTATGCGTAGTTTTGCTGAAATATAAATCTACTTCTATAATATTGTATAATTTTAGTATTTACCTACATTGTACCCATTTATGTACCTACTTATATACTTTACTGGTATGTATATTCATAATCTACGCAACTCGGACTAGCCACGCTTTATTTAAAAAAGTAGCACAACTTTAATTCTCGCATGGCTTTTTGATATAACAAAATGGAACCATCTTAATCTATAAACTTGTATTATTTCTCTTAAGTTAATGTTATAATATAACGAAAATCCGTCTTATCAGTTTCGTGGATTTCAAAAGATGAATACTTAATACGTAAATAGAAGAACATAATTATAAGCATAATTAACCAATAGAAAGATACCTACTCCTAGTTATGAATTTTTACTTCTTCTCACGTGCAATTATGCATTAATATTACGTGTTAATATGTTTTAGCGATTTTGTTATTTTATATTAGTAATATTACAATTGTATCCATGACCATTGTATGTAAATATGTTCCGGAATGTATTTATAATTTTTTATTTGTATAATTTAACATTAGAATGCTTTTATGTTATGTTTGTTACGATCATGTCCTCCGTGCTTTCATATTTTCATAACTTATAGGTTTTTACATTTTTCTTTATTTTTAAAATAGATACGAATCAAAGGACCTATTCCGACGTGTACAAACGATTGTTTCTCAATGCCGCCGGAATAGTTCATTAGATTTTCGCAATAAACTAAAGATAGACTTGTAAAAATGTTAAAACATGTATTTTTAACCTATACATAGTAAGATATTTATAGAATTTTAGTCGTTTAATTATTTCGAACGACTTGTTATAAAGAAAATTGGTGCTTAAAGCTTATAACAAATATGAAACGGCACTTTGTCGTGTGTGTATTGTCATGGAAGGGGTCAGAGCATTATGACATAGCATGCGTTGTTATGCTCTCATGTGATACACAATCGATTATTCTTCATCAAAACCTAAACCATTCAAATATTGTAGACGACGCCGCTGCAAGGTTAGTGCGCGCGGAATTTTGTTAACTTCATAAAATATTGATTTAATAATATAAATGTTAGTGTACTTATAAGCGATTATGTACCACAATGTGAGCAGTTATAATAATGTAGGTAATCTTTGCTCAATATCGATGAAAACTGAAAATGTTACAGTTGATGCAATACAAACAAACAAACAAAACAATTGAGTTTTATTTTAAAGAGTAGCGTCAGAACTTGCCCACGCCGAAATCTAGAGTAATAAATTTTTGAAGAGATTATTAAAAGTATTAATAGTCGAGCTGTAATGTTTATAGACCAGGTTAAAACCATGAACGACTGATAAATTTATGTCACCTTATAACGCTAATATTAATAATAACTAATTTAACTGTTAGATATAGGTACTCAGTCTAATAAAATAAGGTTTATATTGCAAAAAAAACTAAAAAGAAACCAACCAACAAACCAAACCAACTTACAAAATTCTGTTCATTATAACACGCCATCTATGAAATTACCTACGCAACTGATCATTAAAAAAAAAATGAGGTAAGAACTAAAGTAGGGAAAGTACCTACTTATTAAATATAATAACATTATTATTCTTATTATAGCACCTTCTCTGTAGGCCCCGGTATTATCACTCTACAGAGAAAGCTCTGTAGAGTGATAATACCGGGTTGGTATAACAATTATGGCGCTACGATTTAAGAACTAAAATTGACAAAAGTTATAAAGCGTAATAGATTTGAGATGATTTATTATGATTAAATTAATAGCCGTTATTGAGTGTTATAGCGCCTAAAGACAAGGCCATAGCTTGTCTTTAGGCGCTATAACACTCAATAACGGCTTATTTGTGACAGTAAATGTTTATATGTATATTTATTGTAATAATTAAAAAAATAATTACAATTTTTATTGACAAAACAGTGAGAATAACAATATTATAGTCCTGACTCCTGCGCTAGGTTGTCACCTATGTTACAGGAGAGATGTTATGTCTCCCCTTTTGTTAAAGCAAGTCTTATGCAATATACTTAGGTACCTACCTAAAATCTAACGTATGCAAGCGCGGGCGCGTGTGCATGCGCGCGCGCGTGTGTGTGTGTGTGTGTGTGTGTGTGTGTGTGTGTGTGTGTGTGTGTGTGTGCGTGTGCGTATGTGTATGCCTCTTATCTTTTCAGTCTGAAAGACGTTGCTGATTTGCCGATAAAGTCCTTTATTTTTACATGGTTAGATTTTTAAATGGTCAGACTTTCAAAAGGTCAGCTTTACAAATGGATGGACACATCAATGAATTTGCTGTCTGTGCTTCTAACACATGTCTCTTTTCATTTTAAAGGGTTATAGGTAGTCACTGCTCAATCTACAGAATAAAAGTTTATACTTAGTTAATTAGTTAAGGTGAAATTACATCAGTTTATCATCATTCCAGTCAAAAGCAGTCCACTGCTCGACTTGGTTTCCCTAATATGGCCACTCATTAGTCGTACCTAAGTCGTTCTCATCCATCGGTTGTCCGCCACCCTGTATCAGGCCGGAGACAACCTTTTAGTCTGCCCCGCTGTCTTAATTTGAGGTCGCCGTAAATTGTTATAGGTAAGGAATGCTAACAGAGATTTAAATCGTTAGATGCACTTTTGAAATCTGTCCACGTTTTAAGTCTGAGTGTGTGTGTGTGAAGTTAAGATGTCCGCGCTGCGCACACGACATTGACAATGCGCGCGCAGCGACGATAGACGACGAAGAATGACACAGCGAAATATCTCACTCCCGCGTAGTGTAATTGTTATCTCACACTCTTTCACACGGAAACGAGCCACTTTGTAGAGTAGAATTGTATGGGGAAATGTGAAAATAGTTAATAGTTCAGTACTTATGCAAGAAATGTATTTTCCTTTGATTTGTTTGTGTTTCTTATATTATTGGAACATTTTTAAAGGCACTGGTAGGCATAATTTGATACACTTAGTGGCTTTATTACCGAAAACAAAGAAATGTAAACAACGTGCACCGTTTACTGCTGCTAACAAGTGACTACGACGGAAAGAGTGAGCTCACTCTTCCCAACGATGACACGTTTTCGTGCGCCATAAGTCTAACGATTTAAATCTCTGAATGCTAATTAATGATCAATACGATCACTCAAAAATATAATAAAATTAATACACTTAGGTATTTATTACAACTTTATTTTATGTTTAACAAAAATATTATAAAATAGGTACACAATTTTTATTAGACTTCTAATACTTATACTAACATTATATACTAGCATTCGCTAGCAAAGCAACTTACTACAGACACTACGATTGGTGCATTTCTGTGCGTTCGAATTTTGACTTTTAAATAGCCAATGACAGCTCAGCTTTCAAGTTCCGCGCGTTCCCTTCTTGTCTCTTATTTTAGTGAGCTCCATTTCGAACAAACGAATGTTAACGTGGTATCTATTTAATGGTAAAGATTAGTCTTAAAACTCAGTAGGTCTTGGTCCATCCCAGCTCACAATCTTCTTGTTGTACCACACATACTGTCCCCGGACTGAGTCGTCAGCGTCGAGAGCCAGGAACAATGGCGCGACAGCTCCCTCGTCAATGGTCAGTGGGCCCTTGTGTGATGACATGTCTGTATCCACGTAGCCAGGGTGTACGGAGTTCACCTTTATGTCTGTTGGAGAAAGAATAAAGTTACTTAAATAGGAAACCTTTTTTCATACTAAACTTACAAACTCGAGAACAAAAGTTGCGGGTAATTTTAATTTTAACCTCGAACCATTTGTATTTGTGAACTAGGTTCCCGCAGCACGGTTTCACCCGCGCGAAGCTACGTCTTTGGTCACATATCCTATAACCTTCCTCGAGAACTAGGCTATCAAACGCAAAAAGAATTATTAAAATCCGACTGGTAGTTATAGAGATTAGCGCGTTCAAACAAACTAATACCTAAGCAATAAAAAAAAATCCTACTAATATTATAAATGCAAAAGTTTAGTATGTGTTATGTATGTATGTGTTTGTTAACACTTAGCGCCTAAACGGCTGAACTGATTTTGATAAAATTTGTATGTACATAGATTCGATGCCAGAGAAGGAGATAGGCTAGCACATTTTTGTCGCGAACAAAGCCGTAAGGCGCCGCACCCAGTATGACATAAAAAAGCGACTGAATGAGGCACGCATTATATTTAGGCACGCATTTCAACTAAAATAGATAGCAAATCGTACTCATTTGGAACACAAGACCGTTTATCATTTCAATAATAATGACAAACAATTTTCATTTATCTTTGATAAGGATAATTCGGTTAAGTCATACAAAAACAAGTAACAAACATGTATCAAATCAGTATAGTGCTTGTCATTTATCAATATAGGTATGATGAGATAACACTAGATACATGATAAACGTTTGGTGATGATGACTATAGCAAATGGCTTGCTTTGAGAGTGGCTTATGACTCATGGCCGCCGCCAAGATTGCTTTCAGGCGGGTGCAACTGTGATATATATCATCATTATTATCATCCACAGCCTGAATCTTCCCACTGCTGGTGGACCTCTCTCTGTTTGTGCCAGACTCCACGCCTTTATGCCAGTCTCATACATATTCGGCCTGCGACGGCTGTGATATCATCCGCCTATCTCGCTGGACGGCCTCTTCTTGTTTCATTTCTTGGACGCCATTCGGTGATAGTTTTACTCTATCTGTCATCACCTCGCCCTACTAGGTGCCCTGCCCAATTCCATTTGTGATATACATACTCAGTATTCATAAATGCACATGACAATCGGTTTGACATGGTTGGACAACAAATTTAGATGCTTCAATTACAAGACTAACTTATTTTTTTTTTATTCTTCTATATATTTTTGTGTAGGCGCTTATGTTATGACCTTCAGTCTCTCTGTCTCTCTTTCTAGCATTATTCCCACATGGTAGGAGTCTGCTCTTCGCGTCTTTTTTCTCCACTTCACTCTGATAGACGTCGTGTCGTTTGCGGAAAATTTACTGCGGCACTGAAATATTTTTTAAAGACGTCTGTCCATCTCGCTTTCGGGCTTCCTCGTCTTCTGAACCCGGGAATGTTCAGATCAATCATCTTGTTGCCAATGTACTCAGGTGATCTCCGTCGCATGTGTCCAAACCACCGTACTTTCTTGGAGTTCATCTGCAATGTCGCGTACGCCGAGACTTTCACGAATTACTCATTGTGGATCTTATCGCGTCTCGTAACTAAGAACATCCGTCGCAGCATTTTCACTTCGGCTACTTGTATTGCATGGACGTGGCTTGTGTAACGGCCTACGTTTCGCTTCCCATGCATAAAAACTGGTGATGTTATGCCCTGCAGTCTAAAGCCCTATAATGAATGTGAATCATATATAGGCATAACTAATTTATATCTAAATCTAAATTATAAAGAAAATAGTTTAGTTTATGCATTTTTGTTTGTAATAGATAAACTCAAAACGATTGAAGCAATTTAAAAAGAAATACACACAGAAAGCTACATTATTCGGAAGAAACAACAGTTTTATTCCGATATCTCCATGAAATCGGGATCTAATCAAGGTACGCAGATGTACACACAGAAAACTACATTATTAGGAAGAAACAACAGTTTTATTCCGATATCTCCACGGAATCGGGATCTAATCTAGGTACGCAGGCGTAAAGCCGAACTGGACTCATATGTAAGTATAAAAAAACCGACTCAACTATGCAAGCTAAGTTAGTTAAGTTCGCGGTGGAAGTTCGGTGGATGGCTAATTAGTTAATTACAGATTACAAAATCTCAAAACTTGACCTCGACTATGAAGCTGTAATTATGCAGGTAAGCCTATAAGTTGACGTAGTGACGTCATGCTTGACGCATATGACGTCAAGCTTCGAGACTGAACTTTTTATGATGACTCAAATTTACAACATGACATGGCACTTTTTTGAAGTATTTAAAGAATTGACTATCGATCTTGTTTTACATGTGACAAAGCACTTTTACGAAGTTTTTAAGCTGCCCTACACAGGAATGTTAACTAGATAATATAACTTATAGTAAAATATACTTAGGTCTACACAGGGGCAGTCAGTTTAACTGACCTTGAACATAATTTACAAGAACAAAAATTTCGTAGACGTGACTATGTAGTTATGAAGATAACATTACATAATACCCAGATAATAATAATCATAATCATTCCACAAATTTACTGCTTTGTCATGTAACCATTACATGTGAAAAGTGTACTAAGTATGTCATTTGTACTTAATGGTTTATCTATCTATATAATATATAAAAATTAATCCCTATTTCCCTTGGTCATGGCATCACGCGTGAACGGCTAGATCAATTTCGTTAATTCTTTTTTTGTTGTGTTTGTTATTGTCAGAAGGTTCTTATGAAAAAAAAACTAAGAAAACTGCTGAAACGAGATTTGGTTTCGGGACATACGCTACTTTTTATTCCGAAAATTGCTTTGTTTCCCGAGTTACATTAATTAAACACATAGCAATTTTCGCGCAGGCGAAGCCGCAGGGCGCAGCTTGTAACTGATAAAAATATAGATAATAGAATATGCTTTATTGCACACTACATTACAACACAAATAAATAACACAACTTTAGGTACCTATCTAGTGACAATAAGCGGTCTTATCGCCTAAAACGGTCTTTTGCAAACCTTTGGATGTGAATGGTGTTTTGGAAACCGCATATCGCACTGTGGCAATCGCAGAAAGTCAACTTAGCAATATTCATGTCGTGGCTATTATGCTATTAGACTAGAAGACGTCGTGGTATTACAAGAATTTTATTATTTTGACAACCTCTGTGGTCTGGTGGTACTGTGTATGGACTGCGACGCAGAGGTCGCGGGTTCGATTCCCGCTCAGTGCAGATATTTGTGTGCATGATCATGGTTATTTACATTGTTCTGGGTGTTTCTAAGTATAATATGTATGTATTTACAACAAAAAAAAAAGTACATAAGTATGTTTATCCGCATTCTAGAACCCATATCACAAGCTATTAATATATGCTTACTTTGGGTCTTGATGTGGTTGTGTGGTTGCTGTGGTAATATTTACATTCAATTATTCCGTTATACATATTTAAATAAGTATGATAGCTACTCACCCTTGCTATTTAGCAACCTCTGCTGTATATTAGACAGTGCCGTCACTCCTACTTTAGACACCACGTACGAGGAGTTGCCCCACTCCGCAGCGTGAGTTCCTTGCTTAGCAGCGTCTACATATTGCTGCATAAGGTTCGAGAGTCCTTCGACAGTCAGTTTCTCGTCTTTTATTTTATTCCTCAAAGCTTCACTAGGGATAAGACTCAGGTGGCCAGCAGCACTGGACACATTCACCACTCTCGCGCCATTCTTGAGCAGAGGAAACAGTGTCTCACAAGTAGATACTAGAGAAAAATAGTTTACGAACAGAGTTTCTTCGGCTTGTACGGCCACCGGTTCCGTAGCAGTGTTTTTGAAGGCAATAGCGGCATTATTCACCAAAATATCAATGCCTTCGTATTTACTCTTGATATAATCTCTAAAAACTTCCAGACTCTTCTTATCTGTCACGTCTAACTGATGGAATGCCGGCTTCAAACCTTCCTTATTTAATTCCTCAACCGCTTTTTTGCCGCGTTCGACATCCCTCGCCGTTAAATATACTACGCCGTCGAAACGTTTGCAAAGTCCACGGACTATAGCAAAGCCGATGCCCTTATTAGAGCCAGTTACTATCGCTACTTTAGGAGACATGATTACTTAGAAAACTTCGAAAAATTAAACTGCAGGACAACGACCGTACGCGACCGCGATCGTTCACGAACTGAATGAAATTGAGTGAGTATTCACGTTAATACTGTTTGTTTATATAGTCGGCATTTATAAAGTGAGCACTAGTAATAATACAGCCGGCCTGTGTTGTGAAATACTGTGAAATATATCGTGACCTTGTGAAATCTATATATACCTATATGTGTTAGGTACATACTATGATATTATCTTATATATTATACACTTTTAGTTTATATGAAGATAGGATACTGTATCATACTATTACTGAGGAAGTGCTGTCTTGTTACTTGCTTTATAATATGTGGTGTGCAATAAACAATATTTTATTCTATTCTATCCTTTTTTTTTTAATTTATATTTTACTAGCGTCCCGGCTTCGCACGGGTGGTAATTTTTTTAATCATTTTGGGATAAATAAATATAATCTCTCTCGCTGCGTTGCTGCCGCGTTGCTCTTTGCGCTGCGTGGAGCCACTCCGGCGCGATGGCGTGTATTTATTGTTTACTAGGTGACCCGGCGAACTTCGTTCCGCCTAACAGTCGATCAACATTACTTTATTTTTCTAAAATAAAAGATTTTTTCTAAAATAAACGTAGCCTAAGTTACTCCTTATTACATCAGCTACCTGCCAATAAAAGTCCCGTCAAAAGCGGTCCAGCCATTTCAGAGATTAGCCGGAACAAACAGACAGACAAAAATTGTAAAAAATTTTATTTTGGTGTATGTACCGTATATATATTCATATACATATTATAGTAAAAAACGGTTATTTACATATTACAAACAGACACTTCAATTTTATTATATGTATAGATATTAACATTTTTAATTTCGTAATATCTTTTATTAATATATTAATAAATCTTTTAATAATTCAAAAAGTAGTCAACAGATATTGAATCAGTCTCAATACGAAATAATTTATTTGGATAAGAATTATTAAAATGGTGGGGATAACATTGTATGATTTTGATCGGAATTTCTATCAACTTTTAAAATGTAAAAACGTAATTATAGTGACATAATTACAATAGTTGGACATATGGTCTCGACAAGTTTGTATATATTGATGTGTTCTTCAATATAGTAGAACGTTTTTTTGTTCTATCATCAATACATACATACATCCATAGTGCATGTGATTAAAGACATTTTTTGGTAAATTTTTTTACACCTTGGGTTGGTTTTCATAGAGATTTCTAAGGATCTCTAATTTTTCCAGTAATAACTATAGCTATGTCACTCAGTGATAATGTAGCTTTCTAATAGTAAAAGAATTTTTGAAATCGGTCCAGTAGTTTTGAGTTTATTTGTTGCATACAAAAATACAAATCTTTCCTCTTTATAATATTAGTATAGGTAACTAGCTGTTGCCCGCAGCTCCGCCTACGTGGATGTTGGTTATATCGCATTTTCCATACAAACTTTCATCCCCCTATTTCAACCCCTTTAAGCCATTTTTTCTCGATATAAGATAAGAGAGCGCCTATGTTGTTTCCCGAGGTCTAATCTAACTCTATACCAAATTTCAGTCGGTTCAGTGTCAAAATCGGTTCAGTGGTTTAGACGTGAAAGTGTAACAGACATAAGACATAGTTACTTTCGCATTTATAATATTAAGTATGGATTTATGGAGGTTTAACAAGCATACACTTGATGATTATAAGAAGTTACCATAGCCTATGGTCACTTGCAATTCAAAGACATACACTTTAAGTGCACTGTCAACCCTACCTTTCCAGAAGAATCCTATGTTGTAGTCTTTGAAAATATAGAGGGTTCATTCAGCAATTGTATAGTTAACAAAAGGTGCTGAGACTGTTGTTTACATTATCTAAGGTACTGAAACCTAATTGATAGTAAAGTAATAACAGCTACTTACCCCTGCTATTTAACATCCTCTGTTGTATATTAGTAAGCGCAGTCAGTCCCACTTTAGATACCACGTACGAGGAGTTGCCCCACTCCGCAGAGTGAGTTCCTTGCTTAGCAGCCTCTACATACTGCTGCATTAGCTCTGACAGTTCTGGGATCGTCAACTTTTCATCTTTGAGTTTATTTCGTAAAGCCTCGCTTGGAATAAGACTCAAGTGGCCGCAAGAACTCGATATATTTACCACTCGAGCGCCATTTTTGAGTAAAGGAAACAACGTTTCGCACGTAGATAGTACAGAAAAATAATTCACGAACAGCGTTTGTTCGGCTTGTACGGCCACCGGCTCAGTAGCCGCGGTTTTGAACGCAATAGCGGCATTATTCACCAAAATATCAATCCCTTCGTATTTAATCTTGATATAGTCTCTAAAAGCTTCCAGACTTTTCTTATCCGTGATGTCTAGTTGGTGAAAAAACGGGTTTAAACCTTCTTTCTTTAGTTCTTCTACCGCCTTTTTGCCCCTTTCAGTATCTCTCGCGGTTAAATACACCACACCGTCGAATCGCTTACAAAGTCCTCGGACTATGGCAAAGCCAATGCCTTTATTTGATCCTGTTACTACTGCGACTTTAGCAGACATTATTATTTACTTTGAATATTTCGTAAAATATACTTTGGAAAAGTTACCAACAACAAACAGAAGGATAACAAATTGACAACTATGACAAAATAGATGTCAAAGCTGAAAGCAAATGTCAAAGTCGAAAACGTTGAACTTTTAAAATGTGTGTTTAAATTTTAACCCTAGACTCCTAACGTTCGACCCTACCCCTTTATACCTAACCATTCGTCGATTCGACGACTAATTTTTGAGATGCTTAAATTATACATTAGAAATATTCGTTTAGGTTCATTTAATGACAGATAGGCCTCACAAGTATTACTAAGGTAAATAAAACAGTTAGTTTGCATTTTAATACAAATATATTCATTATGTAACATTTTTTTTAGACACCTTATGAATGAGATCACTTGAGAACAAAGTACTTATGAAATATAAAAAAAAAAATAATAACAAAAATAGCCTTTTCTTCTTTGGCAAAACTTAAACGTAACAGTCTTCTTATTTTATGTAACAAAAAAAAACCTAATTATTTGAAGCGCAACTTCTGCAAAAATCAACTTTATGTTCACCACAGACTGCAGTGTTACATTTGGAGCAATAGGACTTTGTCATCCGTCTTTTTTGGTAAGGACAAAGACCTCAAATCTTTCTTTTCCGATTTGGTGCTTCTACTGGCGCAAGTGCATTGCTGGATGATGATGGACCTTCTCCTTGACCTTCGCCGTGACCTTGACCTCCATCGCTAGTTGGCCCTAATATGTCTTTGATTTTGTTCTTGACGTGTGTCGGCATAGTACGGACTTGTAATCGGATTTTGAGCCAGGGTTCTACAAGCTGCGAATGCATTTTCTTCATAAAATCCCGCCGAATCATTACTGTTTGTCCAAGGACAGAAATATTGTGGCAGTAAACAATATAGCTGTTGATACAAGCTATATTTAGCATACCATAAAATACACACATTGGCCATCGATTAGTTTTTCTGCTACATGACATTACTGAACACATCTGATCAAAAGTATCTACACCGCCTTTTGTACTATTGTAGTATTCAATCAAGTGTGGCTTCTTTGTGTCGGGATTGACAGAACCCTCTTCGTCACAAGAAGATAGTAGATAAACCATTTTTGATGGTTTAGGTTTATAGGAAAGAAGTGTAAGGGGCCCATCGTAGCAAAACATTGATGTATGTACAGCCCTGGACCGGTTATTCTTCAGTTCTTCAGGGATTTCCCTTTTATTTGCTCGCAAGGTACCTACAATAGTCAATTTGTAAGGCTGCTGAAGTAACTGCTTTGCTAATGGTACCGACGTGAACCAGTTGTCCATGGTAATATTTCTGTTTGTGCCATGGATACTACGAGAAAGTTCCTTGGCAAAGTACTCACCCAATGGCACACCTCCTGTATCAGTTCCTTTGCCAAGATATGGCGCACTATCGATCATGTATCTTGTACCACTGTCACACATCATTTCTAACTTGATCCCATATTTTGCGGGTTTATTTGGGATATACATTCGAAACTTACACCTCCCTCGGAATGCCAACAACTGCTCATCAATAGTAACATTTGTCCCAGGCACATAGTTTTGTCGACACTGAGCTATAAGCATTTCCCATATATCTCGAATAGGTGTAAAAGGATCGTCTTTTTGTCGTTGCAAGCGGAAAGTTTTATCATCAAAGCGTAGACATCGCAGCAAGAAATCGCACCTTTCTTTGCTCATACATGCGATATATCGAGTGCCAGAAAACTCTGTGTTGAATAATTCGTCAAGGGTCAGATGATTATCTTTCAGAGCTGCACTTAACACCAGAACACCAATAAGAGCTCTGATCTCTTCTCTGCTAGTGTCACTCTGCGTTGAAGTGACTTGGTTATAGTTTTGCCTTTTTATTGCAATCTCTGCGTTGGTCCATTTGACAATTACACCTATTATTTGGTCAGTTATAAATTTTTCAAATAATAATAGTGGGTCTACTATATCCTTGATGCCACGAGTAGGTCCTCTTCTAGGAATACGAACAATATTGATTGCAGATGTCCTGTTTGAAGTACGTCCTTTGCTAGTCGCCCAAACGTGACGGTTTCGACTGCGGATATTGCTTCGTGCGAAAGTAATGATACATGGATTAATACCTGGACTGTCATCCAATGGAACAGGAGGTGCTTGTGGGTCCAGTACGCTGTCCAAAAAAGCAGGCGAAGAAGGTTCTCCAGCATTCAGGGGAGTATCTTCATGATCAGAAGACTCATACTGGATATCACTTTCTGCATCATCAACCTCCACATTATCATCTATTTCACTCCCAGATGATCCCTCCGCTACACTGAAGTCCTCCTCGTCCAATAATAAACGCGTAATATGGTCTTCTGATAACAATCCATTAGGATTCATTGTTAAAACTGCAAAAAATAAAAAACATTAGTTACAATAAAATATACACAAACCCTAATCATTCGTCGGAAAGAATAACTTTGTAATATTTCGAAAAATTAGGTACTTACAAGCCAAACGCAGCCACCTTCAGAGAGAGCTCGGCGGGCACTGAATTGACATGCAATGCCACGACGATCGGTGCACGCGTTGAAAAGATATAACAATATTTGTAACGCGTAGTCGTCGATTCGTCGAAGGTTAGGCGTCTAGGGTTAAAGGGGTAAGCACTATAAAACGTATTCAGTCCATGTAAGCTAAATAGGTCTGACCTTTTAACTTTTGAAGACCGTTTCAACTCTAAATTGATAAGTGGTTATTGTAATTTAAAATGAGTTATTTTTTTTAAAATATGATGAGGTAATTTTTTTATACTTACTCGCTACTTGAGGAGATGAACTTCATCAATAAACGAGATGCTTTTCAAAACTCAAAGGCCAGCTTAACATTTTCTTAAGTACGAATAAGTACAAAATAATAGGTCTCGGGCGATACAGGTAACTGACAGTATGTACAGCATGTCTCACCGCGCTTGTAGTACCTGCATTAGGTATACGGATTAAGTAAGTGTTCGAGCGAAGTTTTCTTACTTATAGCTTACTTATTATAGATATTCACCAGGGCGTATATTTATTATGTTCTGAACACTGGTTCTGTATAATAGGCCTATATCTGAGAGTCACGTGCCTATTGGTTTTTAATCGGATCTACGTGTCGTTAGCACAATACTACTGTGCCCACTCCGGATCCAGTTAGTTTCTAAAATAGGTACTCCGATATCAACTATAGACTTCTGCAATGCCAGGGACTCTGCAAAACCGCTACTTATCGTAAATTTTAATGATCTCTTTGAATTTCGTTTGAAGAAGATAAAAATTGGGCTTAGACGCGAAATACCAGAATGTTTATATGTATTACTAGCTGACCCGGCGAACTTCGTTCCGCCTAACAGTCGATCAACATTTCTTTATTTTTCTAAAATAAAAGTACTTTTCTAAAATAAATGTAGCCTAAGTTACTGTACGGGACCTAAAAGGTTCTAAGATGTGAGGATGAACTCCTAGCCGATGGCGGGAGATGCGATGATAAAAAGTGGCCGTTGGCACCATTCTAAACAATTCCTCAGAACACAGCCCATTGTACAGGCGATAGAATACACATAAGGAGGCAACGTCTCTCCTTAAGCCTAGTGATTCAATACCGCCTGTTAGCCTGGGATTGTCGACAACTCTTACAACACGCCCTTAGACCGCGTCAAGGAGCCCAAGCTGGTATCCGGGTGCTTCCGCCCAAAGATGGCAGCAGTACTCCATGTGGGGACGAACTTTAGCTTTGTAAAGCAATAGTCTTTGCCCCGCACTGAAGTACTTCTTCGCCCTGTTGAGCACACCGAGCTTTTTGGATGCCAACTTGGCTTTAGCCTCCAAATGACTGCGGAACTGGACGCTGCTGGAGATGTCGATTCCAAGATCCCAAGGCTTTCAGATGTTGTAAAGGCTGTCTTGGAATTGCGGAGTATGTACAAATGGAGCTTTCTTAGCGGTGAACGCGCAGACTTGTGTCTTCGTGGGGTTAAATTGGACTAGATTTAGTCGTCCCCAATCAGAGACTCTGTTAAGAGTGCTCTCGATTTCAGACACAAGTCTTTTCCGACTTTCGTCCACAATGGAACAAGGGGTAATATATTCAACATGTAGTAAAAACGGTTATTTCAATATTACAAACAGACACTCTAATTTTATTATATGTATAGATGTAGGTAGGTATCTATACGTAAGCAACATTTTTAGTGATACTGATAAAACATCATTAATGGAAATTTGCCACAGAGTCCACAGACCGGATGACCGTGTCTTACCAGAAATTAGCGTGATATCCACTAAGTACTGCTTACCGTCATAGTAGCGTTAGTAGTTAGCGACATTTTAGTAGGCAAATAAAAATAAATAAAACATGATCAATAATATATTATAGTTTATTAAATAAAGAAACCAGATACATTTTAGAGATCAGAATTTACAACACAACTAAACATCTAAGTTATATAAATAATATCTATTACACTTTAGCGAATACTAAATAGGAACACTATTTTGCTAACCAGTGTTTGTCTGGACTGAGTATGCACTTTAAATTTAAGATATATTTTTTTTGTATGAGATCGAGTACCTTCCTACTGAAAAATAAGCTAAGTAAATAAATTGACAATAATTAGTACATTATAGATACCTACCCTTAGACCGCTACACAGGGTATTTGCAACAAATTAAAAGAACTAAATACTATATTAGGCAGAGTGAGTTAATTTTGGTGGTCATACTTAATATTAGCTCAAAACATGAATAAACAAGATTTTAGTTATTTACAAGTTGTACACCTACAGTACAGCATGTCTTACCGCAAAACATCACGGTATGCAAAAGATATGTGTGGTCAGATTTTTTTCAAGGTGAATTGACGACGTAATGAAGGTCGCACGATCTTAATAGCTGGAAACACGCTCCCAAACCAAGATGACCTTGCTTCAAACCCACCCACTTTGGTTGGAAACACGCACAAACCAAGGTTATGATGTAATTTGGTTTACAACAGCCGTCTACAGTTTGCAACCAAGCAAGGTCAACTTGGTTTGTGGGTGTGGTTCCAACTGTGAAGATTGTATACAAAGCACGATCTTCACAGTTGGAAACACGCCGGTGGGGTTGGCCTTGGTTTAGGGGCGTGTTTTCAACTGTGAAAATCGTTTTTAATTATATCCTCATCCAGACACACAGCTATGTTGCAACATTTAAACATACATCTACATCGAAACTATATTTAGTTTCATTCAGCAGACTTATCATTTAACTGAATCTAAATGACACGTCGAACCGTAACGATAAGATGTCCTCGCTATAAACAATCGGAAGATAAAACAGTATTTTTATTACTACCTACACATACTGACACTACGCTTTTTAAATAATATAAATAGCAAAGGAAATCTTGTATTTACTTCCATATTCATACTTCAGTAATTTTTCACATTTCTACTATAATTTCTTCTATAAATTAATCGTGCTACATTTTTACATCGAATAAGCCTTAAATACACATTCTACAAAATTAGAACTACGAGAAACGCTATAGTAATTGCCCAGCATATAGTAATTATTGCCCACTTTAAGAAAATCTTATTTTTTATTATTTTCGTAGGAAGTAGATAAATAGCAATTTGCAAGAGGTTAATAATTTCTACTCTGTTAGAATTTAAAATGAATAATCGGACTAAATTCTAAAGAAAAAAATCTGTCACGGTAAGTTTTTACAAAACAGGAGCACCTGTAGCTTCTTTGAGTCAAAGAAGATCGCTGTTTTGTTGCAAGTTATTATACAGTCCCGATTTATGTAATGTACGAGCGGCGGTCAAAAAGTTCGTGGAATGGGAGTGCTGCATTGGAAATTGCATTGGGGGTGGGGGCAATTGTTTATCTATTCCAATTGCATGTAAATAAGAGTACAAAAACCTTCTCAGACTATTTTGGGAAAGATAATGTTTACAGGGGTGTCTTGCCCTAGTAAAACCATGGTTTACAAGTGGCACAGCCTTTTCAAGCAAGGTAGAGATTCACTAGAAGATAACCCCAGGTAAGGACGACATGTCGAGGCAACCACGTAAAATGTCGATAAACTTGTAAAACTATTATTTGAAGATGCTCGTTTGCAGAAACAACTTGCAGAATTGTTTTGAGTATCAAATACAACCATTTTGAATATCCTGTAGGATTGGTAAATGCTCAAGCCTTATTAAATCAGCGACGAGTTCGTGTTGCCACAAGATTTTGTACCTATGTTCTGATAACAAGGACGAAATTTTGAGCCGGATTATTACTGGGGATGAAACATAGGTTCATCATTATGAGCCTGAATTAAAGCAGGAGTCGGTTTTTTTATTAGATTAAGGTTGATTACTCGAAGACTGACAGGTGGGCAATAGCTGTATCAGAAATATGGCAATAATTAAACCAGCCAGCATTAATCACTGTGATTGCACTAAAAAAGTTAGGTGTTTTAAATAATAAAAAAAATACATAAAACAATTGTATAAAATCAATCCCTTATGCGGAGAATCACTATAGCGTTACCCTACGTACAAATTTTGAAAGACAACTAAGTGCCAGTGACCTGTTATAATTCTGACAGAACTGTTACAGCTCCGAAAGACGGTTTAGGAATTATAACGCTCCAGAACGACATACGAGTAGTTGTTAATTATAGAAATATGTAAAATTTTCTGCTAGAATCAAGGAACTCAAATCTAGTTCATTTTAAGTGAAATACAAAATCGTTACATTGTTTTATATCTCACCTAATTTATTCATTTTCATCGACATCGAATGTTTGGTATAAGGACTCGTGTTCTTCGTCTTCCCTCTCCTTCTTTATAGAAGGAGTTATAGCTCCCGACTCTTGAACCGATAAGGGATCATTTTCGAACATTTTGTTCTTTTTGCTTTTAATCGTCGGTTCCCAGTTCGGTCGCGCGTGCATATTGTTCTGTGGAATTCGATTCATTTTGTTAAGTTTCCGTTGTGCGTTGATCTGTGCCCGAGTCATGTTTAAGTGCTTGATTTGGTAGTGTATTTTGACGTATGGTTGAGTTTTGAATAGTAAACCACATTCGTTGCACGGATACATTTCGTCTGAATGACTTTTCTTGTGTCTGGTTAACACTTGTTTGTTCTGTAAAAATCAATTTATTTTCTAGTTTTGTTTATTTTTTAATTAATTGTCATAATATTAGAAACTAGTTAAACGCAGCGCGGTTTTACCAGCGTTAAATTACACCATTGGTTACTGCACTGCTCCTGTAGCTAGTAGCGTGATGTTATATAGCCTATGATCTACCTTAAGAATTGGAATATCAAATGCAATATAATTATTCTAATGCGACTGGAGGTTCTAGGGATTAGCGTGTTCAAACAAACAATCTCTTTTGCTTTATATTGTTTTAGGTATATATTTAGTGTCAAAATATTATTAGTTTTAACAATAGCTCACCGAGAAGGCCTTTCCGCAGAGGTCACAGGCATGGACCCTGGGCGGCGGCAGGCCCGCGTGCACGCGGAGCGCATGTTCGCGGCGCAGCGCGGGAGTACGGAATACTTTTCCGCACGCGCACGCGTGTCCGCCTGCCGCCAGGTGCGACCACGCGATGTGTGACCGCACCTCGCCCTTGGTTAAGTAGAAGCGCTGGCAGTGGTCGCACTGGTACCTAACAGACAGAACCAATAAGATAAATATAATAATTTTGGTCGATAAAAGGAAGTAATACATACTAATTACACTATTATTTTAAACATAGAAGAACGAGACTATTCTGAAAGAAAACATCGTAAGGAAACCTTAAATATAGCAAATAATATTATCTCAAGAATCGAAATGCATCTATTAGAATAGAATAGAAAGTTATTTATTGTACTTACACCAAAAAACAACACAAGAACAAGTACGAACAAAAAAGGAACAGTCTCAGCCATTAAATAAAGTGAGAAGTAGCAGAAGAGAGTATGTCATACGTACTTCTTAGTCCGATCGCTATGCATCCTGCGCATGTGTCTCTTGAGCATGGCTCGCGTGGCGCACACTCGCAGGCACACCGCGCAAGTCTCTGCCGGAGCGCTGATGAGAGGTCTTAGTAACTCACTGTACTTTACATCTAATGTAACGAAAAAACTGGATACCTTCTTGTAAAGTGTCGTGAGGTGATAAAGGTGAAACAATAAAGACACGAGTGAAGTATATTAATAGAATCTTTATAATTATTACACAAACAGAATAGGTGTTAACATAGGTTCTTATTACAACTTACGCCATACAACCCAGGTAAAAATACAAAAAAAAATACAGTCACAGTCGTAAGCTAGATCCTCACCCGACACACAGCTATAATAGATACCGCATTATCATTTATTCGTTTTGACTCGAGTTCACAACAATTAAGGCAGTTGTTCCACGGCCGGCGAATAAACGAGTAACTATCGGCTATTTTCTTGTTCAAGAAACGTACAAATGTTATTAACATTCCATGTAAGCAAAAGAGATGCATAGACTTTTAGTTGATCGCTGACTGTTCACACTGCCGGCGGTGACTCGTTCTACTAGTTTGTCACTAAGCAACAAGAGCTATCAAAGATAATTCTCGCTCAGCGATGTTCGCTTGGCGCTCACAATTCACAACGAGAGACCAACTATATTCAGCAGTCATTTCTTTACAGTGTGGCTTAAGAAGTAATGAGCGAGTGACGCGAATGACGCGAGTAATCGCCTGTCGCACTCGCACACTCGCTTATAGCCCAGCGACAAAACTATCGGAACTACACACTCGATTCCTTGTGCTAGCCAACTCGTTTCTAGAAGCTAGTTTTACTCGTAACTTGTTCATCGCCAGCGGTCGGACAACTGCCTAAGGAGAGGTTCAAGCTACTCATCCAAATAGATACACAGTACGGATTATCTATATGGATTTTTGTGATCTTTAGAAAGCCTTTGACTGTGTAGAACATAATAAGCTGCTGCGAAAGCTAAAACATTATGATGTTAGGGACGCTGCTCTCTATCAGTTGACTACTAACTTAACCGATTGAGTACCTACAATACATTGAAATAAAATAAATAGTAGTAATTGTTTGACCTGTAAATATGGGTGTCCCACAAGGTGCAATTTTAGGTCCTTTTTGCGGTACAGAAAGTTCGGCCATTTGTATAAATATCTCGCGGTAGTACTCGACTGATTCACAACAAATAATCTATTGCTTAACTCTATTAAAATTAACTGTTACAATAAATCGACTTTCTTTCAATAAAACTACATAACACTTACCCATCATATTTTGCTTGATGCACAGTCAAATAATGTTGTCCCAAAGTTTGTCTGTTCTTACATATCTTGTTACACATGTCGCACGGAATGTTCTCTGTGATATGCGTCCGCAAGTGCCTCTTTAAGCTGGACTTGTTCTTGAACTGGCGCGAACAAGTGTCGCATGACACGGGGTTTACGTTGGTGTTGTTGCGGATTTCTTCGTTGTGCGATCTGTGAAAAAAAAGGGATTCTCGAGTTTCAATGGGATCATCCCTTTATGTGAGTGCTGTGATAGCTAAAGGAATATTAAGTAACTCAGCTTTCCGCGGCGCGGTTTCACCCGCGTCTTTGTTTATTGCTCAGCTCCCGTCGGCAGTAGCGTAATGTTATATAAGCCCATAACCTTCCTCAAGAACTGGGCTAACATACGTAAACAGAATTTTTCAAATCCGACTGGTGGTTTCAGAGGTTAGCGCGTTCAAACAAACAAACTCTTCTGCTTTATATAATATAAAGTAATAAGCAGCAAAGGTACCTGTGAATTGAGAATACTGCGGTCATCAATCCGCTTGCCAAACTCCTACTTTTAAAAGAATATATATATATTTGGCAGTGGTTTTCAGCTTGTTATGATAAATAGATGGCTTAACCAGTTAAAGTGGATACGTAAATTAGAAAATAAATAGAATAGGCATCCATTTACCGTCATGTCATCAACAAATACAAAGATTCTTCAAGATGTAGTAACAATGAATGAAAAAGCTAACCTACCTAATATGTGACCTGTACCAGCCACGCTCGTGGAACACCCTGAAGCAGATGGCACACTCCAGGCGGTGAGGCTTGGTGTGATACTGTTCTATGTGCCTCTTTAGATATTGGGGACGTCTGCAAACAATAATACTGGGTTAGTAGGCGTTTACTCCTCGAACTGAACAAAGTGGAGATTTCGTGGAAGTCCCGCCAACATGTCCATCACTATAACTATTGTTTGTAATTAATAAACTCAAAACTATTAAACCGATTTTGAAAATTCCTGCCATAACTCACGATAGCACTTTTTTAAATTACTTACTTGAATCCTCTCCCGCAATGATCACAATCAAACGTAGTGCCAACATGTTCGTTCATCACATGACAAGCTGCGGTATCTTTATCCTTGAACCGTGTCCAGCACAGCAGGCAGCGATACCGCCGGTAGTGACGTAGTTTGTGCCGGTACAGCATATCCGCGGTCTTTAGATATGAGTGGCAGATGTCGCATTCAAACTCACCCGATTCCTGAAGAGATAATATAATAATATGTGGACACTATCACACACCGTCATCTAGTCCCAAGCTAAGCAGAGCTTGTGATAAGGGTACTAGATAACTAAAATATAAAACATATACATACTTTTTATTTTTTGTAAATACATTCTTAGAATACATAGGAAACACCCAGACTGAAGACAAATACAAATGTTCATAACACAAATATTTGCCTTCCGCAGGAATCGAACCCACGACACCTGGCGTCGCAGTCAGTTACACTAACCACTAAACCAACGGTGCAGTCAGAGATATTACTATTATATGTAGACACATGTTATAAGTTTAAAAGCTGGCTTTTTGAATGAGATCCACCACTCCTGGGTTTCTATAAACTGTTCATAATACATAGTGGCATAGTGAGTGTTCTAGAATACCCACGGTCTCTTAAAGGGTAGGTATCCCTTCAGAGAAAAGAGGCATGAAGCAGTAACAGATCCAGATTCGGATTTGGGTTTGGGTCTTTAAAAGATTTTATTGAACATGCAAGCGCATTATAGGGTCTTGAGTCCCGTTATGACTAATGATAATAAAAGCCGCTATTTTAGGAGGACAAAGAAGAATTTGGATTAAAATGTCCTAATCAAAGATTACCTGCGTTTGAAAACCAACCTACTGTACATACCTTAGAGTGCACTTTCATATGCACTAGATACGCCTGATGCAGCACAAAGCCCAGAGGACAGTCTTCGCACACATGCTTCATATGTTGACGAGCGCGTAAGTTCTCTTTATGTTCTATCTGTCTCTCTTCTTCTGTGATAGTCACGATCTGAATGTTCTTCGTAATTTCATATGAATACATGATGTATTTTTCTGTTGAAATTTTTACACAAAGGTAATGCAAAAATAAGGTTCAAGACAAGAAATATTTTCTAATGTAAGGTTTTTATTCATTATGTATTTAAAATTTAAATAGCCAGTTATTTCAGAGTTGCAATAAACAAAAAAAAACAAGGCATCCTTATTCTACATTCTTTTTTTTTTTTTTGAATTTGTATGTTCTGTTTTAAATTTATTTAATCCTAAATTAAAAATATTTGCAAAAAAGTAGACATGGGTTTTATAAAAATTGTCAAACCTTTAGGTTTTTCATCTTCTGTCTTCTCTGATTGTTCAATTTCCGGTTTCTGAAATAAAAGAAATTTCACAAAATTATGTGTGGGCAATTTTGTAACTTGATGCAATATCCTCAAGAAGTTTGAATAACATACCTCTTCCTTAAGTTCCTCATCAGATATATCTGGGCGCATTTGGTCTAAGGATTGTTTTCTCTTCTTAATAGATCCTTTTAAATCTTGAGGTTTGACATCTGATAAAATAAAAGACTAGTCTAAGCCTGGCTATTATGTAATTAGATTTGAAATTTAATCATGGAATTAGACATTTAATTTATTAAATGCGAAAGTAACTCTGTCTGTCAAGAGTAAACCACTGAATTTGGTATAGTATGTAGAGATATAATAGACTTTGGGTAACAATATAGGCTTTTTTTTACCGCGACAAATGGCTTTTAGAGATTGAAATAGGGGATGAAAAATTTGTATGGAAAATGCAATATAACTGATATTCATTCAACTGACAAACAACATCATTCAACTAAAGATGGTAGAACTTAAGAGCTTAAACAACTTAACACCAAATTTTATGTGTACATACTATTTTGTAAGAAAAAAATATATACTTTTTTCTTTTGCAGTTTCTAAAACTTTTGATAATATATTGAAACATGTTTGAATCCAAACATGGAGACAGAAGAACGTTATTTTAGATTTTTAAAACATATTGGTCCAAAATAAACTCCATATAGCCTTTGTTTCTATAATTGCCTACAGTACATTATTGATAAATTAAACACAACATACATAAATGTAGCTTCACACCTTTTTCCAATTAACAGGGTAAACAGTAAACCCTATTTGCTACTATCCCAAAAATACCTCCTCCGATAGCTGTTCAACATTCAATAATCTTTTCATACATACATGTCAGTTACAGGTACTTGTACTCTTTGCCTAACATTATTTTATTGCCGACAATGGCAGATGAGCAAACAGCACATGTGGTGGTAAATGGTAACAGTCACTCATGGACAACCCAGAGTCTCTAGTATTGCTCCTTCAATGCCAGGGACTCTGCGAAACCGCTGCCTACCGTGAAGGGAGTGGGTAGGTGACGAAAAATAGAGAGAGGAAATTGGGCCATTATGTCTGCCCATATGAGTATATTTATAAGTTTTCAGCTCCATAAAACACTTTCCTAATTCTTTTCCCATCCATTCTTTTCATATGTCCAAAATTCTTATTTTCACATTTTTTAATTCATTATTTTATTTACCATTATCATCAGGTGAGTCCATTTCTTGAATAAATTCAATCTCCACATTTGTAAGTTCTTCTTTAATTTCCACATTTTCTTCTTTAATTTCCACATTTATTTCCTTAACTTCTGGTTTGATCCAAACTTCTTCTTCTGTAACTGTTGACATTTGACAATCGAAAATATTAATGCTATAAAATAGAATATTCTTTATTGCACACCATGCTAAACAATAATAATTAACAGGACAGTACATAAGGTAGTGACAATAGGTGGCCTTATAGCTAAAAGAGGTCTTTTCCAGGCAAACTTTGGACTGGACTAAAAAAAATATTGCTATACTTACTGTACAGTTTAGCATTATGTTGCTTATTATTTGTATAAATGCCTTCTCAAAAAGAATACAATATGTACATTACAAGCAGTTAATAGATCTTCTTTTACTTAAAGCTTGGGCTGCTCTCAATGGATTAGAGCACTTCTGACCCCATTGAGAAATTTTGTGATACAATTTCCATTTTAGGCACAGATCTTACAGGTAAAACCATTCATAGCATAGTAGCAACTGGCTGGCAGAGCCTACACTACATTGCCCCTTTGCAATCGAACAAAATAAGAAAAAAGTAAGTACACAACAAATAACTTACGCTTAAAATTGCCAAGTAGATCATTGTAATGATGTATTACAGCAGGTTTTTCTTCCTGTTCTATTTCCTCAGGTTCGGGTTTCACAGTGATTTCAATAACTGTACTTATCTCCATTATTATTCTACTTAAAATACGATAAAAGTGCTATAATTCATTTAACGCTTAGAACACGAAGGCGAAAAATTAATTTGCTACGGTTTTACTGTTTCTGGGTCATATTACTACTTCATAATTACTTAGGAGTTTTTATTTATTATTTAGCTAATATTTGTATTTCTACTTAAAATCTAAAAATATTTCATGTTAATCCGGCTCTTAATGTGTTACTATTTACAGTTATTTTGTGATGTTTATACATTCGGCACTCAGTGTAAGCAGTTCAAATTACAGTAGGTACCCCAGAAAAGTAATTAAATGTTATAATACGCAAATAAATTCAATAAATACCGATAATATTTTAAAATCTACTTATTTTTCACTATTTTTAATTTCTAATCGATACTGATACCTACTCCTGTCTTGTCATGTCAGTTGTCCAAAGTCAGAGTCACAGACTAAGTAGAGAACATGAACAAGTTTATAGTGCTGCTCTGCTCTCATGTACTCTGTGGTGCTGCTGCCGCACCCACAGAACAAGTTAGTACTTGTTCTGTGGCCGCACCAGTGCTGCACGAATACTCGTAGATAAAGTAGCGTTAAGCGTTTACGAACGAGTAACGGAACGAATAAACTCTCGGTGATTAATTTATTTTAAATTTTATCTAATTTAATAATTACTATATTAACAAATATTAACAGCTTAAATAATACCTACATAGAACAGTTCACATGTTGCCTTTACCTTTTTGTAGCAATATGCAAATTGAGGCAGCCTGTAAAAAGCACACATTTCACTTTTTTTTTCTTTACAACATAAAAAGCTGTGATTAATTACCTTTAGAATTAAGTGTATAGCCTGTTTCACTTTGCATGCTACTTGAAATTGTAACTTACAGACATTGTAATAACCTGGCGATTAAAAAGAGTGGCCTGAGTTTCTTGCCAGTTCTTCTCATGGCTCTACTTCGTCAGCGAACTGGCCGTAGGGTTAATTGGCTGACATTTTGTAAATTGTAACGTTCTTATGTGTTAATTTAATTAACCTATATGAATAAATATATTTTCATTTTCATTTTCAATTATACCTAATACATGTACCTACCTAGGTACTATCGCAGATAAGTATATAAAAAAAATAGATATTCACATTTATTTATCAACAACGGTATTTAATCACTGTTAGAATAGATATCAACTCCCCCACCCCATAACCGGGGTTTTCACCTTGTCTCGGCGGGGGGGCCTAGCAACCATGGTTACCCAGAACCACAGTGAACTAAGAGGAAACCCAAGGAGGCGCCGCCGCCGCTCCTCTGGGCTTTGGTGCTTAGCACACGATGGAGCGGCTTAGGTAGGTTGCCGTGCTGTATGGGTGGCACCGCAACTGGGTCGGGCTGCGGTGCTGCTTCCGCGACACTGCAGCTGAAGAGTGGCGGGGCCGCGGCGGGAGAGGAGTGCCGGTATCCCGGTGCGCCGCTCTCCCTACCTTCCACGGCCTCGGCGGGACCACAACTGCCGGATTGCTGACGTGGTGTAGCCGCGAGCGTCTCCCGGGACCCCGACACTCTAGCCGTCTGGAGGAACACCGTGGGTTTTAATCGTTATGCCGGCCGCGTTTTGAGTGCGGTCGGAGATTCGGACACAACCCCCGCCTTGCCCGGGCGGGTGCGTATGCGTAATGTATTTCCCACGAAAAAATAAAGCTATCGACTAGAACGGTGTGATACTTAAGATAACAGTATATTATTACAAAACAAGAAGCCCGGCTGTCTAAAACAAACTGAAAAGAAAGAAATCCATTTTTTTTCGTGCGGACGCTTTAACCACTCGACCGTCCGAGCCGTTTGGCACTTGAACGTCCACATACGCTATCAAAAATCAGCGGCGTCAAGCGCCTATGCCGTATTCAACAAAAATCAAGTTATCTAGACAACCACTATAGCTAGAACAAAATAATAAACACGCCAATAAAGTCAGAAATATGCAGATAATACTTATGTGTTTACTAAATTAAAAATTTCAACCCAAATTACCAAAAAAAAATTTGGAAGTTGACAACATCGTTTGATTTTTTAAAAACTTTTTCTTTTGCCAAATTTTACCATTACATGTTGGCGTATAAATAAATATTATCTATTTATAATTAAAGTAGATAATGTAAGCTTTGTTTTGATACCAATATATCTTATCAAAAAAATCTGTATATACCACTATAATTAAAAATAAATCACCGTCTCCTTGTTAATTTGAGATCGCCTTCGGTAATGCCAAAAGAGCAAGAAGGCCGCCATCTAAGGTTTCGACCATACTTACGTGTATTATGGAATTATAATTAATTACAACAATTATTCAACCATGATTTTGGGATGTACTTACACATTTAATTATAATGCGTAGACGTAGTTAGAAATCAAGCACAATCTTGTAAATAGAAATTTTAATTGTATTTAATATTTATTCTTATTCTATTCTATTACTTTAACAATAAGAACAATTTATTTTGCCAAAAACATGGTTGCAAGATTACAATAATAAACTATAGTAATGAATACCATTTATTACTTTGCTATGGAACTTACGCAAACCTCATCTTTTTTAAAACAAAATCCCGTGATCACAATGAATACATCTGTGTTCATTGTGATCACGGGATTGTATCTATTGGTTGGTGAACAGTTGTTCACCAACCAATAGATATAAAACATTAAATGAATGGTCATAAAAAATACAGCTAACAAATTTCTAATGTTTTGTTGCAATGAGTTTTTTGTTTTGACCTTTTTAGGGTAATTAAATATAATAGAACAACAAAAGGACAAAGAAAGAGAAAGCTTTAAAAGTCAATAAACGCACGATTGTTGCAAGCAAGCGATGGTCTGACTTGCCTGAATACGGTAGGTAGGTAGTAAAAGCAAAAAATCTCAAGACTTGTGGTATGCTTTAAAACAGCCCTCGATGCAAAGATTGACAACGCACTTTCAAATGGTTTTTGTTTTTTTGGGACACATCCAGTAACATCGTTTTTTGAGCCTGTACGTACCGGGTAGTGGTTGTGGTCAACTAACAGTCTGGCCTTCGTTTTACGTTTGGTGTTACGTCTAACCACTGTCGCCGTACTTGATCAATCGTATTTGACCTAACCACAGAACAAGTACTAAGCATAGAAGTACTATTAGGAGAATAAAGCGTACACACTCAGAGACAAATAGAAGTTTAATAGTGCTACGATACCTTCTGACAGTTTATCGATATCGATAGATGAAATTTGTCTATGGGCTATGGTAAATTAACAGACATGCTAATATCAAATGAGGTCTGGTTGCATAAAAGCTCTCGTAAACGAACTACAAGAAACAAACGGCCGTTTTACACCTCACCGGAATGGCATAGGCCGGCAGCGGCGCCAGGAGCACTTTCAATGTGAAATAATTTTGAAGTTTATATAAATGTTTCATGCTGTAAGTTCAAACACAATGTAAACTGTATATGAATAAATTAAATAAATTGAAAATTGAAATATATATGATCGATCCACACACTGCCTCGCATCAAGGAGCGTAGTGCGAGCGTGCGTGTTCTTGTATTGTTTGTAATTGTAAGTATCTCTCTTTGTATAGAAATCACGCGTGGTGCAACACACTGAAAACGCATTTAAGCGCTGTGTTACTGATCACACGCTTACATGCAGAGAAACACGTACTCACGCGCGTGGGTTCGGGGCCAGACGGTATGGACACCGAGTTCTGCAGTAACGTGCTTGATTGATAATGCAGACCAGTACTCTCGCATCTGCACGCGTGGCACCGTCGCCGCGTCGTCGCCACGCTCCCGCAGCGTAGTGCGGTGCAGTGTGTGGATCACCAAAATACCAGTATCGGCCCTCAGTTCTTTTCTGACTTTCTTAGTATAGCATCGAAACAGATACCCCAAGGTAAAAATAAAACACAGCCGTAAGATTCATGTCACAAATGTATGATTATATTTCCAATAATATTGAAACACATTATTACTGCCCCTTAAAATTGCAGTTTTGTTTAAGAATGTCCTGATTATTTGTGCATAAGCAGAAATATTTTTTGTAATGTTATGAATTGGTATTTTTAGAAATATTTCCCCATCAATTTTATCAATAAATTTCTGTAGTCATCTAGAACATTTATTTATTTATTTATTATTAGTTATTGAAAAAGTATTTACAATATCATTACAGATAAAAAATCCAATACGATATCATAAATAAAAACCTAAAATTTAAAACAATTACTAAATAAATATACCTATTTATCCAATACTATACATTTTTGTGCAACATCTTTGAATTTTGACAGGGTACATTAAAAAATATCAATTTCTATAGAAATAATATTAATAAGTCGTATGGCACGTGACAATGGGGCAAATTTGAGTAGATTCGTCCTCACCGCTGGAACGTTAAACGTGTAACAATATAATATGTAACATAATTCTCTCTTAATTTGCTTCATGGATCTTCCGGTCTGATCTTTCGGAAACCTGCAAAAGAACACAATGTATGAAATTCTATGAAAGGTACAAAGATAGTTACCACAAAATCGTTAACTACAAAATATAGTAATATTTTTGTCATCGATAAAATATGCAGCACAAGTCACAACACTATTGAACATGACTACACAAATTGGTAAAAATGTAAAATACTTAATAATTACTGAATCGAATGGCAAACAGACGATTATAATATGATTACAGTATAGTAAAGTATAAATCAATTAGGTATTTTGCACTTATGTATAGGTTTTTAGTATATATTATTGGTTTGTTATCTACTCACCGATGGAAGTTGACGATTTAAACTTGATTTTCTTTGCGAAAAGAATGTAATTTACAACCTACAATAACGCAGGACATTGCATATCCAATGGGCTTAATATTACTTCACAATAGCATTATGTAATTATTAAATAACATATATTATTTCACAAAACAGATAAACAACAATGAAAATTACGAGCGGCGGTATAATCCGACAAAATTGTCTAAAGGCCTTGACAAGTTGGAACATTTGACATTAGTTCGCTTTATAATTCGGCATCCAAAGGTAACCAAAGGTAACCAAATTGACGTTTCTACAGTGTACACCAGCCGTCCTTAGCAAAATTATTTATCTCTTTCTTTTCAATGTATCCGGCTTATTTGGAAAAATAGGACAACTATATGAGGGTGATTAACACTCCTTCTATGCTTTAGTACTTGTTCTGTGGACCTAACATTCAAACATCGGCATTCAGTTGTCAGGTCTATAAATCCATGTCTTTTGAGTAAATCGCCTGCTAATACAGTTTTGAACTAACGATGTGATATTTTTAATGAACACTAGGAAACAATATTATTTTTAATTAAACATTGTTAACAACACCGTACAAAAAAAAATGTTTCTAAAACCGCTAAAAACTGGTGCAAAGTAAATAAGAAAATGTATGAGTAAAATTAGATGGCTAAAAAGAAAGAAGTACCTAAAGAAGTATAGACAAATAAGAAAATGTATGAGTAAAATTTGATGGCTAAAAAGAAAGAAGTACCTAAAAAAGTATAGACACCTATTAAAACCAAAAAACTAGCAATAGCTAAATTAAATCCACCACACCAATTTAATCCGTTTGTATGAGCCCTTATTCCGGCATGATACGTTAACGTTACGGGCGGCCATGGTCGCCCATACTATAAACTCTGCGACATGCAACTGTAAAATGTGAAATCCCAGTTTGTTTCATAATATTTAGATCCCGTAACGGTATTTCATTAAAAGTTATGATATCTTTTATTACTACAAATAATTATTATCTAGCATCCTATTCAAATAACCAGAATAAAATGACTTCAACATAACGCGCAGTGGTGATACTTTGTTTCCAAATCAAACAAGATCTTTACCAAACATTATACGTCTGATATTTATACATATTCATAAACCATGAAATATCAGGATTACAATGATGTACGACACTAATACACTGAAATAGTAAAAGTAATATACTTACATCTTAAACACTTCCAAACAAACCACTTTATAACAATGAGCGTCAATATTAATTTAAAAATTTTTATTTGAACTTTTGTGTTGCCATCTAACGTTTTCTAAGTAAAACTACGCAGGAAATATATCAAAGAGTCACCTAGTGTTGCATATTGAAGTTTAAATACAGTTTTAACAGATTAAAAATACATTTATGAACGTAAGTACGCTGGGCTGCTCTAGTCGCCTGAACGTTCAACTGCAAAAAGTTTTGGGCGGCTATAGTCGCCCGGACGTTCGAGTGGATAATATTGATGTTTTATATACATAACTTGTAACTCCCACAATCAATTAGAATCTAATGATACCCACTGACCTGCACAGATCAGTGAATGACACCTCATATTTTGTTAAAATCTATCAAGCTTTTTAGGCTCCATAGCGTGCCTTAGAAATAAGTACACCTACATACCTACGCTCGAAAAACATTATTCACCATACATATATTACCCACCCACCGTATCGACTAGAACGGTGTGATAACAGTGCAGATATGGTTACCAGCGCATGTGTTCCCATGTAACTTTGATCCTGGGTCTTATAAGCGGGGCGTGAAAAAGCATCTCACTAAGCCGCCATAGTGAAGCCACCCTTTTGGAATGGTGTTCACCGCTTCTAGATTCCACTGACTGCTTACCATTAGGCAGAGTGGAGTCACTTTGGTAGGCTAATATAAAACTCTTAAGGTCTGCACGTGCTTGCTTGTATTTTTTGCAAACAATAGATCCTACCCATATTCATAGGTTACCTACGTAATACACGTGCAAAGAGTTTTATTTCATCCGCTTTGAAATCAGTTTCTGTACATTTGTATGACTGTCTCTGTGGTATGGTGGTACTGTGTACGGACTGCCACGTAGAGGTTGCGGGTTCGATTCCCGCTCAGTGCATATATTTGTGTGCATGATATGATTGCATTGGTCTGGGTGTTTCTATGTATAATAGGTATGTATTTACAAAAGAAAGTACCTATATAAGTATAAATATTCGCATTCTAGAACCCATACCACAAGCTACAATATATGCTTACTTTGGGTCTAGATGGCGTTGCTGGTGTGATATTATTATTATTATTTATCGCATAAACCGGTCTTCCCCAAGTCTCGCATCACCGGTCGTGAGCCCGTCTGAACCACCTTCACACAGCCACTCTCATCCATCGGTTAAGTCAATCAAGCAATTAAGTTCCAACAACATTTAGGGCCTGTTTCACCACTACCTGCTAGTGTCTGATATATATCTAACAGATAAAACATCTAGTTAAATCTGTCTCATATTTTCAAAGAGTTTATTTGTCAGTTAAAGGTTATCAGGCACATGTGGAAATGATTTTTTAATATTATCTGTCAGTTAAGTTTCGAATAGGTTGTCACGCACATTGTCAGAAAGTGGTGAAACAGGGCCTTAAATGTCACTCCCACAAGGTATGAAAACACAAAATGAAAGTCACAACTTTTTCCTAAAATTTATTTCGAACCGTTTACACATAACTTATTAAAAAATTAGACGACTTTTTTATTTTTTATATGACTTAAAGAGAGTACAATATTATATGACACATAATCTCAAAATATAATAGTTCTATACAATGACAATAACATTTGGTATGTACTAACCCCGAATTAAACAAATGTGAGGAGCTTTCTTTTAAAATACTTTTATTATACTGATACAGGTTGATAAACATTTATATTTAAAAAGGCCAGACTAAGAGACTGGTTCCAACAGTATACCTACTAGGTATAAAACTGTGTGTTGAATATATTCTCTCTTTTTTACTGCGGCAGAGGCAGAGTTACTTAATTAAAGGCAGAGTTAATATACGGTAACCATTTACCATCGGTAAATTTCTAGTTTATCTATCATAGACAAAAAAAAGTAAAAAAAATGCCATAATTTTAATTTTATCTGCTTCGAAGTATAAAAAATCGAGAACAAATTTAATTACACATAAACATAAGAAATGTTTATAAACCTGTTCAGTAAACCGTAATACTAAACTAAATACTTTTTGCACCAGCACATTATTACAAAAATATTTACTATGGTATATTTTTACAAACACCTTGTCTCTGATATAATAAACATGTAGATTTACTACTTTCTTGTACCGGTCCACCGGTCGTATCCGAAATATGACAGTAATGGTTCTGTGTTAACATCTAATAAAAGTCTGGGCTGGACAGTTATTCCATTTTTATTTAAATCTAAAAATGCGATAAATTTAGAAAGATTATCAGTTCACTCACTGTTAATTTAACTTTTACTATTAAATTTAAATTAAATTAACGTTAAAAGAACAAATAATGTAACTTGTATACCAAACTTTTGAAAAGAAAGTTGACAAACATAATCTATTTTTATTTGAATTGATAGTTTGTAAACCACAACTACAAAACTAACAGATTTTTAATTTGATACTTTTTTTGTAAAGTCAACTTATACTGAATTCCACTAAAACTTAAAAACATTATATAACCTTTTAATATATCAGAAACAAGACATCCAGAACAATAACTCGAGTCACAAGAATACATACAAAATATTTACAAAATATGACGTCACAAACTTATAATTAAAAATATGGAAGAACACGATTAAAATTATTACAAATAAAATATAAATCTGAGAAATGAAAATATAATTACAAAAATAGACTTTTGTGTAAATAAAAATAGAGTATATTTTCCCTCGACGCCTGTGACTCGAGTGTATTAAGAAAAGATACTATATCTATACATAAATATGTATGTAACCCTTTAAATGATCGAGCTCTATACTAGTGATTTAGTTCAAAAATGACTTCATAGCAATTCCATGATATAGAGTGATATATTGATATATAATATAATAAATTTACTAGTGACCCAAAAGTTTTGGCTTTACTATTATCGTTTTTGCTGGGATCCCATAGTTAGTAGGTTAATATGTATTATTATAAATCAAAACCTTGCAAAATAAAAGCACAAACAGCTTCAAATGCATTTGATAGTTCTTGAGATAAGCGAGTACATACAGACAGATGTTTTTTTTTCTTGCCATAATAAATCAAAATGAGAAGGAAACTAGTATATTATATTTCAATAAACACTATTAACATCAAAACACCACAATATTAAATACACAAGCATGTCAATTTATGAGTTAGCACGGGTTTAGACCTAGTATGTTTAATGTATCAATACACTTACTCTTTATAAGTCAAAACGTTATATTCATGATTTGTATTAAAATACGAAGTTATGACGTCATCGTTTATAGTCAAATATTATTTGTTTTTTTTTTATGTGATATACTACTGGCCAGATAAGATTTATTTATTTATCATTTAGGTTAATCGCGGTAAATTCACCTTTACAATTTAATCCCATTTTTTTTATTAGCCTACCAAAGTGACTTCATTCTGCTTTATGGTAAGCAGTCAGTGGAATCCAGGAGTCCCACCATCCAAAAGACATAATTTCAAATTGCTAGAATAATGGCTTCCACTATGGCGACTTTAACATACATACTTATAATTCTGACGAATGTTTTTTAAGCATAATTTATTTATTTTTAAGCGTTTCAGTAATATAATGTTTACAATAATGTGATATTCTCCCCGTGCTAAATTAATTACAATATAGTAAAAATAGTTAAACAACTAACAGTCAAATAATGTTCGATGTATACAATGTAAATATCAATTCCTTATGGAGATATTTGATTGGTTGTACATTAAATATGTCCCACAATGTCCACTTATGTCCATAGATAAAGCTCGGGAGCGGCTAAAGTGATGTTAGAAGCTCTTTTGCCTGATTTTTTTTATAACTCACTAATGGCTTTTTATGACATGATTTAAAACATCATTGCCATCTGTAAATTATCTTTACTGCATTTATTTTATTTAATATTATACTCAATTACTCCCTCGATCCCATTTCACCCCTACATAGCAGGCTTGGTTGTTTACATTATTTCACAATGCCTAGATAACACAGCCATGTCTATAGGTTTATGGTACGTTATAAAAATAAATTCATATGAATGACTGAGAATAAGTCTTTGTGGTCAAAAGTGGACTTTTTTAAATTCATATTTGATGTACAATCGACCATAGGTAACTGTTTATAAAAACATAACTACTTGGATATAATATTAAGAATGGTTTTACTTATAACTATATATTTGTATTAAACTGAATATCAATTTGATGCAATGCAGTACATTGCTGATTAACTATAACATGGTATTCACCATTATTTTAGCTAAGTAGCAATGTATGGCATAGTGGGCTACATACACGTCATCCGTTTACTCTATAAAGGCCCATTACGTCTGCCAGTTTTTATTCAATAACCGATGTATAATTATCTTAGGATAGTATATTACCTGCGTCACTTTGCATGCTACTTGAAATTGTAACTTACAAAAAAATGTAATAACCTGATGATCAAAAAGAGTGGCCTGAGTTTCATGTCAGTACTTCTCATAGCCCTACCCTACGTCAGCGAACTGACTGTATATTATCTGACGGTTTATTAGCTGACATTTTGTAATTTTTCACGTTTATAAGTGTTAATTCAATTAACCCAAATATGTCTTTGACTTTGATAGTTTAAATTAAAAGTTAGGAGACCTATATTCAACATTCGTTTTTAAGATTTGGAAGTGGTCAATTTAAAGTGACCTCTATAGTGTAGACTTAGCTTATCACTACAGAAAAAAATAAGTTAAATGCTTTACAAATGTTAATATTGTATTATTTGATAGCAAATATTTAAGTATATTTTGTCAATTTGTTAGGCAAAATTCTCCTTTTAAAGACAACTACACATCACGAATGAATGCAACTAAATAAGACAGGGATCTACTTTCACGCCAGTCAATTTTAAATGGCACTAAGTACTATTGTAGATAAAGGGACTGCATTTCAACTGCACTTTTAAATTTGCAGTTTGAATGCAGCTACAACGACTGCAATAAACTTACTGCATTCAGACTGCAACTTCGTAGTCAGTTTGCACTTGGAATGCAGTCCATCTGTATAGAGCCTAAGGGTGCGTTTCCATTGACGCGGAGCTGGGTGGAGTGGAGAGGAGAAACAGAACTGAACATTGTCTGTCAGAACTGCGGTGCTTAGCGGGGGCACCACAGTCCACTCGACTCCAGCGTCCAGCTCGGGGCCGCGTTTTTACATATTTTATTTGAAAGTGTGCTCAGCTTCGCTCGGCATCGCTTACACAATTTTCACAGACACGGAGCGGAGATTTCGAGCACTGTGATTGGTCAACTCACTGTCCGCTCCTCTCCACTACGCCCAGCTCCACGTCAGTAGAAACGCATCCTTAGTCCATGCTATCACTTTAGCACGAATTTCAGTGACAGAAAGACTTAAGTTTTACTTAAAGTTATATAACGTTTGAGATTTTTTTATGCTTAGTATTTCTTTTTAAGACTAAAAGCATAATATAGCGTATTGTCTTAATTTAGTTAGTACTCCCATTCACGATGTGTTTATTAACGCCCAAATACAGAAACATGACAACTTTAGACAACACTTTAGTTTTCGCTAACATTTTAATATACCCTTAGTATAGTGGTATACAAAGAGAAATATGATTGGTGATTTTAAACTTTGGAGTAATTACGATAAAGTTGATATTTCCGAAGTAGATTATATCGGCTGAAGGTGCTATATGGAATTTTAGCAAAAAGACTTAGTCTACCTTAAAGTTATTTAGCTTTTAAATAACTAGGCATTAGTTGTTAAAATTTCTTTTACTTTTGTTAAACAAAATACATCTTTCTACAGTTAGTCAAACAAGCTATTTTGTTAATATATTAATATGGTCCATTCAAAAAAGCTATTGACATGATTCATTTATCTCTTAGAGCATAATATTAATTCATCGCTGATTGACTGATTGATTGATTGATTGATCAATCAATTAGTGTTATCGAGCCAAAAAAATAGAACGATTCATAAATAAATAATTTCAGTTGATTAATTGATTACTCGAAATTGATTGATCAATTGATCACTCGAAATTGATCGATCAATTGATCACTCGAAATTGATCGATCAATTGATCACTTGAAATTGATCGATCCATCAATCAATAAAAAAATGATTTTTTCATGATTATTTTTAGAGGATATTTAAAAATATGTCATACATTTAAGAAAGTTATTAATTTTATACGATATTTTTGTTATTTTAATGTAAAAATGCACGAAATGCAAAAAGAAATAAATACACACCAACATGAGTTTCTAATAATCTCTAATATTGTTATATAAATCGGATATTTTAGTACTTACTTATACAAACAATATGGACGTGCCTTTCGGATGTAAGCAATGAGCGAAACACATATAGGAGAGACTGTCGAAGGGAGAGAGGTGAGAGGGGAGTATACGTTAGAGAGAGAGGAGGAAAGTCGGATGGTAGAATACAGCCAGGAAAACATAATTTATTACCTTTGTAACTGTAGATAAAAAATATTTTTAGTATTATTTTACTGTTTTTGCATAGAACTGAAACAATTCGGACTTTTAAAAACAATATTCTGAAAGACATGTTCATATTGTTAGTAAATATCAGATTTATATAAGTTTAGTGTATACATTTACACAAATTAACATACAGACTATACATAATTTGTTATGTATTCGTTTTGTGCGTGCGTCCTCCTCTCTAATAGTTATTATAGTTATTATAATAATTAACTAAATTTTTACAATAAAACAAAGTATAAAAGCCCCATATAACTTCAGTAATTCATAGTATTTTGATTTTATTTAATTTTATATTCAAAAACATATTTTTATTTATAATAGGTAGTTAAGAATACTAAACTTGACACTAGTTATGGCAAAAACGCTTTTAAAGTCCTTCACATAAAATGAGTTTTCCTTAAACGCATGCAAAGCATTTATGACGGTTTTGATTAGTAGAGTACAATATTGATTGCTAAGCTTTACAAACACTTGTCTATGATGGATGATAGATATAAAACATTTCTATTGACTTTTGAAGTTTTAAAGACAAAATATTTTCGCGGACTTTTTGTTTGAACGAAATGTTTTCTATTGGCGAGGATTTATTTGTCCACAATACAATATTGTCATCGCGAAATATTTGTCCGCCTTATAAGTGTAATATTGTTTTTGAATATAAAACTAAATATCGTCATTCAAAATCAACAAATCACACACTCAGTCCCTTCGGTGGGCACAGTCCATAGGAACAACCGATTCAAATAGACCTTATTACCTACAGAATAGGGTACACATTTTATTGTGAAAATCTGAGCATTAATTTTAAGCAAATGCAAACATTAAAGCTTGGTACATAAGGTTCATATTTGCTTGATTTAAGAGAAATCGTACGAATATCATTGCAAAAACCTAAGCATAAACTTTAAACAATTATAGACTTTAAATTTCGGCACATAAGGTCTATATTTGAGCATAATCATACAAATTTCATTTTCGAACGTAAGAATTGATTTAAATAATTATAGTTGGTAATGTTCGGTACTTATCATTTGAGTGGAATCATACAATTTTTTTTTACAATACCTGAGTATTAACTTTAAACAAATATGGACATTAATGCTTGGTAAATAAGGTCTATATTTGCGTGTATATGGACTGTATCACATAGTCACAGTTTTAACTGGTAGTCACGCTCTCGTCTAGAAACTCGACACACGTGAAAGGAAAATGGCCGGTTTTACCATTTAACGTGCCCTCCCATTGGCCGTTTATGTTTATCTTTGTTACCTGTAATAAAAGAGGTCAGAATAGAGTAAAGGTAATAAGTAATATTTATTATTAAAACCGCCTCCTTTTTTGAAGTCGGTTAAAAAAACAAATAGTCCGCGCCTGCCTAAAACAAAGTAAAAAGAAAAAAACCTATTTTTTTTGTGATGACGTTTTACTTTGCATGTTATTAAATAAATTTGAGTTTGGTACAGGACCGGACCACTGCACAGATAATCCCAGTTGGCCCGGTCCATGGGTCCAACTAAGCGAGAAATCTATCTATAAAATAATAATATGTGGACACTATCACACACCGTCGTCTAGTCCCAAGCTAAGCAGAGCTTGTGTTATGGGTACTAGATAACTGAAATATAATACATATTCATACTTTTTTTTTTGTAAATACATACTTAGAATACATAGGAAACACCCAGATTGAAGACAAATACAAATGTTCATCACACAAATATTTGCCTTCCGCGGGAATCGAACCCACGATACCCGGCGTCGCAGTCAGTTACACTAACCACTAGACCAACGGTGCAGTCTGAAAAGTCTAAATAGTGTGTATATTACCGTAATAATGTCTCCAGCTTCTAGCTTCAGCGCAGTCTTATCGTACGCGTTGGGTACTCTCGGTTGTTTCACTACAGCACGCGCGGGAAGTGAACGCTAGAAGATCATAATACTTGAAACATACATTTGTACTATTACACAAAGCGGAAGATTGTTTGTTTGTTTGAACGAGCTAATCTCTGAAACTACCAGTGGAATTTGAATAATTCTTTTTGAGCATGATAGCCTAGTTCTTGAGGAAGGCTATGTAAGATCACGCTACTGGCGATGGGAGCAGAGCAGTAACCAAAGACGCGGGTGAAACAGCGCCGCGGGAAATATTATCCCACCTGATGTATCTTCGACCTGAAGAAATTCTAACACTAGTCGATCTAGTGTTAAAATTTGTTCAGGTCGAAGAACTAAGTCTAAAAACTCGATAAGAAGAAAAAGACTGGGTATTGTACCAACAATATATTTTTATATTACCTGCATATTAGACATATTGTTGCGTTGCTGTGGGTGTTTGTTTGTAGGCGGGCTCGGCGGGTCGGTGAGCTGGCTCAGCGCTTCTGAAGGTGGGTATGGAACTCCTGATGGATCCAAGATCTGAAATATAGCATGGTCATTAGTTTCATTAGGGTCGTAATACATAGCAGCACGGAACCTCACTTAGAATCACTTAGAATCTTCATTCACTAGAGCAAGATAGAGCGAATACGACAGCGCACAGCACCCTGCTGCGTACGGCCACACTCACGCACTTTTTGTCAAAAATCATCACTCACTTTTTTGCATAAAAAATAAGTGATGATTTTGATATTAAACGAGGCATTTAAAAAATCAAATGCAGTTTTTTATATGTTTCTGCTTACCCTCTGTACGTAGGGCACCGGTATAGAGCCAGTGCGTCCCTGACTGTTCCGCGCGGTCCACCACTGCTCTTCGTCTCTGTTGATCACCATCAGACGCTCGCCACGACGGAACGGCAGGTCGTCCGCGTCCTGAAACATTTGTACATAACTACATTTGTGAAAGGTCTGGCGATCCACCCCTGCTTTGCCATTAAGTCAACCTATTTTTTTTATTGCCGTTTTTGACGATAATTTTACGTGATACTTAACCGTCACGTCATAAAAAGATTAATGAAAAATTGCATACTTTTGTGAATTGAATGCAATTATTATCACTGAATTATCATTATTTTGTACAAATCGAACGTTTAGGCCGATCGTGCCTCTCTATCGCTTGTTCCGCACTCTCGCTTGCACGCGGAACGTGACATTTTTTCGTGCGTGCAGCCGGTGTTCATCGATTTTTAAGATGTTATTACCTCAAAATAAAATGACAATTAAAAAAACAGCTATAACACTTATACTCGCTAACAATGAACGATACTATCTGCCAATTTCGGCGGGTTATAATTTTGGCAGCCTTTATTGGTCTGGAAAAACCCATTATGTATGATAAGTTAGTTCGGTAAGAAAAAGAAAGAAAGAAAAAGATTTATTTTCGTATATTTCGTCCAAACAGAACACACTAATTAATACAAAGATAAAACTAAAAGTAGATAAAATCTAAAATAAAAATTTAAAAAAAAACTACAAAAATAATGCTCACTGGCAACACTACATATTCCTTTTTCTGTAGTGGGCATTTTAAATATTTTGTGGTTTGTTTGTGGTAGTAATAACAAAACAAAAGCCAGTTTGTCAGTGAGCAAATTAAAATTAAAATTTTGAATGAAAAATTATTTATCTAAAGTATGTGTGAAAGTGTGTCTCATTAGTGCCAAAAAATTGGACATCGCTCAGTTACGTTCGATTCTTAAGATAAACCGCAACACTGATATTCTGCGATACCCGTTTAGTGACGCGTGTAAGCAGGTGAATAAAGTCGATCCTAATCCTAAGATTTGGATTTCTAGCCTTTCTTATACCCTTATATTACCCCCGAATCGGAAGTCGCAGCGTGGCATCTCTCACAAGGTGGACCGAAGACGTGAAAAGGGTAGCGGGTAACCGATGAATGAAAGTAGCGCACGATCGGACAACGTGGCAAAACTTGGGAGAGGCCTATTTCCAGCAGTCGACTTCCACAGGCTTATATCAATTCAAATTATTTATTTATTTTATATATGATGAATCCTAAGATTTGTTCTTTCAGTCCATTTCATTGTAAGGTCTTTGAGCATTCATCACCACACTTGCTCTTGCAGCTTGTAATGAAACCAAACTCAAACTCAAAGCATTTATTTCATTTAGATCATAAAGTATGAAACTTACGAAAAGTCAAAATTCATAAAGTCAGCTAATTAATCTATAGCCAGTTCGCTGACGAGGTAGAGCTGTGAGAAGAACTGACAAGAAACTCACGCCACTCTTTTCAATCGCCAGATAATTACAGTTTTTGTATGAGTAACAATTTTAACACTGAACGCATCCAAAGAACCATACAAAGTAATTAGTAGTAAATAGTGGGAATATAATAGGCTAGGACGTTTCAAAACCTCGTCTATAGGAAACTACCGCAATTTATAAGCCGTCACAAAATACAGTTCAGTATTAAAACAAATATCGCGATCGGAAGCTCGTGTACATAAAATTCTTCATTTATTTATAGTTGTATGTAATGTGATAGCAAAGATGGTTTATTAGTCATACAGTCGTCAGCAAACTATGGCGTTGCTAATTATAGACGGTTCACTGGAGACCTACATTTTTGATCCAATGCTTTTAAATAATAAATATTTATACTTCTTATTTATATTGTTTGATGTTACTTTAGGTTCTTTAGAAGTCTGGAGAATTGACTTGTCTGCGTGCTTTAACGATTAGTTAAATAGTTTGTGACCGAATTGAGTGAAAGGATAAAAAAAGAGGTGGCCTGAGAATCTTGCTAGTTCTTCTCGTACATCATACATTTATTTCTAACCTTTGATAAAATGCTAACAGGCAACTGCGGAACAGTCTCATCATATCATCCAAAAGATGGAGGAGGCCTATGTCAAAGTCGACGTCTTTCGACGGATATGAAATATTGTCAACCTAAAATAAAAAAAACAGTAGGTACTTACATTTCCAGAGAAGTCAAACTTGGCCACAACCAGCTCCAGTACCTGATGTGGTTGTGGGGGAGGTGGGGCCGCCACTTTGGCAAGCGCCTGTGGTAATGGCCGTACTAGCGGAGTTGTGTCCAGATAGTGAAGTCGGTAGAACGACAGCAGCGCGGGCATGTCAGCAAATAGCTGGTCACCGATTCGGTATCGTACCGTACCGTCTGCTGCTACCACGCGGTTTATTATGTAGTGGGAGACGCGGTCGTCTTCTCTGTCAAATGAAAATTAAGACATTCAGTAGTAGGAGGTTGATGTTAAGGAGAAGTGATGATCTTACTGATTACTAACAAAGTATATTAACCACAGACCTCTGTTGTTATTGACGTGCGTTTGACAGTCCGCATCTATCAATGGTGCCATCGTTCACATGCATTAGTATATCAAACCTACCATGCTAACAATTTCATAGCAGTTGGATTCGTGACTATCACTCCTCAATTTCTATGACTGCTTAACTGGCAGTGTTCTTATATTTATACGCAAATATTTAAAAATGTATGTAGTAACGAAACTTCATTGTTTTTGTTTTGTATCTTTAAGGGCCTTCAAAAAGATTTCATACCTGACGCACAAAACGTAGTCTCCAGTTATAGTCTTGGAATCTCTGACGAGGAACACGCCACTCTCTGTTTCGTTGAGCAGCAGCCGAGTGGCTTCGGCACGGGACAGCTCACGAAAGTACCAGCTGTAGAGAAACAATACATTTATTATACAGTGGACAATTTGGTTGGTAGTAGACCCACGCTGGTTTCAGCAGGAATGGGCCGGATCGTCCGGGGAAGTACTACCCTCTCATAGAAGATGGACGTATGAGTAGAAGTATCCGTACTACTGGGTTTAGTTCGGTGAGTGAGAGCGCTGGAAGCCCAATTTCCCTTCTTTCCTCTTTCCTCACCTCCCTCATTCCCTTCGCCTAACCCCATTCCCAGCCGTCATAGTGGAAGCCACCAGCCAGCAGTTTGCGACGATTGCTTTTGGTATGGTGGCCACAACTTCTGAATTCCACTGACTCCTTACCATCAGGCGGGGTGGAGTCACTTTTGTAGGCTAATATATATAATGTATAAAAAAAAGTGTGAAGTTATTGGCGAAGAATGACCGCATTGTTGATGTAGTGGGAGTGTTGAGACTGCGCGGCCGCGGTCGTCATTTATAGTATTTGTAGTTTTCTGTGATCAAAAGACGTTACAGCGCCAGCGTCCTTGAGATTTAAATAATCCCGTAGGAAAAAAAAAATCCCGTATGAAAAATCATTGCAACTACTTCTCCAAGATAATCATTATGCTAGTGTTTTTTTACTGAATACGCACGTATAAATCAATATATTACGTTGCGTATGTTCTAACACGACATGAAGATGAAAACTTCCAACAGCCATAGCTGTGGGGACTGAAAGGATTTTTAGGATTGTACGTATGTGAACCTGAGTCTATTTAAAAGAATACAGAAGTGGTGGTCTAATACTTTTTCAAGTTTTGCTTTAAAGACCCAAGACCTCAATTAGAAAAAAACATGCGCTGGTAAAGAGTTTCATGTACATATTTAGTTGTAGCATTTAATTCAAAAACACTCAGGTTCCATTATGAAAAGGTGGCGCTTCTGTGCTGCATCATTCTGGATAGGAAGAGATAGGCTCTTGAGGACACTACGTGGAACGCAACAGAAGGCAGCTTTGCCTATATCTTCGTGAGAACCGAATTTTCAGCATTCATATTGATCTTTAAATAATATTAAACCAACAGGAAAAAAGTCCGCGCTGTCCGACTAGTATAGTCGGGTTCTTACATCGAACGAACCGGTAAAATAAGTCTACGTCCTTTGATCACTCGGTAAAAGCAGTAGGATCATGCGGTCAGAGAGGAAATTACAACAAAAACCCTCCAGGTTCAGTGCTATCTTAGAAATGTAGAGATAGCGCTTAAAAGGTCATCAGTATCGATCGGCGTATTTTTAATTAAATAGCGGTGCTGTGGGACCAAACGTAGATATCGTATATGCTACAAGATATTTTTAGAATAGATTCTTGCTAATTTTAGCATGAATGGGAAGGATCGACCGGAGAATTATCTAACTTCTCATAGAGTGTCGACGTAAACTACTGTGTTAATACTATTGCGTTGCCGTCGATAAATTCACCTCTTCGATCACGACTTTTCTTTCTCTGTCTTCATTCCCTACGATTCCCAACTGTTAACCACTTAATATCAGGTGGACCGAATTCTTTTTTGCTACCTATTGCAATAAACAAAACTGGTCAAGTGCAAGTCGGACTCGCGCGGGGTTCCGTAGCCTAAAACCAATATTTTTTCATTACGATTAGATATTTCGAAGTTTGATTTTTACAGCTTCAAGAAGTTATAGACCTATCCTGATCCTAAGGATTTCATTTGGCCTCTTGAGGTACGGAACCGCTAAAAAGTATATATATAAAATGTTGCATGTTGTTGTTGTCGAGGGTTTTAAGTCAAATTTAGTTAAACTGTACTGAATGTTTATTAATCGAAAACCTTACAGTAACAGAGTTACGTCAATAAGAAACAAATAAAAGTTAAAAATAACTTTAGTTGTGGTTAGTTGTTTATACAAGTAGCCAGTAATTAATTGTTTAGTAACCATTACATTTTCCCTAAAAGTTTAGAGAAAGGAAAGTGATTTGTAACTTGGTAATTTAAAGGTTTTAGTTTTAGTCTAATTATTATGTGATATAGGTATAGCCGAGCATTATGCGGCCTTTCTGCGATTGTTTTTTTATAAGAGCCACAACACGAATTTTGTAATGTGGATGTTTTACAGTGATCAGATCACTCACTACTGTTTTTTCGCATAATGAACATTTTAGGTCTTTGAGCGTAACATATTGTAAAATGTAGAAAGCACGAAACCTGCGCAGATCTGCCAGTGCTACCAGGTAGTTGACGCAGAATTGAAAAAAAGAAAGGCGTCGTCGGTTGTTACTTGCTATAGCATGAAACAGAAGTTTTGAGGCATATTGCAAGCTACTCAAACAGCCTAGCTCTGTTTATATTATACCAACTTGTTTAAAGAAGTCGTTATGTAGCAGACCAGCACAGATAAAGTTCTGGTAGCCTACCTCCTACGTAACGTACTTACATACACCTTTACGTAACACACTGGCAAAGCTTCGCTTTTATACCTTCATATCAGATACTGATAAATTACGAAGAATAAAACGAAAAAATGTATAGAATTACAACAATTTCGATTTCACATGAATCTTCCAACAGTTAGGAAGTAAGATCTGTAGTATACACGTACAAGGTCATAACAATTAAAGACTAATTACCAACAGAACGTTTTTGTTGTCACTATCAAGATTTTTGTATCGCGCAGTGACTTGTGAAAATGTCAAGGATTGTGTAGAGTACCGTACCGTACTATTGTCTGAACAATAGTATCCATGCGTACTAGCGGTTCAAATATATCGCTTATGTAACATTTTTTAACAACATAATTGCAAATATTTGAAATTGGCGCCTTTTTTACAACAATATGCTTGTATTTTACTTATAAACGTTTCAAAAGAATTTTTTTAAACGATAGTATATTCGTATCAAAAGTCAATGGTTGGTTAAGTTAAAGTTAGAGACTGATTAGAGATAGTACCCAACAAAAAAAGGTCGTAATCGCCGATCACAGATCTCAAAATGAGCAGCACTTGACTAGGTACCCTTTGAAACATCGCAGCACGCGCCTGCGCAACTACTAGTCTCATTCGGAATTTTCTGCCTCAGCAAGCGGTATTTGCCTCAGCAGCAGGGGGCATTAGGAGTTTTGGATGAAATGACTAGAATCAGGCAGTTCGCGGCGCTACAGTTGTCACGACGACGTGCTAATATACACGGCAGAAGACTTCGTAAAATTATGCTATTGTGGGCATCTGACGCATTGCCGTCAGTCAGTTACAGTCAGTTTGGTGGTCAGGGTGGGGCCATAGCACTAAAGTTTCCCAAAAGTCGAAGCGCTGTGGCCCGTAGAGACAGCCTTTACAATACCAGGGTATAGCCATGAGAAGAACAAGCAAGTCACTCACGTCACTCTTTTTAATTTTGTTTGCTTTTAAGGATAGTAGGTAATACAAAATACCTAATCTACGGCTCTATAAACTTAGACTGAATGATTATATAACGATTTCTAACAATAATTCTGTTTTCATTGAAACTGTTAGCCTACCATACATTTGGGTCGAAGTTTCGTGCAATTATTACCTAATAAGAAACACATTTGTTTTATGGTAAAATTGCACGAAACTTCGATCCGGTACTTCGTAGGTAGGTAGGTATTTAAGTTTCATGGTAAAAACATGGTACGATTTATAGTGCACTTGCTCAGAAGTGATTCAGGAAAGCCAAACAAAATGTTGGAATAAGATATCCTATTTCCTATTAATATTATAAATGCGAATGTTTGTGTGTATGTATACATGTGTGTTTGTTAAAACTCGATTACTAAACGACTGAACCGATTTCGATAAAAATTAGTATTAGATAGATTCGGTGCCGGAGTCTGGTTTCCAAAGGAAACAAAACACATTTTAGGCGTACACGAAGTCGTGGGGTGCATCTACTTTGTTATATATTGAAAGACCACGACAACTACGCGGGCTTTTTTTGAATTAGAAAACACTACTCACCAGTAAAAACAACACTACCTAAGTAATATTGCTTTTCCTTCCTCTACTTAGAGAAACAAAACAAACATTAGAAATCTAAATTAAATATTTCTGTGACCAGTCTCATATATTAAATGATCAAAATATTTATTTATTTATTTAATTAAACTTACAACTATCATTACTGTCTTTATGCTGTTTACCATTATAATGGCACCAGCCGCCCGCAGCGCGGTTTCACCGGCGTCTTTGGTTACTGCTCTGCTCCCGTCAACAGTAGCTTGATGTTTTAAAGCCTATACCTTCATCAAGAACTCTTCACAAGAACAAAGCGCAAAAATAATTATTTAAATCCGACTGATAGTTCTCAGTCTGGAACCGGCAGTCTAACAATTTGGAAAAATTATTCCAAACAGTTCGACTATCGAACTACTAGTTGGATTGGGTGGAATAAATAATAGCACGTACAAACAAACAAACTCTTCCGCTATATAATTAGGTATAATAGTACAGATTTAAATCTAGTATACTTTAATATTTATAGGATAGGTAGGTACAACAGTAATGACAATACCAATTTCCTCTAAAGGGTTGTTTTGTTTATAAGCATAAGAATATGCACTATTGTTTTATATTTTATTTATTAGTGTATAGGCGTTGCAGATATTTAGTAAATAAACATAGCTAGCTTATTTATTATTACCAAATAAATAAATAATGCTGCTATCATGATGCAATAGGAGCACATGCGACTGCTGTGTATGCAGTGGGCAGTTTAATTCCCAGACCAGCAAAACTGTAATTATTGTATTTCTGTGCTTAATACGGCCTTATTACATAATACATAACTTCTAGTCTGTGTCCCATTAATGGGGTAAGCAGAGACTATAGAACTCCATTTGCTGCAATCCAAACATACCTCCTTTGCCACTTCAGCATTCATTAATCTTTTCAAACATGTTGGTTACGGGTGCTTGTAATTCAGCCATTTGGCAACACATCACCTATTTGGTCCGCATATCGGCCGCGTTCGTCTAGGCCTCATTACATAAAAAAATGTAAGTTATCAAGTTCTGACCAGGAAAGTCACGAAAATTGACTGCATACAAAAGAAAAGGCTGCTCCGATGGGAGCAAAATCCCCCACGTCACGAAGACTCCACCTGACCTGCTTTAGTTTTAAAACTGATTGCGAGATCTACTCAAAACATAAAAAAAAGTTGCCAAATGGTAACTTATATCAGCAAATGTTTAAGCATAAGATAGTGAAAACCATGAGAGGCTGACTCACACAAAGCACATTAATCTACCGAGTAGGTTAATTTTATTTCCTAACTTGCTTCCCGCAGTGCAATTTCACCTGGGTGTAAGTAACATATTTAGTTACTGCTCTGCTCCCGTTGCTAGTAGAGTGATGTTACATGAATTATTTAAATCTGACCGGTAGTTCCAGAGAATAATGTGTTCAAACAAACAAACTTTCCCTACCACTTTATACATTAGTTTCTCTGGTATAGAGTAATGTTATCTACTCTGTAGATTAATGTTTTTGCCAATAAAAAGTGGGATAGACAATGGAGAAATTATACAAAACTAAACACACTGACCACAAATAATATCAGTTCAAGTGCAGAAACCACAAGATGGGAATTATTATTACACAAATTATATTTATAAATAAACAATGTAGGTATTATTAGTCTATTGAAGTATTGCAATAATAAGCTATAGCGATTACTAATAATTAGCCATTTAAAACTTTTATAAATATTATAATATTGGTTTGGTAACAATCCTAATAATCATTCTAATATTATAAATGCGAAAGTTATTATGTACACACATATTAAACTGTGTGTGTTTGTTGCCACTCAGCACCTAATCAGCAGAACTGATTTCGATGAAAATTGGTATGTAGATAGATTCGGTGGCGGAGACAGACATACAATAGGCTACTTTTTTATTCCCAAAAATCGGTCTAGTTCCCGAGGGAGACAAAAGACATTTTAGGCGCAGGCGAAGCCGTGGGACACAGCTACGCTAATACTGTTATAAATGCGAATGTTTGTGTGTGTCTCTCTGTGTGTGTGTCTGTGTGTGTGTGTGTGTGTTTGTGTATGTGTATATGTGTATATGTGTATATGTGTATATGTGTATATGTGTGTATGTGTATGTGTGTATGTGTGTATGTGTGTATGTGTGTATGTGTGTATGTGTGTATGTGTGTATGTGGGTATGTGTGTATATGTGTATGTGTGTGTGTATGTTACCACTCAGCGCCCCAACATAAAAGAGTTTTTAGCTACTTTAGAAAAACAAAAATTTTTAAAGAGTTTTTAGAACTAGTAATAACATTATTATTTATTACACCACACTGAATTCACAGACAGAAACTAGTCTATATTTAAGAACTATTAACCTGAGTTAGATCTAGGTTGCTAGTAAAACATTATTCAGTTTAATGCCAACCTAGTTTACTGTACCAATGGGTTAATTAGTTCCTTGTCTATTTGATTGCAGCAGTAGGAAGTATGTATGTAATGTGAAATATTATTTAGAAGTTGGTTTGCAACAAATTGTAATATAACAATCTTTATAAATAAAAAACAATTTTAGTATTTTTGTCATCTGTGTTCCAAAACCATTGATGAGATTGTGATGAAACTTTGGTTGAATATTCTGAAGATGCCCATGAGTGCGCCTGGCCTAATGATTTTTTTTCTTTACTTTACGTGGCATTGCAACACATGCTAGGTATAGACAGTATATAATTAAAAACTGTACAACATAATGTTAATAAAAGAAACACTCAGTTTTCTCTAATATAATGAAATTAAATGAAATGAAATATATGTTTATTCATATATTTCATTTTATTTCATTTCATTTCATTAGAGAAAACTGTTGTAAATGTAAATGTTATAAACATTTAATTGGTGTACACTAAATAATATTCTGCTTATCTAAACAACAAAGTATATACATAGATATATAACTTCACTCCTGTCTCCCATTAATAGGGTAAGCAGATAGTACAAAACACCATTTACAGCAATCCAAATATAGCTCCATTGCCTCTTCAACAACAATTAATCTTTTCATACACACATATTGGTTACGGGTGCTTGTAACTCTATTCTATTTTAAATTTAGATATAGTGCAGTCTTCACTTCATCTTAATGTTAGTGTCTTTTATTATTGTTATTTTTTTATTATTACAGCCATTTGATCAGAAGTACTACCATTATTCCAAGTTTTCTATTTTTATTTTTATAGAATGTATCTAACTTTGGTGTGCCTCTTAGCATAGAGCTCCACCAACTGTAAGTGCCTTGAGGCTTCTAAGAAAGTATACTAGGTAATAGGCAGTATTGTTATCTGCATACTGAATATCACTATACTACCAATATCCAAAAGTTTTCTGAAAGAAATCACTTTGAGCAATAAGACCGCCCACTGTCCCTATGACTTAATGTGCTGTTCTGTTACTTATTTTGTAGTGTGCAATAAAGAATATTCTTTATCATACTCATAGGCATTGCGCTTTATACCATCATATTGAATTGTCTTCATCATATTAAGCTCAAGACTGGTGCCCTGCCACAACCAGTTCTATTCTAATTATATATACAGTTGAATTGAGAAAACTCCTCCTTTTTTTGAAATCTGTTAAAAAGAAAGACAGGCAACTATGCCATGCTTAAGTCTATCAGTGAGATGTTTTATAGCCTGCGCAGACGAGGGATTTTTGTCCGCGTACTTTTTTATCCGCTAAAATAGATCGCTTACAACTGTATCGAGTAACGCAAACGAGGGATTAAAAGTACCGCGTACAAAAAGTCGCCCGAATAACTGAGTGCATGCAGGGAGCGGACCGGACAAAAGTACGGGGGAGTCCCCGAATAAAATAGCGCTCTTGTGACTAGGCGAAGCAACGCACATGGGGGCCTTTAGTCCGCGTTGTGCGCTTGAGAGTGACGTACGTATGCACAACTGTATTTACAATTTCGGGCAACAAATGATCGCACGCCGTGTGCGTTGAGTTCGCGGTAAATCCGCGGCGAACTTTTTATTCGCGGAGCATACTTTTTTCTCCGCCGCGGAGGAAAGTCCATCGTCTGCGCAGGCTATTAGGCTGATTGCATTTTTTTTTTTTTATTATTTATTTGCATAAAATGTAGTACAGAAGTTGGTTAAGTATAAATATGAGCAGCAGACACATTTTGCCAAATAAATTGGCGTGCAAATATCTTAATTCACTATCAGTCACAATTATTTGAAATTTATATATATCATTGTCATTACAAAATTTGTTGATTAAATTATATATTGATTTAATTTGAGTTACAATTCATTCTTATTCATTAATTCATGTCACATATCATTATAAATGTAATGAGAATCATTCAACTCATGCATTACACCCTAAACTATTTAGCCTCATAACATAGCATTACTAACTCATCTACAATGCATTTCTATAAAAATAATAACGACATGATCCTTTTTTTAAAAACTCGTCAACCGTGTAAAAGCTCTCCTCAATTAGCCATTTTTTTAAGTGTTTGCAGAAAATATTAAATGGTTGTTCAATTATTTCTTTAGGTAAGCAATAAATTGTATATTAAAGGTGCCATATACGTGTAATTTTTGCGAAACAGTTCTAGAGCGGGAACGGGCATTTTTAAATAAACATGCGTAGCAGTTCGTTTATTTAAAGTAGGCCTCAGTTCAAACATTACCAAATTACTTTTGACAAATTTTGCCATCTCATAAATGTAGATTGATGGCACGGTTAGTTTTTTTTTTTGACTTGAAAATGGGCTTGCAAGATTTATCCCACCGCATTTCATAAATAGCCCGAATGCATTTTTTCTGCGCTATAAAAACTCTGGATAAGTCAGTTCCATTACCCCAAACAATAATACCGTAGCGTATTACAGAACAGACATAGGCGTGGTACACAGTCAATAACGTTGTTGTGGGCGTACATTCTTTTAGCTTTTTTATAGCAAAGACTAGCTGGTTTAATTTATTACAAATAGCATTAATATGAATTCTCCATGTCAAGTTTGTGTCAATATATATACCTAAAAATTTTATATCATTTACCTGTTCTATGACTTCATTATTGTACTTAACTTCTAAGGTACTAGGTTTTGTTTGGAATGTTCTAAAGTTAATGATTTTTGTCTTATTTATATTTATTTTTAGATTATTAGAATTAAGCCAATGAATTATATCAGTTATGCAATTATTTATGTCAATATTATATATTTTTATGTCATCAGATTTAATTAGTATTGTTGTATCATCTGCGAATAATATACTTTTATGGCCAATGGCTGATGGTAAGTCATTGATATATATACGAAACAGCAAGGGCCCTAAATACTCCCCTGAGGAACACCACAACTGGTAATTTTAGGCTCAGAATCGCATTGGAGTAGACATTTTGACACCATATCAAGTTTTGTGATTCGAGTAAACTGTTTTCTGTTCAACAAGTATGTGTTAAGCCATAAATATGCGGGGCCTCTAATGCCATAGTTTTCTAATTTCTGTAGCAGGATGGTTTGGTCTACGTGATCAAATGCTTTGCTTAAATCAAGAAAAACTGCCGAGCAAAATAATTTTGAATTTAAATTATACAATGTCGATTTGACTAAGTCATAAATAGCTAAAGTTGTAGACTTACCTCTTCTAAACCCATACTGTGCATCTGTCAAAGTGTTATTGGAGTGAAAGAAAGATAACAACCGTTTATACACCACTTTTTTGAAGACTTTCGAAATTACAGGTATCAAGGCTATGGGGCGGTAGTTATCTTTGTCTAGTTTAGAACCTTTTTGTGTAGAGGTTTGATGATGGATAATTTAGGTCTATCAGGGAAACATCCTTCCTCCATAGACATGTTAATAATATAGGACAAAGGTGCTGATACATAGCGAAATGAATGAATGTTAAGAAGTTTGGTGGTGACGAGGTCATATCCTGCAGATTGTGTGTTTTTTAAATTACCAATTGTACAATAAACTTCTTCGGGTGTTGTTGGTTCAAAAAAAATACTATTACACGCCGTAGTTATGTTACAGGTACAGGCACCTTGGTTAATTGGAGGTTGATTTTGTCCAATGTTCGTAATGCTAGTAAAAAAATCATTAAAAATATTTGCAATATCTATACCACAGGAAACAGTCCTATCATTATTTTGAATTCTATTCATAATCTCTCTCTGCTTTATGTTTCCTGTTTCTCTGTTGACAACTTCCCAAGTAGCTTTGGCTGTGTTATTAGCACGGGTTATATGGGTCTCATTACTAATATATTGAGATTTATTTATGCACTGCTTGAGCAACTTTGAATATTGTTGGAATTTATTTTTATTTATGTTGTTTTTATTCTTATAATATTTATACCTGAGAGTTCTTTTAGTTTTGCAACTTTTTGTTAAACCTTTCGCATTCAGAGGTGTATAAATATTATACAGTGACCTATAACCGTGTGCTGTGAATAATTTCTCTATCACCCTCCACAACATAACAACTACTGAGGAACCGTCAACAATGTGATATCCTCAACATTTTTTGGTCCTTTGAGCCCTGAAATCCTCAACAAGCCTATCCAATATTATCTTGGGGATTACTAACATAGTGAAATATTGACTATAATAACAAAAGAGAACAAAAGATGTAAGAGGTTTGTTGCTTGATAAAAGTCAGCTACAAGCATCAGATACCACATACATTTTTTTAAACACAGGTTATGCTGTAGACTTGGCTAGCTTGATAAAGTAAGAAAAGTTATTGTATGGCAATCAGCTAGGTAAGGCAGTACAATTATTGACTTATTTTGAATAACACCTGTAATCAGTAATCACCTGTTACACAAAATAAATGAATTTGTTATCACTCCTTGAAGAGTAATATGTTAACACTGGTACAATTGTAATTGTAACCCCGATGGTGCCCAAGATATAAGCACTAGCTTAGTTTGGGACCAAAAGGAAACTACCTATATTCTATTTAACTACCTATATTCTATGTAATGTAATTTATGTAATTTATGTTTTATTAAACAAATTGAAATTATTAATGTACAGTCCTAATAAGACTTATTAGTCTTAGTTTAAATTAAAGTGTGTGATATTTTGATTTGTAATAAAAATATCAATACAATAGTTACATCATTATGAAAACAGGATAAACAATTATATTGTTTGTTGAGGTTGTCATTTTCATTTCTTAAATAAGACTTGATGCTTACCTGGTCATATCATTGGGGTCAAAAGAGACCCCGATGCCTGTGTTCGCCATGCCTAAGCCAGGATACAACAATAGCACTGATAGAAATTTCACCGTAGCGCCCACATCATGCCAGAACACACCGGAAATGAATGCACTTTATCACTTATCACCAGACACACATGAATCCCTCCGAGTAATCACCGATAGCAAATAATGCCGCAAAACTATATAATTTAAACACAATTCCTCGAGACCAAAACCCCGATAATTTATAATTTGTTGTCATGTATCATTATTGAATGTTCACATCAAAACACATGTTTATGCATTCGTGGCGCGCCGACGAAGCGTCGCAATCCACCAGCGCACTGTCGGAACTAACTTTGGGATGTGTAAGTAAAAGAAATCTATATTTAAAACTGAATTAAAAATAATCTTCCGTGGTCACACACGCGAAGTTTCGCTGATGATGACGCATAGACAATTTTCGCATAGACTTTAATTTTTGACGCATTATCTTCTGGAATGGTCATTGTCTATTATAAAGGTGCGTTTACATAAGCTTCATAATTCTATTCAAATAATACCTAGTTTCAGTTTTTTGTAAATGGCAACATCGATCTCATTACACATCATCTTCGAAAATTTTGTCTATGGATTGTGTCCATTGTTTTTCTACAATGTTTTTCTGACTGCTGCTGGTGGACGAAAAATTGGTTTCGCTGCGTCTAGTGTGAGTTTGTTCTAGTGTTCGTGTTCGATATTGTGATTTATTCGACATAGATCACGAAGATGTCGTCACCGAGCGCTGGAAAACGTCGCATGGACACAGATGTCATCAAACTGTATCCTTTCTTTGTTATCGTCATTACAAAGAACCTATTGCGTTCGAGGGCCACCATGTAAATAAGTAGCTGTAGGGCCGTCAGCTGATTGTCACGACCCTGGCTAAAATCAATATGGGGTGTGCTTTTAATAAGATTTCTTTGTTGTACGTTTATGAAACTTATAAATAACTTTATGCTTGAAGGTTCATAAGATGTAGACCTTTGACTAATTTGCCTGTGTGAAGAGCGTGCATTCTTTTCTCGTCTCCGTGGGCCAACGTATCTATATATATCGCGTTGATAATAGGTAGGTGCGTTACGTTAACACGGTGTACTCTTCCGTGTCTACACACTGCTATATTTCGTAATTTAAAATGTAGGCCAGGGTCCTCGTTGCGTACTTTTTTTTTCTATCTTCTATGGCCTTACGTACCTACGCGCTCAGTACGCGGATTATAAAATTAATTAATATGCGTAATTCATTGTTATTGCAGCTACATACATTTGTAAACACTTATTTTCTTTGTTTGTAATTAATGGTCTAAACTGGTTTCTGTTAGCTACAAACATCATATTGCACTAAAAGTTGTAAAAAGATAATTATTGATAGGTATTTGTTTGCTTAACAATTACCATAGAATCAAATACTTAGCTAATTATTTATGTGCAAGGACCACCAACTGATTTAATAATTCATCGTCATGTGAATTTTTATCATTTTTGTAATAAACATAAATGATTAAATTCTCTTTTATGCCTCTTCTGAAAAAAATAGTATCTAAGCTATTCCCAGTTCATTACTCTCAAAGCTAGTCTTTGTCTAGCTATAAAAACAATGATAAGGAAGTCTTTGTATGTTGCAAGCTTAATTTATTCAAATATTTTGCTAGTTGTTTTTCTAATAGAAACTCTTAATATGAATGAATAAATGACAGAAAAAAAGAAATCTTAAAACACATTTTGCATCAAGCAAGTGCTCTGGTCAAAGACAGCCTAAGTTTGAATTAATAAGCTTACTATTTTAAGATCTTTTTAGCATTATGTACATCAGCCTTAACACATCCATTTTTATACATAAGCCACTCCGAACAAGATGAGTTTGCTATAGTCACTAGACTGTTTGTTATCATCATCATTATATTATTCAAAAGATGTCCACTGTTGGACATAAGCCTCCCCCAATTTTCGCCACCATGGCCAAAATCGAGATTTTTTTATAACTTAGAAATAATGCAGTCTCAGATTTGTGATAAAGCATTCAATTTTTAAAAGAACATTAACATTTTATTATAAACTGGCTGGTTAAATGTAAACTTAAACTGAAAAATTTTCAACTGCACATAACTGAAATTGGCCATTACTTGTAGAAAAAAAAATTAATTGTCATCATCATTTTTAATTATATTATGACTTCTACAATAATGAATTGTCCGCAACCTATGTCATCGGCATACCTGAAAGGTCTGTCCACTGTCTGTGTTTTATTGTTGTTTGTGACGAATGGAGGTGATCTTGTTAGAATTGGCTGTGAGAGGAATGTATGAGTGTGACTATGTCATAAAAAAATATTGATTGATTTCCTTTTTGTTTCTAATTCTATTGTAATATTTTACTCACTTTTAATCTTAATTGTTTACTGTAATTGGCATAACCATGGTAAATAATGTAAGTAATCTTATTATTAATATTATAAATGTGAAAGTTTGTGCGTGTGTATGTGGGTGAATGTGTGTTTGTTACCACTCAGCTCCTATACTGATTTTGATGAAAGTTATGTATAAAAAAAAATGTTTGTGTGTAAGTGTGATTGTATGTATGGTGATTTTGTTACTTTTTATGCGCGTTACTAATCTTAAGTTGATTTGCATAACTGAAAAATTATGCGTAAAATATACATAAAAATATCGTAACCTACGCTTTGCATTATGTTTGTTTATATTGTAATAGATCAGTAAACAGACCATGGGACATGTCTCTGATCTAGAATTAAGAATCTTCCCACCTCTTTCCATGGCTGTCGACTCTGGGATACTAGGTAGTAACAATATTATCTCATTACATGTGTACCAAAGATGGCCTTACTGCGGTCATTAACCCGCGTGCAGAGCGTGGTAACTATAGCATACATTTTCCTTTAAGAAAAGGCCGCGGCGGACTTCTTTAGGTTGCGAGACTACCGTATAAACAAAAAAAATGTCTTTTAAAAACAGGGAAAATAATAGAATATTTATTGACAATAAAATTGTAATATATCGCGCAATGTAATAACAATAACAGTTTAGCCACGATAATTACCAGCTGTCGTAACTAAAACAGGATTTAAAAAAAAACGCAAGGCTTTCCAACGACGTCGTTTCTACGTTACCACGCGTAACATGTTTTGTTCAAAATTCATGACCATAACGAATCTATTTTATTTTCGTAAAAAAAAGTAATCGAGTAGTTGGTTCGTAAAAGTTTAACTTCAATTATGTTTATAAACATCGTATATTTTATTGTTATGAGTTGTGATTATGACTGTTTTGATGAGTGGAAAATGTTATATTTTGATGTTATGTCGCTCCAAAATTACTTAATTGACTTTATTATTACCAGCATGTGTCAAAGATCACTTTTCACACAGAGAAGGCATTGTAACAATAGAGGGTTTAAAACTACCTAGTGCTCAAGTGATGTTTCCCAAACGTGCAGAGTATGCTGTGAAATTTGGGAATCAGTTCCTTCCCAGTAACAAATGGAACGTAAGCGTAACATACGTATTCATTTCATGCTATCTTTGTAATGGGTTCGCCAATTTTGTGTAGTATTTTTTTAAAATGTGATAATCTTAAAAGACTCATTTTTATTTGCATGAAACTTCAAAATAGCCTGCAAAATGGCACCTCGAACGTATTAGGTTTTCTCTCGTATACACTAAACCCACTTATAAAGTTTCAATTTATTTCATCTTCAACGTTTTCGGTAAGTAAATTGAACATATTGTTAATTATTTTATGCACCTTATTTAAAGCCACCATATTTCATACTTTCTTAGCATAGAAAACTGAATCGAGATAGGTATCTTACAGTTTATTTGCGTAAAACTTGGTACAGGGTTGTTAAGTTATAAATTTTCAACAACCATTTATATTATTTTTTCTTAAACTATCTTAAATTAATATAGCAATCTCATCTTTATTTTGTAGATTTTTAGCTAGATAAGGCAAAAATCTTAATGCCTTATACAATGTTTTAAACTCAGTACTGTACCTATAGTATCAATTATATTAATGTCTCGCTAGGACGTTACTATGCACATTGAATTAACAGAGCGCGAAACTGCATCTAAACCGATTGATTAATTGTGTACCTACAGCATCAGCATGGCGATTCACAGATACAAATAAAACGGAAAATAACAGTACCTTCTGTACGCCTTTAATTTATGCTAGTTGATATATATATGCAAAAATTCCAATCTAAAAGGTGGAATCTAAAAGGTTTTGAACCAAGTAGTTCCTATTTATTGCTCAATTACTACCTGAAACTCTTTACCGGAGGAGCATGTTTCCTTCCAATTTTGAATTTGGATAATTTAAATGGCGAGTGAAAAAGCATCTCATAAAGCCACTGGAATTGGGAATTGTCTTTTTTTCTCTTAAAAAGCGGGTAGATATAAACTATAAAGTAATCGTGTGTTTTTTGCATACTAGCTTTACCATCACGCTTAAATGTGGCTCAGTTTTGTCCACCGACGTCTAAAGACGTCCACTGCTGAACATTTTGCCCACACATCTATATGTTGCCTGCCACCCATAAGAGGTCTTGCGTCTACAATGACGGGTCTTCCCACACTGAGTCTAAATAAACAATCTTATTTTTAGGAAAGGTTAGATAAACCAAACTTCTCCTACAAACTTTCAAGACATATCTTAGTAACAAAGAAGAGCTTATTACGCCGATTTACACCTCATAAGACGTTTTCGTTATTTATGAAAACAAGTCTACCTTGCGTATCCAAATTTAATTAAAGCATAATAGCCACACAACTTCACATAAACAAAAACACCCGCACACATTTCTCTACGCAATTTGTTTTTCTTGTTTATTTTTTTACTAGCGACACGCCCACGCTTTGTATCGGTATCAAAAGATACGGTTTCCTGGTTTGGTTGGTTCACTATTATCGTTTTTTTTCGGCTTCTGTAGGTTCATGTTTTAATACCAAAACCTTCCTCTAAAAATGCACTATTTAACAGTAATAATAATCATATCACAACAACTACATATAACGCCATCTAAACTCAAAGCATATTTATATAGCTTTGAGTTTAGATGGTTTAGCTGCTTTGCCCCCGTCACCGGTAGCGTGATGTTACATAGCCTATAACCTTCCTCGAGAACTGAGTTTCATACGCAAAACATTTAAATCAGACTGGTAGTTCCAGAGATTATCGCGTTCAAACAAACTAACAAACTCTTCCGCTATATAATAATAGTATAGATATAGATTATACAGTGAAAACGGTGTCCAATTCCATTGATTTTATTAGTATTATTATAATTACATTGAGCTGTTGAGATTAGTGATTTTATACAGACAGACGCATACTAGATAATATATATTACGTGGATTTGTGTGCTTTCCAAAACAGTTTCTGATAGACCTGGTTATTGCTATATATTGTTGGACGATGTACTGTACTGCGCCTAAATTATACCCAATCTAAATCTAAGACTCAATATTAAACAGTTTACAATACTAAGCAATTTCAGTATTAATTATGCATTTTTGCATGCATTGTGAATTTTTCAAACGTTAATTAGTTTTTGAATCGTTTATTTTAATTAGGTAAGTATTTAATTTAATATGATGTAGTCATTTTTAATTTAAGTCTAAAAAGTAGTTTTCTTTTTTAATATTACCTACTTTACCTTACCTTTTTTTCGGTTTTAAAATTCTTTAATTGTCACGTTTTTAATGATTCATTTTGTAATTGGTTTTGTAATTATTCATCATTTTGTCTCTATCGCTCACGTAGGTCTTACATAAGTATAATAATGTATGTCATGTGTGTAATCCAGGTTGCCTTACTACGTTTTTAGAGTTCCGTAACACAAAAGAAAAAACGTGACTCACATTTTTTTAGATTGTTCGTCTTTATGTCTGTTTGTCAATAATATTTTGTCTAATGTCAGTAACAATGAAACTTGCTCGGTTTAAAACTTTCAAGTTCATGTAATAAAAGACGGATATCACTAGCCCATCACGACTAATTAAATTAATTATCTTACATTTTATCTGTACATGTAAACACTTACGGCACTAAATAGTAAAATACTACGTATGACTGTTACCAAAATAAACTTGTTATTAAACTTAACGTTTAGACTTAGCAATCTTATGAGTTAACTTAGCTCGAATACTGCAAGATATAATGTTTACATATAGGGAGAGGATTGTCATAGTTACCCACTAGGGTAACACAGTTGACTGTTACCTTGTTTTATGTATTATCGTTCTCGCCTCTTACGAATTGCACGGGAAGAGATTACGTGGTTCCATGTTCGAGTAGATCAAATTCTACACTTCAGTCTTCTCATGAAATCTAGGAGTATTGAATCAGATTGTTAAGTATACCTATACCTCTTTGCCAGCGCACGTATTTCATTTAAATTTTGATCCGCTAAAAGGCACGGGATAGCTTTTAGAAAAGTGTCCACCACTCCTGGACTCCGCTTACTGCTTGACATCAGATAGAGTGGAACCATTTTCACAGGCTAATATAAAAAAAAGTAATTTTGTACTTAGTGTATTGCATACCTGATTTGCATTGATCCAGTAGCTGGCGCTACTCACTGGATTGAAAACGTCTGGAAATCAGTGGTGCTGGCTCCAATTTATTAATTTTAATCAGCCTTTATGTCTATTTAGAAAAGTTAAAGAATTACTCAATAATTGTAATGTCGACGAAATTTGTGCGTGCGCATTATCAATATCACGGCGATGTCTTCTAAGGGTCACTGACACTATCCTCACCTTAGATATGTACCGGCCTAACGCACTATCAAACACTATTGCTTTACTAAGTAAGAATGCCGCAAGTCTACGAAACAAGCTACAGGATAAACACTTCTAATCTATACTACTTTAGGTCTGCTTTTACACAACTAATGTTATAAAATTACGGTGTATTTATTAGTAGAGAGAGATACTGATCTCTTATTAAAAAGTCTTGACTATAAGAAATCTGTAGGTAAATTTTATTAGGTTTTATTTTATTCCCTCGCATATGATATTGTTTGACCCTGAAGGTCATACACCTTACTTAACCCTGGATTAAATTTGTAAATAAATTGTAGTGTAATAAATAAACTTTTGTTTATAATCTTAATTATGATAACTAGGTAGATACGTAAAACTTGCATTACCCAGTTGAATATTGTCGTTCTAAAAAATCTATTAATCTTGTTTCGCAATACTTGTAATAATGGTCGATGTTTGTGTAAAAGCATCGCATTAATGTTCATTTATTGAATGCAATCATACCATTGCAATTGTTATAATACCATGTCTTACTTGTAGCGAATACTTAACTGATTTTCACAAACTTTTATTACTCTATTATAGCGATAACAATATATCAATAAACAAGAAAGGCATCTTACAAAACTTGCTTGCTATAAATGAACTTACGCTCGCGAGTACGCACGGCAACGTTCTCTGTCCTACAAAGGAAAATTCTGAAATCATCAGGTTTGTTTTGAACTCAGATGTTTTTAAAATCTTTTTCTGGATTTTTCTGGTTCAAATAGACCGGAGATTGATATTGTGCTTTTATAGCAATATGCTTAGGTAAATAATAAACCCTATATTATGGACTCTGAGGTTTCCAGAACATGTTTTTCCTTTATAAGTTTACTCATCGTTATTGTAATATATAAATAATGTAAGTTTAGGAGTTATTTTTTCGCTTTGTTGTCTTATGTTCATTATTATATGGGTCATAATTGCAGTAGCATTATTCCCCTGCCGCCTTTTTGTCACTACAAGTAGCTATATTTTATGGTGTAGATGCAGTACATGTACTTCTAAATTCTTAGAAAAATTATAAACGTTGCTAATTTTAGTACGATTGCATGTCTCCTTTATTATCTTACCACCATTACCTTCACAGCGAGTGTCAGAGCTATTCGCACATAAAAATATTGTGTTATCTGCAAATATTTCTTTCTAATAACTGATCGTACTTTGTAACTATTAATTGTGTATCTTCTTCATTCAATCTCAATCTGCCAATCGCAGTCCACAGCTGGACATAGGCCTCTCCAATTTACGCCTTAACACTAGGTCCTCCACTGTATAGCAGGTAGGTACTCGAGGGTAAGCTTAAAATTTTAGTTCAAGACTAAACCTTTCTAAACTTAACAAAGGATCCAATAATTGTGTATCCTTAACCCCGGGTCCTCGACCCAAGGAGTCCCAGACGGTCGGACCCAGACACAGACAAAGACCAGCCATCGAACAGACAATATCGATTGTCTGCACTCACGTACATAATCAAACCAATACAATGCTTTGTATGTTAGAGTTTACGTGGTAAATTAACCATTTTTTGATTATGTTCTTTTTCTTTTACTTGAATTATGGTAACTGACGAATGTATCAGGCATTTATGCCACTACTTGAAGTTGGCAAATAGCCATTTTGCCAAAAATGGAATAAAGTAGGAAAAACTGGATGAAATTATATGATACTTAACTATCTTCCATCTTCAAACGAGGTTTAAAGAGAGCATTGATATCGCGGTAGGCAACGGCTCCGCAGTGCCACTGGCATTACAGAAGTCCATAAACGACAGTTACCAGTTAGTAAGAAATAAAATGAAACAGAAACATGTAGTACCTAAATGTTCAGTTCACAGTTTAATTTATCCATTTTCGTGTAACATTTTCCTCCATGACTATATAAATGATAATAGCAATAGGTAAACTATTCTTATATAAATTGCGTATTAGTTATTTGATAATGTTCTATTGTTGATTAGTGATAAAGTGTTTATTGTATTTGCTTTGTGTTAATTTACAAACAATACGTGAGTAATATTAATGTAATAGTCTAAGCGGTACGGTACCCGGCTGGTATAACGTTTATTGTTTGGATCCAAGCAAGTTGTCATGTTAAGAAAACACGAACAAGCCATACAAAGAAATGAGGGATAGAGAAAAGGAAAAGGAACTAGGACCATCAATCAAATTGCAGTACCTAATATCAATGAGTACCTAGTATATAAAATAAAACTTACGCCGAATAATTTAATTTTTAGACAAAAAACAAAAACCGACTTCAATACTATTTTGTCGCAATATACATTCAACGCGTCATTTTAGATATCTCTTTACTCCTTGCATACGTTTTTACAAAATATAAAATTAAAAACAAAATACATAACCATTTTATAAAAAAAATATGGATCCAATTTCAAAGTACCTACACCATTTCAAATAAAAAATATTTTTTAAATCGGTTCATTTATGATCGAGTTATGAGGTAACATACATACAAAAAAAAAAACACCATCCGAGTTAAGAACCTCCTCCTTTTTTTAATTCGGTTAAAAGTAATATTTTGTTTGAGGATAATACTTGCCTGGTCGATCTGGCCCATTGATGCTGCAACCGTACAAAGACATTAAGTATTATATTTTCATAAAAACCCAGGTATTCTTACTATGTTTTAAATGACATTTTATCAACGCAATCTAATTTATTTATATTTTACTTAGATACAAAAGACTGGCCTGTTGGCCTAGTGGTAGTGACCCTGACTGCTAAGCCGGAGGTCGTGGGTTCAATCCCCACCTAGTACAAATCTTTGTGTGATGAACATGATTGCTTGTTCTGTGTCTGGGTGTATTTATTTATTTATTTATTTATTTATTTATTTATTTCTGACTCTTACATCTAACATTACAGGTAAAAACCTAATGCGTTAGTGAGGCATTTTGATAAAAACACTTAAAACAATATAAACAAAACTATTAAAATTTACAGAAAACAAAACAATCACTTAACCCTATCGACACTTATAACTACCCAAAGAAAATTAACATTAATAACATTATTTAGGTATTACATGGCACTTGCAGATTCACTTATACTAACAAACTAATACTACTCCATCCTATAACATAATATATACAACAGTACCTTTGCGAGTTCACTGAACTGACAAGTAAATATATCTAAACTATTATGAATTTCGTTAATCGTACGAATTGCTCGCGTCAGAGGCGTTTTGGCCATTAGGTTGGTCCTAGCAGCTGGCACGGCCAGCAGTTGCGGGCGCCGGCGCCTCCATACGTAGCGGTCCGGAACACAAAAGTTCAAGAGCTGCAGTACTCCAGGATTGTGTTCCTTGCCGTGGAGTAATTTAATTAAATAAATGACCAGCGCGAACTGTCGGCGTACCATTAATTCATTGTACCCTACCATACCTAGCACAAACAAGGTAGCACAAACAAGGTAATTTATCTATAATATGCTGTAGTATATCAGTTGTTTAGTACCCATAACACAAGCAAATATAATTGCTTAATTTGGGACTAGATGACGCTATGTGAATGTGGTAGAATATTAAAAAAAATATTTTTTAAAATTTGTATATCAATGGCATTTAAACCCTGCCCTCACGTACATACACTCAGTATATTCCTAATTAGCTACGACATCCGTAAAGCGTGGGAAGCCAACTCCATTGACGAGCGACGTCATTAATACACTTGGTCGTTAATATCCAATTATGAGAGTACTGAACTGACTGTCCCCTAGAGAAGGATACTCGTGATAGATTATACGAATATGTAATACCAGCTGCGTCCTGCGGCTTCGCACGCGGTATGGTATGTGTGTATGTAACTCGAAAACCAGACCGATTTTTGGGATACTTTTTATCCCAAAAATCGGTCTGGTTTCCGAGTTGCTGCTAAGTCTGTCTCCGGCACCGAACCTATGTACATACCAATTTTCATCCAAATCGGTTTAACAAATCAAGACAAATCTTAAAATGGTGATCAAAGTCAAGCTCATTTTATTTAGATATAAGGACACTTGTGGGCGTCAAAATACACCACAATGTCAACCAATAAATTTACAGCTTCGGTGACCAGATAGAGCCACGAGAACTCGCAAGAACTGCTCTAAACATATTATTGCAGTTTTCACTATCAAAATCCGTTGCATAGTTTAAATTTTCGCCATGTCTGTTCTACCCGCAGCGCCTTCGGCTCGTAGTCGCCACTCTAAAAACATTTCTGTCCCAACAGCCATCAGTTCTGCGAGCTACGTACCCCTGTTCACTGCCACTTTTCTCGATCTCAATACTTTATCCATACTAATTCTATAAATGCGATAGTAACTCTGTCTGTCTGTTACACTTTCACGCCTAAACCACTAAACCGATATTGTTGAAATTTGGTATAGAGATAGAATAGCTTTTATCGCAAAAAAATGGCCTAAAGGGGTTGAAATAGGGGATGAAAGTTTGTATGGAAAATGCGATATGACCGACATGCACGCGGCCGGAGCTGCGGGCAACAGCTAAATATGAACTCAAGACACATTATCGCTGTATTACCTACTAGTACGAGTATGTACGTTGATATGACACACGTTCACGTGAAATGTTAGCGATTGTTGTGACGTCACACGCTGACGCAATGACGTGTTATGTGATGCTAATCGCATAAGATTTGCTTGCTTTTTATACGATTTAATATTTGTGGAGGTATGTCTCAGTTTTCTACAATAGCAATTGATATGGAGTCTTCTGGACTAAATGCTTCTATTCTTTTTTACCATTAGACATTGCTGGTAGGCTAATGTTAATAACTAGCGATCTCCGCTCTGGCTTCGCTCGTATAAAAATTATCGTTAGATATAAATTGCACGTTATTATCTAAACTAATATTATAAAGAGAAAATATTTGATTTTTTGTATGTTTGTTTGTTTACTTAACCAAAAATCTACGTTACCGATTTGAGAAATTCTTACACCATTAGAAACCAAAAAACATTTTATATATTTTTCAGTCATTTTAATATTTAGAACGCCTGATATTTTGATTTCGTCGGCGTTTCTTGTGAGACCGAATGAAACTTTTGATACCGAAACAAAGCGAAGGCGGACATCTGGTATTATTATAAACCTTCAGTAAGAAATTCTCTGAATGACACTGAACACATAATTCAAAATCGATTGAGTAGTTTAGAAGATCTAAGCTCACAGATAGCAAGACTTGCTTTTAATTTGTATAGATTTAATGAAACTTTTTCACTTTGTTCTTTCATACAAAGTACTTTATTTATTAGACTTAAGTGAACTTATCGTCTGGCGACCTTGAGTAAAAATATCACCCCGTGATAACGTACAAAAATAACTTACGCATGCCTATTTTTGCCCGACTGCCACAATCAAGGAGGGTAATGTTCTTCGAGCGTATGTATGTATGTATGTGAGTATGTATGTATATTTCTTTGGCACGCTTTACAGCCTAAATGTCATAATAGATTTTAACATAAAAGGTGTCATTAGATTCGTAATAATTGTGGGCATGACATAAGGTACATATTTCAATGTAGCGTCAGCACGAGAAAAATGGGTATCTTTCTTTTCAGTTTTTGTTTTAGACAGGCGGTCTTTTTGTTTTAAAAAAATATATAATATTGCTTGTTAAAATAAAAAGACGTGTATTTATAAATTGGAAGGGTAGATACTTTTCTAGTCGATCTGGTCTATTCGCGTTGAAACCAACAAGGACCTATTAAATCTTCAAAAAATGCAAATAATGGGTTTTATATTCTATTGTATGTATTTTCTAATAATCACCTTTATTTAGGTAATTAATATAATTTTATAAAGGCAGTTCCAAAGATTAACTTTTGAGATAAAAAAAATCTTTTTTATTAGTGCTTACCTGTTATGTATATTCAAGATTACTTAATTATCTTTTTTGGTACAAAAATTATGAAGTAACATTTTTAGTACTCGGACGTTTTTTTTAAAGTATCTGCTGTTTTCGACCACTTAAACATAAGGGGTTTTCGGTTTTGTTTTTGCTTTAATTTTTTAGATAAAAAACTATTCTAGTCATTATACCCGGAATTAAAACTATAAAAAGGTCATTTTTATACAAAGTTGTTGTTTCTTACCTACGCTATTGTAGAAATATAATAACAAATCAACAACTTTATTAGTGCTAATGACTGTTCGAGATATCGCTCAGTCACTGCAATAAACTTGTCCAGTAACTATAAGTGCTGTATCACACTGCGCTACTAGTTGATAGCTTACTAGGCAACGGCCATGGCCACTATAACAAGTAGTTAGGTTTGTTTATTCCCTATATTTTGAAAACCCGGGGACTGTAATCGATTTTTTGGGGGCGACGGATTACTAAAATCGGTTACTATTACCTATTTGGATTAATTCACCAAGAGGCATTAGTTAGTAATGCTTTTTTATTATTCTCTAATATTCTAGAAGCCTTGGAAAGTGAAGAAGGACGAATATACGCGGTCAATGGGTCACTAAAATCTCTTAAAAATAACAAAGGCTAACAGTCTTATAGCTTGTGTACTACAGAAAATACATAAAACTCTTAACCAGCGCCTGTGTTTCCTTTCAATTTTGAAGCCGAGTATTTTAAGTGGGTCGTGAAAAAGCTTTTCACAAAGCCGCCATAGCGAAAACCTCTATGCAGGATAGTGTCCAGCGCTTCTTGACACCACTAACCTACTAATCAGTGCCATTTTAGTAGCCTTATATAACGAAAAAAATAGACATTTCCGCCGCGGTTGTTATTTTCTGGCTGCCACTAGTAGTACAGTGTGTGACAGCACTAAGTCTCAATCCTATCATTCTGGGTCACAAAAACCGCGACAAGCAATCGGTATCGTATCTTATCTAATCGTTGCTTCCTCTTTGTGTGAATTGGAATAACAGAGCTTAAGTACTGATGAAGTATTTGTTTGTTGTCGCTCGTAGCTCTGAAATCATGATTGGAAAGAAATATTTAGGACTGTGGTCATTGACAATGTTTGTGAAAGCCAGAAAGCTGTTACAATACGTGCCGACTCTTCATCCATAATATAAGTACTACAAATGCCGTGAACTTATATGAACGCTAGATTCATATCGTAGTTTTAAGCATGAAAAATCTTTGAGTCCACATTCTGTACCTAGTATGAACTTTCATTTAAATAAAATCAAAATTGTACACTATTTGAGTTTCGAATCTTTAATACAGGTTTTTAAAGACTTTTGACGCGAGCAAATTTAATAAAACAATATTTTTTAAGTCCCAAAAATTAAGCAGTCGTTATTAAAATGCAATATACCGTTTTTTGAAGTCGCAAATGTCGCAATAGGTACTGGTGTGTGTACTGTAATATTTAAGAGTTAATTTCCTTAGCAACAGTTATCAGTATCGAGAGTAAACACGAGGTGACTATTTTAGGAGGTCTCAACGAGTTCTGTGTCAAATTCTTTGGACCTCCAGGCAGTGAGTACTTTATCTTATTTATTCAAATGCACAAAACACATTACAATCATAAAAATACCACACATTGCATATATTACGATATCTGTATAAATGTTACAATTTACGTTTCAAGCCAGCTCATACCCAAAAATTTAATTGTTACATTTCTATTTTGCTGTGTGAGACTAAACAAATAAATAAATGACACAAATACAATTTTTTTAACTTGATTGCAATGTAACAACAAATCTCAGTAGCTAGATAAACTTAATAAGTGATTTTTCCCTGCTGCAGAAGCAATGCGGGTCCAGCATATTCCACTTCCGTACGCGGGCTGCACAGAAGATCATGTTAGGACACCATAATGTCATTTCTGCTTCTCGACATGCATGATAGGAAGATTAATATGCAAGTTACTTTGAGTTTTATTTTACATGTTTGATTCCAGCCCCGTATGAAGGTGGAGTGTGGCGTGTACGCGTTCACTTACCAGATCACTATCCATTCAAGTCACCGTCCATTGGCTTTATGAACAAGGTGTACCACCCGAACATCGACGAGGTGTCTGGTACCGTCTGCCTGGATGTAATCAACCAGGCCTGGACAGCATTATATGGTAAGTAATTTGCCTATGCTCTTACCCGATTACTATCCATTCAAGTCACCGTCCATCGGCTTTATGAACAAGGTGTACCACCCGAACATCAACGTGGTTTCTGGTACCGTCTGCCTGGATGTGATCAATCAGGCCTGGACTACGTTGTATGGTAAGTAATGTAACTGTTTTACCGTCATCATACCTGGTCCAGTAGTAGACGTCTTTCGGCTGATAATAATTATAATGATGATGATGACCTGGCCCTGTAAAACTGCATTAATGGGTAAATAGCCTTGACCGTAAAGTCAATGCTCTTGATAATGTTCAAGGTAATTCATAAATTTGTATAATCACATTAGTAGTTACCAGTAGCGAAGAGTCACTTTGCCGAGGAGGGAAGCCGGTGGGACTAAAATACTTTGAGTTTCGGAAGGCCAGTTAGACTGAGTAGACACTCAAGCAGTGATAGGTATAAGTAGGTCAGGGCATATTTTAAAAGGGAAGCCGGCAGGAATCGTGTTATATGGACGCTTCGCCACTGGTAGTTGCCAGGTTTCAAATTCACAACTTCGTGTCACTAGGCCATGTTAGCATTGGATATTGAAACATAAATCGACCACAATAATCTACCTTATTGCAAACCACAACGCTCTTAGTCAATTGTAATATATTAAATACTAGCTGTTTCCCGCAGCTCCGTCTGCATAAATGTCGGTTATCGCATAGTATATTTTTTCTAATCTTGTAAATATATGCATTGAAATTTTTTATACAAAATTTCATCCCATATTTTAATCCATTCTAGCCATCCTATGTTGTTACCCAAGGTCTTATATATCTCTATACCAAATTTGATTAAAATCAGTTTAGTGGTTTAGTCGTGAAAGCGTTACAGACAGACAAAGTTCCTTTCGTATTTACAATATTAGTATGGATTTAGCCGTAACCTCGCGTGAAATGCCCTTTCTACCTGTATTATGTACTGAATAATATATTATTATGGCTCGAACTCAATGCATTCTTTGAGTAAGGTAGTAAGTATTTATACTACTGTATTTTGTTCAGTGAGTGAGAGCGCTGGTTTTCTATTTAACTCTTCGGGTATTTTTCTTTTGTTTAGCTTAGAAAAAGCTTAGTTGCATTTTTATTAGCATTGTTTAGCATACGAGAAGGTAGACATTTTAATAGACGTTTTTTTTCTTTCATTCCGGTTAACAATGTGTTTTTTTTCTTATAATAGGGTATTTTCAATCACTTTCTAATGTCTCGGTCAATACCTCGGTTGGTAATGCAACCCTAATGTATACCCTTCTACCTAAACATTTGGATAAAAATGCACGTTAAAATACCGTTTTAATATGATTCGTGGTATATTCCTCAGACTTGTCAAACATATTCGAATCGTTCCTGCCTCAGCTGCTGACGTACCCCAACCCGATCGATCCGCTAAACGGAGACGCGGCCGCCATGTATCTGCACAAACCAGAAGAGTACAAGAAGAAAGTTTCAGGTAAGTTTAACAGCTGATAAATAGACTGTACAATATGTAAGGGTAAGAAAGAAAGAAAGAAAGAAAGATTTATTTGACATAAGCCACAAAAATAATAATAATAATAATAAAAATCTTTATTGGGTCATTAAAACCATTTTAACAATATAGGCCTTAAATAATATATTATAAATAGGTATACAGTGTTAGGATGCCTATACTAGGTAATAAAACCTGTGCCACAGGCGGTGTACAACACATAGACGTAGATAAAAAATGACAGACACAGACAACACATAGATAAAAAATGCACAATACACAATAATAATTTAAAAAAAGTAACAACCAAAATCTAAGCATAACTTGGATTTATTAAAAGTACTAGGTATGCTGTCGGCGTGCAGACAAACGTAAGTGTATTCCCATCTCATTTTATCCTGGGTGTTTAAGCAAAGCGTGAAAAAGCATCTCACCATACCAGCAGTTGCAGGCTGAATCCCATTGCCTGCTGCATCAGGCTGGCTGCAGTCACTTTGGTAGGCTAAAATAAAAGAAAGAGTAGATGCCGAACAAACTTTCCTTAAAGCTAAAACCATCGAGAACATGGTACTGCATTCTATATATAAAAGCCAAATCTATTAAAAGATATTCTAACCAATTATCAATGTATGCATTACAAATATAGAATCAGCTGTTGATTGTAGATAGTAAAAATCTAAAACGTTTACAATTGACGTACAAGCCATTGAATAACAAATTTATTACGGTTCGGGCACTCGGCCAAATATGAGGACATTGTGAACGTAGTATTTCTGAATGTATTGCTTCTTATATCTCTTACATCTTTGTGCGATTCATTATTTTTTTACTCTATTTTGGCAAGATGTAAAAAGGTATTTACTACCACACTAAAGTAACTCTGTGTCAGTTACGAACATACAATAAACGGAAATTACACCACGTACATATTTTACTAGCTTTCCGCGGTGCGGTTTCACCCGCGTCTTGGCTTACTGCACTGCTCCCGTTGCCAGTAGCGTGATGTTACATAGCCTATAGCCTTCCTCGAGAACTGGGCTCGACTCCGACTGGTAGTTCCAGAGATTAGCGCGATCAAACAAATAAATAAACTCTTTCGCTTTGTATAGTATAATATATTTTATAGATCATACAAATTTCTTCCTGTGTTTGAATCGAACAATCTTTGCACATTAGTAGTATTCCTTGCAAACGCTGGTACCAAAATTTCGCTATGAATTTAGGTCGGTAGCTGCTGATACTGTATGGCAAATTAGGATATAATTGACCCAGCTGATGGCCAATGCGAGTGTGGGTACAGCTGTTCTGAAGATGACCTTAACCACGCCACCGAAAACCTTGATAGTGTTATTTGTCTTCAGTAATTTTCCTGAGAGACTACAAAAAGGTTATCTTTATGAAAGGAGTTAAAAGATTTTTAGACATATGAAAGTGATGCTCTTGATGTTTCTAACGTCTTTAAGCTACGGTAATTAGCAACCATGCGCATGCTTGTTTACCTTAGTTGTATAATTAAAAGTTATATTATGTGTTATTAATATAATATATTATCTTATCAATCACCTATACATGTGTATGGCTCATCTTGGCACAGCCACCATCGCGAACTGAAAATCTAATTACATGACGAATTAGTCGGTAATTAGTCGCAATATCCCAGAATTAGTGGGGGTATTATTATGACAATTAGTTGTTTTTGTTTGTATAAAAGAAACAATTGCAATTATCTCGGTTCAGAAGGAGCGACTAATTCTGGAATTTTGCGACTAATTTCGACTAATTACCGACTGATTCTGGGCATAATCAGATATTTGCTATGTACTACGGTTTTCGAGATACAGAGGTGGCTGTGCAAACTGAGCGCTCAGGTTACAATAAGCCCTTATATCTTTTAAACGGTGGCCTGACTAATTCTAGTAATTTGCGACCAATTTCGAATAATTATTGACTAATTAGTCATGTTATTAGATTTTCAGTTCGCGATGGTGGCTGTGCCAAGATGAGCCATATTATACATTTGGTAACGCAGGGTTAGAATCATTTCTAGCGCAGGTAGAGACACGACAGTAGGTACATGGATCTAAAACGCAAACAAAGACCTATCAGAATCTTTGTTTTATTTGACTGACTATCATGGCGATACACTGATTCACGGCTTTTCAAAAATATTGACAAAATTATCTGCAATTTCCAGTGTGATTATTTCAGTGATAGGTAACTACCTACTCCCTCCTGTATGAAGTTTTGGCGTCTAAAATCATCATCAATTACTTTCAGATTACGTCCGAAGATTTGCAACAGAAGAAGCTCTTTTAGAGAAAGACGCAATCACCGGCATGGGGGGCGCAACGCCCGCGTCGTCCTCCAAGCCGACCAACGGCAACAACAGCGACACCGAGAGCTCCATGAGCGAGTTTAGCGACGACGAAGCGCAAGACATGGAGTTATAACATAAGTATCCATTTAACACTTGCTCATTCACTGCCTTGTGTGTTTAATTTTTACTCTGTGGTCACTGTGGTCTACTTGTCTTTGGTTATAATGTTGCCACGAATGTTTCAGTGTTATCATAAAATAAAGAAGGTAAGTCTTAATGCAGCGATGTCAACATTATTTTTAGTTAATCAACTTTGTTGATTGTTGACCATTTTGCCAAACGATGGTAGACCACAGATAATATGACAACAGAAGCCAGATCTGTATTCGTATAGACGTTCGCTGCCCGTTAAAAAGTTTAAATATCTTTTTCAATGGACCAGTAACATTGCCAATTTAGAAATAAAAAAAAATACTGCTCAGATGATATATTATATTCATGGCGGCGAACATTAATGCTTTAAATATATATAATGAAAAATATGCATGATGGTAACAGAAAAGTAAATGTGTTTAAATTTAGTCGTTGGTGTGTCGGAAAGTTTCACTGGTTATTAGGATTGTCTATGGCTTGTCTTTGATGTGTCTTTACGCTTAAGATTAGCAGCAATATGTTAGAGAAAAAAAGTGTTCACAAATACGGTAAACAGTAGGTGGGTAGGCTTGGAAAAGGATGGGTTAGGCGTAACTAGGGTGCGATGGGAGTTAGAGATTAGAGGTTTGAAATTTTCTCCAAATTTTATGCTATTGTGATGTTTATTGGAATATAATACTTATTATGGTTTAGATTTGCCCTAGTTGCGTCTACTTAAGGTGGTGACTGACCGAGATTCTAATTAATTATAATCTGAAACTATTCAAGTACAATAAAGACTGTCGGAAAAAGCGTAGCGCTATTTCAAGGCAACATAAAATAAAAAAGTTTCAAATTAGAATTCTAAAACATCGATAGCTAGAACTTTGGGCCAAACTAAAAGCTAATTAAAGTTTGTTCGGCAATGTAGTAGTGCTGAAAAGTTCGTAAATACTCTCAATGTTCAAACGTCGTATATACATCTACCTCGGTGATTTTCAGTTTTATGCTGGTTACTATATGGTTCAAATTTGCGCCCTTTTTTCAAAGGAGAAGGACTTTTTAAAGAGCTTTTAAAGCGATTTCGGTCAGTCTCACCTTTATGTAGGCTATATGGTAGGCGTAATTTATTGTTACATTGGACATATTATATTATAAAAAGTAATACTAATAGAAAAACAGATCAAATAAATAGTAGTAGTTGCTAAGGTAAGATAATGCGAATGACATTCATTTAAAAATCTTTATAATTATTAAATTATGCGATCATTTAGGGTTTGAACCACATCTGGCAACAAGAAACCGTACTTTTCTATGCTTCTATCCTTTTCTATCAATAAGACTTGTTATTTGCTAGAGCGAGAAAGAGCGATGAACCCGACAACACGCACCAGCGTGTTGAGTAAAAGACAAGTCTTAGAAACATTATAGAATAGAGGCATAGGAAAGTGCTATCGTAGCCTATTAGCCGAATGCTAACTTAATTGATGCCATTTGATAGGAACTATGCAGTACATTAATGAAGTGATGTAATATAGTAATCACCATTGTAGGAAAGCAACAATGTACTACGCAGAATTAATCCATTAAATTCATGTCATCTGAGGAGAGAGTATATAATATTTCAAATGTAACAATATCACGCATTGTAAAATAATGAACATTTAATTAGATATTAACGATAAAAACGTATGCTATTTCTTAAAAAAATAATCTTTGAAAATATCATAGACAAACATTAACCTTATTAATTTTAACTACTGGCAACACACATAGTGTGAGTGAGCGAGATAGCATTTTGTAAATAGTCTCTGTCCCATAGTTTAAATCCAACTTAATGAGCCCGTGTCATCGGACTAAAGTCATCACTATATCTCATAGGTATTTAATTTTTTTATTATTATGATTTTTAGTTGTATTCGAAACGATATGTGTCATTGTGTAGTCGACCTCCCTCTGACATGACGAAACGGTTAGGACGATTAATCGGTACGATTTATTCTTTGGTCTTAAAAAGGCCTAAGCGGCGCTTCCATAAATAGCGTAACTGTAATACTTAATCGCCATTTTACGTCTCAAAGAGCTTGTCTTCAATTTGAGCAGTTTTTGTATACTCACTTATAAAACATCTTAAGAGCAGCTATATCTAAATACTTATTGTATGCCTCTTTAAACTTATAATATTATCTACTTTCACTTCTGTAATTTCATAACGCCTAAAACTTTTATCTAACACTAATCGGCCGATTAATGCCCAACCTACATTATTCATTGATGGCAACACCTACATAGATTGTCTATGTTCTAGCCAATGTTCGCTGTTGAAAAAATTGGCTCGTTAACACAACTGTGATTTTCATTTCTTCCCTTCGTTTTATTGTGAGTGAAAAATATAATGTCAATTCGTCGAAAGAGGTTGAGAATATAAATATAAATCTGTACTTAGTCTAATTGCTATATGTCGCTTTTAGATATCGTTGCTACTTTTATTTCTTAGCACAATCATAGTTTTTATGCTTTGAACACCGCCGGGTATTTTCTTATAATTTGGTTTTGATTTTATTTGTTTTTGGAGCTAATGTTGCCAACATTTTATTTAAATCATAGGCAAATCGTCTTGTGCATACCAATAAATGATCGGGCAATAATTACATGTTACATTTAACGTCCATTTATATGAACTTGCAATATATCGGGCAATAATGGCGGTGTTTTAAGCGTTTGTATATGGGCAGTGTACGCTTTCACCAAATGAATAGCATTTTATTTGTATACTCGTGTGAGCTATTTGAAAATCGTTATATTTACTAATTAATAAATACCGTTTATTATAAAATAATGCTAATATATCGAATACTATTATAGGCCTGGCTAAGTTAGGCTTAATAGGGATAAAGCGCAACAGACCGATTTAAATTTATAATCTAGAGCGAAAATAAATCTGTTGTTTAAGTTGGGCTTCAATTCTTTAAGCTCGACTTTAAACAACACCTTTATTTTCTGTTTAAATTATTATAGTAATGTTGAATTGTTTTATTCTTAAAGTTATTATTAAGAGATATTATTTTTGTAGGCCTGTGTGCTTGAGGTTAAATGAAGCTATGGAAAACTCAAATCGAAGAGTCTTGTGTGCAAAACGCTGGAAGCCATGAGAGGCAATGCCAGTTTCATATTGCGATTTTTCAAATAGCACACACTTGACTTTTTAAATCAATGACAAGAGCTGATCCTGCCAAATGTTGGTGTTTTAGTATATTTTGTGATGTTCTTTTTGCTTGTTATACTCCGAATTGTAATCATTTAATGAGCTATCGGTCGACCCACAAAGTTATGTATTCGTGTGTAATTAAAAATGATTTTGTTTTAAAATATTGTTTGAATGTATGAATTTCCTTTGCTTGACTTGTGTTTACAAGACTGTTATTGCCAATGAAAAAAATGTTCAGGTCTATGGTTTTGTTTTATTTATATTGATTATGATTTGTCTTTACAATACATATCATTGAATATGTCCGCGTCAAAACAAAAAGAACATTTCAAAAAAATAAAATCAAAATACAGATCTCTAATATTTGACACATTGCGAACTGTAAGTGTTGCAATCGTCTTTATTCATAAGTCTTAGGGTATAATAATATAGAGTTAAAAACAACACGAAGATTATAATTAATGATAGACATTTATCGTATCTTTGAAAACTCAGCCATAATAATATATTATATTTTTGGTATTAAGTAAATAACAAGTTAAAATTTTAGTTTTATTTCTCGAGAAGTTGGGTTGACGAAGTTTTCAGAATTATTATTAGTCCACCCAGCTTGTGTCGGTATGGATCATACAGTTAGATATAAAATCGCTGTGGTGTCGATGTGTAGCTTATAAAACTTGAAGAGTTTACGGATGTTTTTAAATGATTAATTCATCTTGAATCATTTCTGAAGATTGACCAGATAAAGTAAAAATGGCGGCAAAATTTGACACTTGCACATTTAAAAACGTTCGTTGAATAACAATGGTGACGTGATCATTGTTTTTTAATTTTTTTTTATCCTTTGACAATATGGCGTTCACGTCACGATTGTTCGGTTTATGGATATATAATTATAGTCGAGGTTGAATATTACCAAAATATGGGCGATCTGCCCCTGACACAGAATCATTTATACATGTAACAGAATAAAAGTTTATAATATTATATTTTTATTTCATTACATGTAATAAACTTACGTTATTTTTAAACTATATCTGTCTTTCATTATTCCCTACGTCGACCTAGTCTTTCCTTGTTCCGCAATAACAAATCGAGCGTATAAAGGTTTACTGGTAGCACCACGAGGAAGAAAAATTTTCGCGTTTTCTTTTCAATTAAATATGGGCATAAGTCAGGCACATTGATGTAAATTTTTTTAATGTTTTTAGGCGTATACATGCTGTATTACTTTGTTTGAAATACGATTTCTATTAGAATTTCTTTAGTATACTTAAGCATTTGGATTGATGCACCTAGGTTCAATAAGGTTGAAAATCACGTGCACCCATTTTTAAATATCGTTTTATTAATCTTTTACAACGTGTCTTTTGTTTACTCAATATTACCTAGCCCAGTAGAACCACGGGTTCATAGTGGTATATTGTGAAAAGACTAGTAGGACAAATTGGTCGGGTCCTTACCTGTCTCCCACCAGGGCATAGTAGTAGAAATTTCCATTCTTTTTCTTTCCAAAAAAACCCAACTTACCTGAACCGCCAAGCAAATAGCTAAAATATTAGTATAGGTATTTTTTATTCCACAAATAAAACAACATAATGATTTATTAACATAACTCTATTAAAAATAAACATTTTAACAACAGGCTCTATGTACATTGTACAGTACGCCATAATCTATCTACACTCATACAACAAAATGGGCGCGCATTTACCACAAAATTAAATAATGAACATATTACGGTAAGCGAATTGATCAATTAAGAGCATTCGAAAATAAACTTTAATACTATTGAATTTAAATCTAGTATTATTTTGGTCATGAAATTCACAGGGTAACTAGGGACTGTACATACCAGACGAAATTGAACTTTAACATTATTGATTGAAAGCCTACATTTGATTGGTTTTCGTTTGATGGTAAGAACTAAAATTACTGATTTTAATATTAGATTTGCCTTATAGTGTGGATAAGCAGGACTCATTACAAATTTGATGAAGTATTCTAGAACAGAAGCCAACTGGATACCCAACAAGGTCACCAATGACTTGGTAAAAGACTGGGAAATGTTAAAATACTTGCAAGAGGCTTATGTTAGCTATGTTTTGTAGCTTATGAGATACTAAAGTTTTTGGCTGATATAATGATGGCATCAGCTTACGGTAAGCACTACATGTTGTTATATTAGCAGACTAGCTACGTCCTACGGCTTCGTCTGCGTCTAAAATGTGTTTTGTCTCCCTCGGGAACCAGACCGATTTTCAGGATAAAAAGTAGCCCATATCAATTTCCAGCAACGAATCTATTTACATGCCAATTTACATCGAAATGGTTCAGCCGTTTAGGCACTGATTGTTAACAAACATACACACACAAACTTTCACATGTTTTTTTTATTTATATTAGTAGGATTGGGGTGTATATTTGTAACTTATTATTACATAAAAATGGTTAAATTTCGTTATAAATGCGTGCCACATCTCACGCCGTAGCGATGGCAGCGATAAACCTACATGACAGCTTATGCTCGCGACCCATGGCTCACGGGACAATCTTAGGGGGACGGTACGGCTATATCCTTTCACTCATGACGACAAAACTTCACAACCTTTTGTTTTAATGCGCTTAACTTTAAAATGGTTGTGTAAATCATTGGTTGTGTCAACTAGTTGTCAGGTTGTGTCAACTAGTTGTCAAGTTGTGGAACTCGTGTCATGTTTAATGACAACCCAGCTTCACAACCTTTTGATATAACTTAGTGCTTCATTTAAATAGGTTGTGTAATTTGGTTGTGTCAACTAGTTGTCAAGTTGTTAAACTAGTGTCTTGTGCGAAATATTGTTTTGGGGTCCCACATAAGCTTATTCACTCTAATATATTTTTAAACAAAGCTTAATAAAAATTATATAGCAAAGAATTATACATATTGGAATTATTTGAATGTTGGTAAGCAATATACAAATTTTATTTAGCGGTAGAATTTAGAGTAATAAAAAAGTAGCATTCTTATACAAATTTTAGGAATATATTGATAGTTATTATCTAATATTTAAACATATATTAGAGTGAACTGTCATAAATGCGTATCTGGTGCTTCAGCAATACAGTATAGCGTTAATAATAACAAAATAATATACGTAAAACGTACAAAAAGTAATAATGGTTTAATATAACATGTGAGCGGAGGTAAATACAATACATTCACACGATGTGATATCATTAATTTATTTAGGAATCATCTATTATATTCTTTCGTTCTACGTTTTGGACTTTCATATAGACTTTTGTCATGTTACAACAATACACATTCAGCATATCCAGCCTGTTTATTTTCCATTGTAAAGTTCTTTTATATAGAAGGCATGATCACTACCCTATCACTAGACTGGGATGTAGTGTATTGTCAGAACATGACCACAACATAATTTAAAGCTTTTTCATAGTTATAATACATTTTTGATATAGTAAGACCCAATGTACACAACATTCATGCAACCATAAGATTTTCGAATAACACTATAGTTCTTAAAATATAGCTTGGTGCCTGTGACATTAGCCACTTCGTTTATAACTACAGCTATAATAAAATTCCTGTTAAAAAAGTTCGAGTTTAAAATTAATTTTAAGACTTTTTTTTATTGTTAAGATTATCTTAACAATAAAAAAAAGTTCGAGTTTAAAATTAATTTTAAGACTTTTTTTTAAACTCGAACTTTTTTAACAGGAATTTTATTATAGCTGTAGTTATAAACGAAGTGGCTAATGTCACAGGCACCAAGCTATATTTTAAGCACTATAGGCTATTACGTAAAAAAAAAATTGTTAGTGCTTTGAAAAGCACTTCAATGCACTCTTTTGTGCATAAAAGATGATAATATTATTACCGTCAGTTAAACATATTAAGCTTTTACTATTATCAATAAACATGAAAGTCCAAAATAAGACCTAACACCAACAATGTCATATTTCGACTAAAACTAAAATTACATTACGATATGTTCAAGCTAGTAAGTTAAGTATATTTATCCACACTCAAGAACCCATATCACAAGCTATAACCTGCTTACCTTGGGTCCAGATAGTGTTGTGTTATTTATTATTATTAAATATCGAGATTATGTATACAGACACTTGGTACCACAGATAATATTAAGCAACTTTAAAAAAAAAATTGCAAATACAACCTTTTTACTAAGGCATCACTTAACTTTAAGCAACACAAGTCATGTTATTTCTGTTAATTTAAAATTCAGACTTAAGGTGTCTACACACCAAAGCCGCCGGCCCGGCGGCACGAACCCGGCGGGTTAGTGCCGCCGAGCCGGCGGCTTTGATCTTGTTTCAAAATGAGGCCGCCGGTCTTGCCCGGCGAGTTGTGCCGCCGTGCCGGCGGCTTTGGTGTGTAGACACCTTTAGGCTGCTTAAAATTAACTGGCATCAGAATTTGGAAGTTATTTGCTAATGGATATAGATGTATATATTTGCATATGTATTTATTGCATTTTAGGGTAGTCATACGTATTCATTATCAAATATCAAGTGTTATTAAATTCTTTATACAAAAAAGGAATTTAACCCGTGGATACTACTGTAGACAATAGACCTTTATTGTCGTAATACAACAAGCTATAATATAAGCTTATTTTAGATCTAGACAGCGTTGTGTAGTTGTGGTATTATTGGGCCAATTAGGTTGTTCATTCATTTCCTGCTGTTATAGTAATGTCTGAGCACATTATCGATGACATGAACTGTAGGATAAAGCCTACCTTATACAAAGATTCCCATCAAATTCAGACACTTACTTCTGTCATACGATTCCATTGTAGTAGACAATATGATAACACCACTGAGTTAAACATAATTATTAATCCACTGTCAAATGAAGCACTTTATTGTTAACACATATTTTCCATTTTATTTTCACTATACACTAGCTTGAACACATCACACACAGTCACACCCCATGAGGGTTTTAGCCACCCCCTGGAGAGGTTTTACCCACCCCATGAAGGAGTTTTACCCACCCTATAGAGGTTTTAGCCACCTCATGGAGGTTTTAGCCGATAATAAGACCGCAACCGAATTTAAACTGTTGTTTAGACTGGTTAGCCATGCCAGATAATGCGAATGTGAATGGTAGCGGCTGTAATTTCTTTTCCAATACCGCTCCTATGTTCCAATTTGAGTCTACCATGCCTGAAACAGAAAATGGGTGAATAAAATAGTGTTTTATAAATAAATTAGAGGTCCGCCCAAACTTCACTTCAGTATCAAAAGTTTCATAAATATCAGACCATAGTGACATACTGCATCATTCAGATTTAGAAAGGCACTTAATATATAAAAATTTGATAATGACAAAAAATATGTTAAACAATAAAATATAGCCTTTGTTATCCATCCTATTTATAGCTTTCTAAAGATAAAATATTTTATTAGTTTAGTTAATGAATGCTACCATCTTGCTCTCCTCTGCTATGCATAAGGTTCTAATTCGCTTGACATATAATACAATTATCTATAGGCAATACATCTGTTATATTAAACAATGTTCACAAAACCCACCTCTAAAGACTAGATCTGCTTTGGGTATGTTTACTTGGTAACCGATGGTGCCCGTGGATTCCATCCCTCTGAACGATGTGTCCATTTCTGCTACCACCTAGAATAGTATCAAGAATGTAATTGAAATAAAATATTTTTATTGAACTCAATGAATTGAAGTTGGATTGGAGATATTCCAAGGGCGGTACCATAATAAGAAAACCAGAATCTCATGATAGCATCCCAGAGAAATCGAGAGGAACCTTCGAAAATCGTAGTAGCGACTAGTCCATTTGTTAACTTTTTTCAGTAGATATTTTAAAGAACTACTTTTTTACATCTTAGTTAACTGTTTGAAGTCAGCTTTTTTTTTGTTAAAATTATTATTACAATTTCATTAGTATGGTGTCCCTAACACTCATGTCAACTTTCAGCAAATTTTAATAGAATTTATGAGTTCCTCTACGTTTTGGTTTAACTTGACTAAATAAAAGTACTATTAATAAGTGTTACTTGTAATTGTTCACTGCACTGCTTGAAGTAGCACAGGTGTACGTTAGCCATGCTGAGCGTTGCTGACACTTCCGAGTCTGCAAATTATAACATTCATTTAATTATTACACACACAGAAATATACATAGAAAAGAAGATACAGATAGAATTGATGTACCAAAGGCAAGCGTAACTCAGAGCTGAGTTCTCTAACAGCAAACCTTAGAGTGCTAGAGGAAGTGTACAAACAACATAAGTGTTTAAATAAGATAGTAAAATATCTACAATATTAATTAATAAAAAATACTTCTGATTAAAAGCCATTGCATACGTGACGAGAAATTTAGGCATATTTTCAAAATTGATTTATTATTTCTTACATTATTCTTACAAACTAATTCAATTCGATATTATAGTTACTAATCTCTAAATTACAATCTAATTAAATCTTACTGTAACAAATTTTAAAAGGGGGCTATCTTTGTGAATTCATTCGATTCATATAAAATAAATTACTAAATGAAAGTGCATATGTCAGGGAGACACGGACGGGAACGGGAACGTGGAAGTCACGGGGCCGAGCAAACAAGGTTACGTGTGACAGTGACGTTTCCGTCCCGTTCACGGAATGAGGGTGTTTAGGAAAATTTTCGCCAGTTATCACCAGTTGGCGCCACTTTCGTAAAAGGTCTTTTATTTTGACAGCGCTATCAAAACAAATATTTTTCAGTGTTCATTTTAATTTTAATGGTCAATTTACAAAATCTATCTAATGATAAAAATTGAAATCCACAAAATATGACACTAAATTGACGACGGTTCCAATCATGAGGCGTACATCCTCATAGGCGAGTATTATGACATTACTCATCACAAGCAGTCTTAATCGATAAATATGCGACTACCCTCAGTTATTTCAAGGACAAAAGAAAGAAATATATAAAGGTGCTTACCGTCCATAGTATATCTGGCGGCGGCAGAGGTGATGGCGATCTCTCCGCCCATCACCCGCGCGCCCGACTGGTACACCAGCTCAGTGCCAAGCGCCAATCTCTTCGTTACCGACTAAAAAACACAACACAAGTCAAATATGTATTCTTGAACTTTTCACGGTATTGAAATATGGACTTGTAACTAGGTTAGTAGTTTAAATAATGCATGCACTTTAAATTGTGACCTGAGTTTAGTGCCCGCTTTTCTTTGTTCATTTACTAGATTATTACGTTGTTCATTTCTTCAAAACAATTGGTAATAGATAATGTAGTTCACAAAAGGCTTTGATATCTGTAAGTTCACAAACAAAAGTCGTTATTACCTGTAAATAATGTCCGACGAATACGGCGGACTTTTCGCTGAAGTCCGGCTTGCCCATAGCTAACGCGAGCGTGTAGTCTGAGCCCTTGTACTCCACAGTGCTTTGGGTGGCTGTTAGCTTGCATTCTTGAACCTAGAACATTGAGTAATAGTAATGTTACTTTGGTCGTCAATCCTTCTTTAAGGGTGATCACCGTCAACTTCTACTTTTGAGAGGTTTTATTACAGACGAGCAAACAGCCCACCTGATGGTAAGTGGTAACTGTCGCTCATGGACGACCCTGCGAAGCTGCTGCCTACCGTGAAAGGAGTGGGGTGGTGCAGGGATTGAAGGCAAGGAAAAAGGAAAGGAGAGAAATTGGGCCACCGCGCCGGCGCTCTAACTCACCGAACGAAACGTCGATCTTCCATGAGAGGGTAGTATTTCCCCGGACGATCCGGCCCATTCATGCTGAAACCAGCGTGGATCTACTACCGTACAATTATGTCCAGAAATTAACGTCTTCATGCTAATGGTCACTTCTTCGTACAAAGACTAAACACAAAACTATTGAGCAGAAATCTCAGTCACTCATTTCTCAGTTAGGCAGTTTGTTAGTAAAAGTTAGATAAGAACAGAATTTGCGACAAATGGCTTACTGAATTTACTAGCAGCAAAGTTTTTTTTTGTATTCTTAAAAAAGAAGGCTCTCATACAAAGATCGCATGAGCATTAATCTTTTACTCCAGGCAGATTGGCAATTTCTATGCAATATAAGTATAAGCACATACATACATAAGTTCACGCTTGTCTTCCATTAATGGGGTAAGCAGAGACTATAGAACGGCGTTTGCTACGATCCGAACATACCTCATTTTTTATTTATTTATTTATTTATTTACCAACTTACACTGACAGTATAAACCACACGTACAAGTTATTGGTAAGAACTTACATAACATTAAAATTATTAGAGAAACAGAATAGAATATTTATACACAACAACACTTAAGATAGTAGGAACTTTAACATATGTACATGACTTATAATAATAAATAAAAGTAGGTATATAGATACATAGTATCTTTAACATTGAATTAATATTATATTGTGTTTGGGATTGTAGAGTAACATACTGCATAAGTATTTTTTGAACTAGTAACTAGTATGCCAGAGTTTATAAATAGACTCCATTAATGGACTAGACTCGCCATCTATTAAGTACATGGAACCATGTAATTATTAGATATAATACTTTTTGTGCCTAATGGTACTGAGCAGTATAGGTACTACTGTTTACCACCATGTGTTATTTTTGTATTGTTTTGAGCCGTTAGTCCAATCAATCAGATTCAACCAACAAGATATGATATTATCTATCATGTATGTACTCAACTAAGGTTTACATGTTTATCTAATTTAGTTAAGAGTGTTCACACATAAGAGTGGTAACGTCGCAAATTAGTATCAAATATTCGTGGTATTAAATTTTTACTGTTATACTATATTTTAAAATATTAGTATAACACTTTTTAGAATTACGTGAAAGCTGTATAAAATGTAAGTAACCATAATGCTTACAGTTCTAATCATATGCAAATAATACATTGGAAACTTGCATGGCGTTTTTATAGTAAAATATCTGTAAGCATTATGGTTACTTATTTTAAAAAAATAGTTTTATTTTATTATTTTTAAGTAAAGGGTTTATTTGCACATTAAAATGGCAAAGACTGTCTTTGCCATATCATTCTGCACTGCTACTGGGTCAAGTAGTATTTTGGTTGATTGTCATCAACAAGAAATGTTTACATTACATTATCAAAGTTAAAAATACTGTTCTAAAAATATATTAAGATAATGCATTCATTCTTAACATGCCCTACGTTGATAACGACAATGATTGCTTTCGGACCATTGTGCGTAAAAGCTAAAACATCGTTCACATACCTCATTATTTTCTCAACAACATTTTGTTAATTTAATATTTGTAGGTGTTGTAAAATAGCACTTTTGCAAGGAGGTAGTAACTTCATAAACAAAAAAAAGTTTGAGGATCATTGGTTTATAACTTATTTTTACATCAATCAAAATGTAAGTTTCCAGTCTAGATCCGCGATTCACTAACGCTCGAAATTATATTTGCCGTTGCCGTTGCCCTATCTATCTCTAGAGATAGATAGGGCAACTATCTCAGATAGTCCTAACTACCTCTAGATGGAAGGTTATTAATTTCGCCCGTAAGACTCTCAACTGACCTGTGCAGCTCCTTTGAGCCTGATCTCTGGCGTAAGCTGATGTATGAGGCTGAAGTTGACGTTGCCCGAGGGGTCCACGTCGCCCAGGATGACGGGGAATGCCTCCGTGGGCGAGATTTGCTTGGTGCCGATGTACGTCGCGCCCAGTTTGTACCCGTTCTGAGCTGAACTCATTGTTAGCGTGTGCGACATCTGTAGATAAAAGCAATTATTAGCATTTTGACGTGATAACGTTTTTTATATCGATGAACGCCGACGACACGCACGAAAAAATGTCACGTTTCGCGTGCAAGTAAAAGCGCGGAACAAGCGATATAGAGGCACGATCGGTCAAAACGTTCGGTTTGTAACACAAACTTCTTCTTTGTATTATACAAAATAATGATAATTCAGTGATAATAATTCAATTCAATTCATAAAAAATAAAAATATGCAATTTTCATCAATGTATTCAGACATTGTCACGTAAAATTATCGTCCGTAAACCGACTTTACAGACAAACAGTTTATTTAGATCAGATCAGAGTGAAAGGGATTAATTATAGGGTATTAGGGCATAAATAATATTGGGCTAGCTACGTGCTGAGCGGGAATCGAACCCGCGACATCTGTGTAGCAGTCCCTACACAGTGCCACCGAATCAGAGTCAGTCAAATTGCAATTTGCTGTAAGTGAAATCTGGCAAATAATTCGCTCCATGTATTACATAGGATATAATACTACTACTTTATCTTATAGAGTTTGGCATTAACAAATATCTTTCATTTATTCATCTTCCAGACCATAAAGTTAATTTTAAAATGATCAAAAATACATTTCATGGAAACTACACTATGTAATAGCATTGTGTGTTGTAATAAAAAAATATTTATAGCTCAAGAAATATACAGTTAAAATATACAATTTCAATAATATCTACTAGATAAAAACATATTAGATTATTGAAACAATTTTTTTTAAACCTAATATGTAGTGTTGTGCCAGTCTTGCCTCTATTGCACATAATACTACAAAGCCACTGGCAGCCATAAAAGAGACAGGAATAAGGGAAAAAGTTGGTAGAACTGGCCTTTTCAAGAAGACATTCAGTGAAGTAAAATAAAATAGAGCACAGACCTGGAAGTGATTGGAGAGTCCTCTGTTCACCATAAGTTTACCACCTTCAAAATTCACTGGCATTACATCTGCAAACAAAGAACATGATTTTTAAGTAAACCTACTAATATTATAAATGCAGAAATTTGTGTGTGTTTGTTACCATCCATCACCTAAATGGCTGAACCGATTTTTATGAAAATTGGTATGTAGATAGATATGGTTCGGAGACGGCTACTTTTTATCCCGAAAATCGGTCTGGTGCCCAAGGGAGACAAAAATCATTTTACACTCGAGCGAGGGGTGGGGCACAGCTACTATTATTACAAATAAAGAAAAGAGTGAGAAAAGAAAGAGATAAAAAGTTTTAAATTGAATCCTTGACAAGTCTAAACAATTTCTTATTAGAGCTTTCTTGTCCTGTACTTTGAGAACACACAAATTAAAAAAATAATAGTAGGATTGGAGTTGTTTGTTTTTCTGCTCTACTTTGTAGCCCACAAAGTAGATGCAGTGTATTATATATTCAAATCAGATCGGTCGAGAGCTAAATGGATTGATAACATACATTCTTATCATAATACAAATACTTGTAGCCTACAGGGAAAAAAATATATTAATATTTAAATATATGATATTTGTGGGCGCCTAAAGGAGTACTAAATATCGCTGAAGGTTTCTAAACGCGGTCATGCATAATTTTCCAGTAATTTATCTTTATTACATCACAAGATAACCAAACTTTTTAGTCGGCACAAAATTACATTTACCGCTGTTTTCTGAATGAATGCATGACAACGCTAAGTTTTTCTTCACCTAATCAAGATTGTAATCACATCGGATAATCGCTAAAGCAGTTAAAATATGTGTAAAAAATACCTTTGGTCTTTTTGTGAATTTCATCTAATGTACCAGGATTTTCACGTTTCTCCTCACTTTCCAAGTTCTTTATATCGGTGCTAATGAGCCCAGAATTGTAAACACGGTACCTGCTCGCTATAGCACCCATTTTACAGTTCTATTTGAAATACTTTCTCTAAATTCGACAGAAATCGATGAACATGTGCAATGAAACACAATTCTGTGGAATAAAAGACAATCGAAACGATGTGAAGTTGACAGCAGACTGTACCAACATATCGAAATAAATGTTTAACCATAGACAATATTAGTTTATCTATGGATAAATATTTTCATGAATGTACACACATTATGTTTAATATTATGTATTTATTATTATAATATATTTATTATTACCTGTGTTGTCCTAATCACTAATGATTTTAGGTCAATTACAATATACAGTAGTTACACATACAATAATCTTACATAATATAAAATTTTGGTTTTATATAAAGTAAAATATCGAATATATACTAAATTTATAAAATAAATGATAATGAAAGTGTTACAATAAATTTCTTATTATTTTCTCGTTTTTATTGGTTTTATTAATAAAAAAATCCTACTAATATTATAAATGCAAAAGTTTGTGTGTATGTTACCACTTAGCGCCTATACGGCTAAACCAATTTCGATAAAAATTGGTATGTTGTTCATAGATTCAGTATCGGGGACGGACTAGGATAAGTACTTTTTATTCCGAAAATCAGTCTTACTCCCAAGTAGCATTAGTAAAACCATTTTACACGCAGGCGAAGCCGTAGAGCACAGCTAGTATTGTATATATGACATTTAATGTTTACTAGCTGCTCCTTACGGCTTCGCCCGTGCGTAAAATATTGTAGATATTATAATTATAATTTTTTTTAAGCGCTGCAACAATTGCTACTATTGTTACGAGGACATTTTTTGTATATATACCTAGCTTAATAATAAATATTTTAATATGTAATTAAACTCATGATTCATAAATCAATCTTCTTCTTAGCGTGTCGAAGGCGAGCCCAACTGTGTTAAACTGCTCTACTACTCCGTCAGTCTAGTCAGCCTAGAACTCAGTTACGGTGTTGGCATTGTTACAAAATATTTATGATTCTTGATTAATTATTTTATAATAAATTACTCAGTGACTGGTGATCTGGTAATTTAATACATTACAACATTCCATCATAAGTAAAGTTATTATTACATTTATTCATAGTACAAATCGTCTTAACATAGACACGGTAATACTATCTACAGTATTGTGACTCGGCCGTATTTTATAAATAAATGCCTACAGCCGCGCGGTACGTAAACATGCGAAAGGGCTGCTCGCCTCCAGCACTTTAATTACATTTGCCTACTTTGTGTTTCCATTTAGTTTTGTGATTGTAAATATACTTTTTTTATATAAACAAATAAAATAGTTTGTGAATTTAACAGGAAGTGTTAAAATAAAAATGCGTGTTGTTTTTTGATTGGAAATTTATTTCTTCTTGTATTATTCATACACACAGTACAATAAAGAACTATTATTAATAATAAAATACCACGTCTTTACTTTGAATTATACAAACTAACAAAAAAAAAACAAACATGCCCCGAGGTTTTAACACAAGCGTACCTACCGTATCATGATTCATGAACCGCCTCTATCTACCTATTTCACTCGTGTCAATCACTTTCCTTTACTCTACTCACTTTATTTATTAATCCAGACATCTTTTTTTCCGGGAGATAAAAGGAAGTACTTATCTATTAAAAAGACACACATTATGTACCTACCTACTAGTAAGTAAAATTATTGTATAGTCTTACTTTTCAGAGTTTCCAGGTAATCTAAAAAAGTTATCTCTGGATGCGTTATTGACAAATTCATGCAACCAAAAACAGCACAATATATCCTACTCTTCATATTAAATATGTACTTGAACTTATTTTAAGTAAACAATCGCGCACTTATTGTTAAAAAAACAACACACCGTCCGTTCGTCACTGCGGCACAGTTGGGATTGTCTACATGCCGAGCCCATGCCGTGTTCGAGGCGCGTAGGCATGGCTCGCGCTTCGTCCATTTGTATGAAGATGGATCACTGATAGATAGTATTACCGTGACATAGATTACAGAACCTAAGTAATATTGTGATGAGCGAGAGCGAGCATACTTTGTCTGTGGTTGTTTTTGAAAAGTTGAAGTTGTCATTCAATAGAGTGGTTGTCATGTCAATGTCAAGTTGTTATTGCGTTACTGAATTCCAGAATTTCTTCCAAAAGTAAAAGAAATATCAATTAAATTACGTGTGTGCAACGGCAAACAATAAAACTTAAGTGAATTATATGAACTGAGTACGTAGAGTATTGCTTCGTAACTAGAAGTCATTTACCACGAGTGTAAATGTTAAAAACAGATCTACCATACCAACTGTAAAACAGCCTTCAAAATGCCTAAAGTTGTTTCACGAAGCATAGTCTGTTCAGATACAAAAGACCAAGAAGAATACAATGAAACGAAGCCTCTACACATCTACTACTGCCTATGCGGCCAAATGTCGCTGATTCTTGACTGTACCATCGACCGTCTTCCCTTACGACCCACAGATGGAGCGAGGGTTATCGACGGTTCAAAACACGCTCACAAAATCACCGCAGATCCTGATGAAACGGTATATTTAAAACGAGAAAAAGGTATTGAGAGACAATACAGATTAAAATGTAAGAAATGCGCTATACCTATGTATTATAAACACGACCAAAGCAATAACGTAGTATTTATAATGCGAGGGGCGTTAGTACAGACGGCAGGCGAAGGTGGGGTGACAGATATATATAAGCAAGTGGCTTTAACACAGCCAAAGAAAATTATGGTGACAAAACACACTAAAAACATGGGTAAGTTTAGTTCGGTGACAGTATCCACTATAGACGAGGAAGAAGATGAAATTGAGGCGAGAGAAGTAGCTGATAGCTACGCGAACAATGCAAGGATTATTGAGAAGCAGTTGGAGAGAAAAGGAATGAACAAGAGACAAGCAGAGACACCTGCGCAGACATCTGAAAAGAGAGTTAGAGGAACATTGATTGATAAATAAATAAAAATGATAATGACTTGTTTTATTTTATTGTTTTAAGGACATAACGGGCAAAGGTCTTTTCAAATATTATGTTCGGAACGTTAATGACCAATGAATACTCAAAACATGAAAGAATCATTTTAATAATAGTTTAAAACATGTTTAAATTTCTCAGCCATAACAAAACTTGATACTAATAGTTTTCACATACCTTGGTGTCTTTGATGTGCTCTTTATTTTTCACAATTATTTAGAGATTTATTCTCGAGAGTTTAAGAGTTTAGTAGTTTTTACATGCATAATATATTATATTAGAGAAAAACTGAATTATTTTGAAAAAATATATTTTTATTATTCTTGTATGGTACACAAGCTTGCTAGTAGCAGGTTGCTAGTATATTTTTATTTAGTTGTAGTGGTAGTGACGATGGGAACAAAGATGTAAGATCCTTTATAAATTATCCACAACACTACTGGTTAGTAGTGCAAAAGATAAAATAAGGACTACCTATTATAATTTACAAGCTTCCCACAGTGCGGTTACCCCCGCGTCATTGGTCACTACTCTGCTCCCGTCGCCAGTAGCGTGATGTTACATAGTCTATAGGTAACCTTCCTCAGGAACTTAGCTATCATAGGCAAAAATCATTATTCAAATCCGTCGTAATCGTAAATCGGGTAGTTCCAGAGATTATCGCAAACAAACAAACTTTTTCGCTTTATTTACTACAGGTAGTAAAGATTGCCAAATCGTCATAATCAGCCTTTATTGTAGACGTTCACAGCTGTACATAGGTCTTCCTCCAATTTTCGTCGCCTTGGCTGGTCGTGAGCCTGTTCTGGACCTAAGCTATAGTAAAGGACTTAAGCTATAACAGTTTTTAATTACCAAAAACCGTACCCTACTTAACTTCGGTAGTCGGGTAAAAAGTGGGTGTTAATGGCAAAGGTGACAGCTTAGTTACAACAGAAAACATAGATGGCGCTATTCACCGACAAAAAGAATTAGTATAAAGTCGTGATATTAAAGTTCTCACACCAACTAACCGTGTGTGTTATAATTATTACGCCCAACTAGGTAGGTACTAACTGTATCTTATCTGTGCTGTGGGGCAGCGGTCTGTCGTGACAGTCATGCACGTTCATTAAGCCTTGAGGATCCTTTAGTAACGTTGGAGGTATGGTGTGTGGTAACCCTTACACGCCGTGATAAGGAGGTCTGAGCGTATACTACTCTATGATACTCTGCATACGCTTATCAAGCTGTGATACTCTATTTGTCGGACATCTCACTCGGACGCACACACCAAATCATGTCACGGTGCTGTGGTTTTAGCGTTATATTTGTAATTGGATCCAAAAGTATATAATTTTGACGATGTTTCAAGAAATTATATCACTCCATCGAACTTTTATTATTTATTCTGTTGTCGAACGTAGACTACCAAATAGTTAGATAACAAAACAGGCCCCATCAACTTTGCAAAATATGAAAAGGTTTCAACATTGAGCTACTTATATGTAACGAACATTTTCCAAGTCCAGACACCGCATTTACCAACTGAAACAATGATTGCTCCATTCCAAAGTAATGAACAAGAAAGTGATCGTCTTACATAGGCATGTGGACTCTCAAGAATAGAGATTTTCAGTCCGCAGTCCTCAGCTACGTTCAAATCCTAACTTTCAATTTAAATGTAAATGGAGAGTTCATAAAACTGTCATCAGTGAGTTCACAGTTAGTATCCTTGGCCACGGCGGCGGGTGGTGCCGGGCGGGAAGCGGGCGAAGAGGGACGAGGCACCTTCTCAACGCCAATTCCCTCGGAATATAAAACAATTTGTTCGAAGCACAAAAGGGCTCCGCGAGGGCTTCTGTTCACTATCCTCTCGAATTTACATAATAACATCGCCGAGACGTAGATTTTATATGAAATGTTGAATTATATCTGATGAACGGAGCCGTTTGTGCCTATACTAGTGACCTCTGCGTTTGTTACAGCGTATTTCTTCATTATATTAAAGTAAGTCGACAGTATAAATTGCTTATAAAGTAATCCATCGTTGTGTTCAGTCATCCCTGAAATATTTTTGAGCTTGTAAATTCCTTTTTTTTTCAGATGCGATATCTTAAATAATTCTAGGTAAGTATATCCATATTGGAAAGGTCACTTTCAAACTAAGCACATAATCCCGATTTGATTGACCTTTGATACTAAAATTTGGAAGGCAGCTTGTACATAGGTGGAAGACGCTCTAAGAATAAATTTTGAGGTACAGTCTAATTTAAAAAGGTCTAAGCCAGAGCTAGTTGGCCGTGGCTTTCATAATATGTATCTATTTTTAGAAATAAATATTCGAAGAACGTGTTATATGAGCATTTAAAATGCAAGACAACAGGTAAAATGATACACGGTAGCGTAAAAAGTAGATAGGCCTCCTAATTATGAAGAAAATGTTGCTGCTGCATCATGGAAAGTTGTGACAGCAAAACTTTTTACAAAGTTCTTTGACCATTATCTATTCAATACGAGGCGAATTTATTGTAGTGTTAACAGAAGTGTTAAATTTTCGGAGTTAATATTGCTGATAGAGCGAAGTGAAAAAAAGAAATACCTAATGAAAAACAAAACTCACTGTCTTCATAATTAAATCATAGCTGAAAAAAAAAGCGAGTGAGATGATAATTGTTTGTTTTAATATTCTTATAATTACCTAGTTATATACCTAATGACAGGAATAGATCTTTATCTTACGATCATGACGAAAAAACGGTCACTTACAGAACAGATCTTACCATTCATTTTCAATTAATTTTACTTAGTTACTTTACCTAGGTACCTACTCTTTGAACTGGTCGCTAATAAAATTAGTTGTTTCCTAAGTACTTAATTAAAAACAAAGAATACTACCAATATGTATCACGTCCATTATTCCTTAAATTGTTAAACTTAGTAAGAAACAATTACGATGCTTGGTGTGCGTTCCATCTCAGTCGCTACAAGGCACTGACCGCGGTCGGTGTTCTGCCTCGCGCCATTTAATTCCGCTGGCTTTTTCACAATCCTGCGGGATCAGAATAATGATGAGACTCAGCTCAATTTATTTAAACCGATGAAACCCTCAACTAGGGCACAGCTTAAAACAATTAAGCTAGTTTACTTCATGATAGAGAACAAGTGTCTTCGCGTGATGAAGTATTGCTTAAAAATGTGTTAAAACATACCGTACTTAGGTACTTTACATCTAAGATGACAAGCAAGCATTCAGCCTGTCTGGTGACAAACAGTTACCGTAGCCTATGGGTGCTTCTAACACCAGAGGCCCTAAAAAATGTAAAAAATGTATTGGATTGACATAAGCAAACGCCAGCGCTTATGTCAATCTTATACATTTTTGTATCTATTCTATGAATAGAATAGATATCTTTGACACTTGTCTAGGGCCTCAGGAGTAGGTAAAACATACCTACGATTAACGATACAATTAACGACTCTGAAAAAAATTACAGACCTATTAAAAAACTTCACGGTACCACACTAAAGGCCTATTCAAACCGAGTGGTATTCTCTACTGCCTGCAGTAGAGAAATCCGAGTGTGTTTGCGGTAATACTATATAGGTACTGTTCACACCAAAGCGATTGGGTAGAATACCGCGAGAATTTCGCTCACGAAGGTATGAACTTTTTGCCGGTTCGAGTTGGTACCTATGTGGTATTCCACTCTAGCCACGGAACCTCATACTAAATACCCAAGCGAAATCCGCGTGGTATGTGGTACCACTACCCATAGCCACTGCATAAGTTTGAATAAACCTTAAAAAAAATAAACGTGATACACCCAATACTTTCATCCAGGTTAAATAAGCACCTTATAATAATTTTCTAACACGAGTAGACCCGTTAAACAAATAGTTAAGTAAGTTATATTTACATCCAAAGCGCTTCTCTAAGTAAGTTCTAGCAGTTTTCATAAACTGTGGCAGGGCTCTCCTTACGGACAACGACTTGCAGATCACTGCCTACAATGATACGTTTTTCGTTTATATATATTATCTAAAATAGCTTTAGCTATGCTATGTAATAGGGTTGCTTATTTTTACTCTATAGGTACATGTTTACCTACCTGCAGTCTTAGAAATAAAACATTAATATTGATTACTCACATAATTTCAGTCAAAAAATGTTTCTTATTGCCCATAATAAGTCTTAACAATTTTGATTTTGACCGTTCCTGTCTATGCAAATGACTCGCAAAACTTAAATGATCCTTTACCGATTCTGAGATCGCGTCAAAATTTAGTTAACAGAGTAAATTTTGGCAAGGTCCATGTGCTCGACTGACGTTTAAAACCTACCCATTTGCAAGCAGCTGACGATTAGATACTAATAATGTTTTGTTCGGTATATAATTTATTAATAAACAATTTTACTTTAACATGCTATAACTTTTGACTCCACCGCGGGTGCGGCGACTGACGCTCACGCTCACTTTAGTGATTATTGAACATTAATTAACTGCTTATAATTTCTAAATATAATACAACATTCCCTCTCCCGCTATTATGTCGTGTGCTAGTTTGGCAGTCAAATAGTTACTTTTTTATTTAAAAGCTTTATATCCCGTTACTTTTGGTAACAAGCAGTTACTTGTTTGTAACACTTAGTACATACACACGTGAGTTCGGTAAGGGCAACTTTTTATTGGTAAAGTTTGCGAAAGCAAGGCGGCCTGTGAGCAAACTAAAAAGAGATGCGTTGATCAACTTTTTTAATCAACGAGACGTTTAAAGCCTAAACCTGCTGAGATATTGGTTTAGGTGGTAAATGAGCTTACGGGCCGCCACCGTACCTTAAGTGGTACCTGGTATTTTACTTTTGTACGAAAATATAACAATAATTATGAAACCAAAAAGTATTTTTCTTGTTGTGAAAGTTAATCCTACGCATATGATCATCATTGAGACTCATTTTACTCAGGATTAACAGTGAGAAAGGAATCCTTACGAACACCGAGCTTTGACGCTTCGGAATCCCGGCGACTGTTAAATCGTATCGGACCTTGCAAAGAATATAATAAAGAGTAAAATAAAAGACTTATTTCTCTCCATTACAAAGCAGATATAGCATAACGTAATGGTAAGAAACTGATATTCAAAAGCCACTTTATAAACAAAAAAGCCTAGAACAATGATGATGCAACTTTCGTTAAAATATTTTAAAGAATTTTTAATTAGCAAAGTTTTCTGTTTGCTTTTGTGCATTATTAAATTCTGTGCGAATAACCTGTAGCAAGGCTAGTTGAACCATTATTCGTTGCCAAAAACTAATAGTTTTGCACCTTTAAGTACCTAAATTAAATCAAAAATCAAATAATTTAATTAGCCGTCAATATATTTATCTAGTGCAGAAAGTAGAATTCAAAGGGGTAAAAAAATATGCCGAGCCTTAGTTCATCCCAAGTTGAGATGATAATGTTGGTACATAGGCATTAAGATTTTTCAACTAACAATAAAATCTGACGTAATGGACCTTCGTATTTAATATGGTCCTGTGCAGAATGATTTTTTGCCAATGGTGGACTGATTGCGCCTCCAAAATCGAGTTCGTCGACGGTTAAGTTCGATTCCTGACTCCGTATAAGTACTATAATGTGAACTTTTCTTACATAGCTGACAAAACGACACTTTAAGATATCTCTTCAAAGAAAATATCCGAATGTAAAGGTACATTAAACGTACCTATACCTAGTGTGTACTTATGTGTGTCGATTCCGGTGATTACTGCCATTACCACAGCTTTATGGCTTCCATTGTGACACGCTGATGACACTACATCAACACAACGACTTATTAGTTATCGAATGTGTCTCTTAGGTGAAACCTTCTTTTTGCCCGACTGACGCCATCAAAGCGGGTAATGTTTTTCGAGCGTTTGTATGTATATATGTACCTATATATGTATGTATGTAACAGATGTATTTGAGTATGTATGTCTATTTTTTTTGGCACGCTCTACAGCCTAAATGGCTTGATGGATTTTAACGTATGAGGTGTCATTAGATTCGTATGATTGTGGGAGTGACATAGGCTATATAAAACACGAGAAAAAAATGGGTTTCTTTCTTTTCACTTTGTTTTATGAGGCGTTTTGTTTTTTGATAATAGGTTATATATTGCTTGTTTCGCGTTTGAAGGGTTTTTTACGGTAGTAGATCATTTCTGATTTCAACATTAATCGGTCCGATCAATCGGAGAAGTTCTACTATCTCGTAGAACATCGACGTGTAGTTTTCATACTAATTCATGCTTTTCACCAATCGATAGGAAAGTTCTACTCTCTCATAGAATATCGACGTGAGTATTAGTTTCCATACTAACTCATGCTTTTCATCCGGTAAGTGAGAGTGCCGAAGTTTCAAATACTTGCTCGGTCCTCTTCCTTTCCCTTTTTCTTAATATTTTTAGCAATGCTTAGAAAATACAGCCCATAGGTCACAATTGCTATTAACCATCAAGTGGAATATATGCCTGTGGACTTTGTGCCATAAAATAAATTAAGTTCAATATAATTTTCTTCTACAGAAAGTCTACATTCTGCCTTTCTATCCATAAGCACACATTAACTTTCCTCATAAGTGTTATAATTATTAATTCACGAACCCTCTTAAGTCTGGTAAATAATAAACTCACAATAATTACACAGTGTAATGATAGCTCATCAGAGTCATCACTCAACACTTTATCTTTTACGATCTGAATTATAATTCAAAATGTCGCCAACTTTTTGTGAGATAATAAAATGTAACGTGTTGGGTGGAGCCGGTGACCAAGAGCCACTAAACTTTAGGATATTTTTTGCAATGGTTTAACTTTCCTTGTTAGCCTATGAGTCAAATCTAAAAATAAATACAATAGTTATAACGGAATAGCCTTTATATGGAAGTCACTGAAAAGGTTTTTTTTTCGTAAGTACCTACCTATAAAACTGCGAAATTAATTTGTACATAAACATTTTTTTTTATATATTACCTTCGAAAGTGACTCCACCCCGCCTGATGGTAAGCAGTCAGAGGAATCCACAAGTGGTCGCCACCATACCAAAAGCCATCGCTTTAAACTGCTGGTATGGTGGCCTTTACTATGGCGGCTGGAAATGGGGTGAGGGGAAGGGAGTGAGGGAGGTGAGGAAAGAGGAAAGGGGGAAAATTGAGCCTCCGGCACCCTCACTCACCGAAGTAAACGCAATAGTACGAATAATACTACTCTATGAGAGGGTAGTACTTCCCCGGACGATCCGGCCCATTCATTTGAAACCAGCATGGATCTACTACTGTACAAATATTTTATTATACAGAATGAGCACAAAAACGCTTCTAATATTCGTTAAAATCACGAGTTTTGAAAAATAATGTTACTAACTCTTTAAAAAGTTATAACTATTCAAACTTTAAACAATTGCTGCCATATTTTTATACAAGATACTTAGTTGTGACATGAAATTATTGGTCAAAAGGGCTCGTAGCCAAATTTTTCTGTGAGCTCGACTCAGAACAAAAAATATTAATCCAGTATCTTTATGTGGGTCTATAGGAATAATCTATGGTGCAAAGTCAGTGCGTCACCAATGCCATGTCCATGGTAGTCTTAGTTCAGCGTAAACCACCAACTTTTAATTGTAAAACTTGAATCATTCGTGGACTTTGCACGTTTTATCTCATCGCCGCTAATTGCCTTCTCTCCCCTTGCACCCTTCATACTCCCCCTGATCAACCCATAGCCACAAACTCGACGCAATGTTGTAATGAAGCGGCTTTTATTTAGTGATAGAATGAACGCAAAGAATTATATGGCAACATACTAGCGTACACTAGAGTATACTAAGACATCCGTATGGTCTTGTATAGTGTTGTGGGTTTAAAATCTTTCAACACATTTTTCATGATACCAACTATCTTTGAATTTAAGCGACATTGTAAACTATAAGCTTTCATTACAACATGAGTACAAAATATAAGTAAAAACTGAAAACTGTAAGCTTTAATCACTAAGTCATTACAAAACGAGTACAAAATGTGATTATACAGTGGATTCTTGCCGCGTCCAGTCGGCTCGACTTCCTAACTAAAATAATTCCTTACTTTTACATTAGGTTTTAGGTTAAAGTGAGCACGTCAAACCCTCAATTAGGTACTCCCGCCGTCCTTTTCCTTTTCCTTCCTCATTCCTCAATGTAGGTAAGTACTTGTGTTTTTTTACTTAGAGAACATAATCATATCCCCAGGTTAATAAAAATAATAAAGTCATTTGTGCTTATTCATCGCCTAATTTGTACAAAAAGCTGTAGGTATAGTCTGTTAAATGTAACAAAACTTGTAAAACGACTAACAAAGCTAACAATCGATGCGGGTACTAGAAGGTAGATATTTGAGCTCAATCAGCTCCCCGGCCCGTATTTGCATATCTTTCGTCGCATCGATGCTGACGCGTCGTTTCCTCACTGACGGTGGATATGTCGCTTGCAAATTGTATTAATCGGCAGTTTACAATCTGCCTCGGCATATTACATAACGCATATGTTAGGTCAGCAATGTGTATACCTAATTTGGGATGTTTAAACTAGTTTGTCAATAAATAAAATTCGTTTATAGCACTCGTCGGCCGCTACCACAGCACGCTTGCTTCGCTCGCTCGGCTCGTGCCCCTGGGGTCACAGTTCTTTTTTTTTTCTTTTTTTCGTGGGAAATGCATTACGCATACGCAAACGCTCGGGAAAGGCGGGGGGTTATGTCGGACGCTGCGACCGCACTCAAAGCGCGGCCGCCATACCGACTAAAACCCACGGTGTTCTTCCAGACGGCCAGAGTGTCGGGGTCACGAGAGACGCTCGCGCATTCATCCGCGACCCCGACGGGCCACGGCTCGCTCACCACAGGCTAACGAGCCCCGTCCGATTTGGGGAACCTAGCCTTCCCCTCCCTCGAAAGGCGCGTGCGGAACCCGCGCACTGCCGTCTCGGGCCCGTGCTGTTCGGGCGGCGACTGCCCGATCGCCGCCCGCAGGCCACCTCCTATTTTTTTATTTTTTTTTATTTCTATGATGCGGCTGTAATGTCACTGCGACCATGAATGGTCTATTGTGATCGCCGCTTTATCAAGCTAGAGTTCACCACTAAACCCTGCAGCTATGATATACCGCAGGATTTGCTTAGGGGTGAGCTCCTTAATTTCTTCTGGGCCCAGAGTGTGTTTCCCTAGAAGAAACTGACGCCTGTGTATGAGCGGGCCACATTCCCCCAGAAGATGGAGGGGCGTTTAATCTGCCTCTTTACATCGCCTGCAGGTGCGTGTTTCGCTTAGCCTTAGATTATGCATGTGCTTGTTTAAGCAACAATGACTTGTCAAGGCTCTTGACACAATGCGTAGATTGTTCCTACTCAGCGCAAGGATAAGGTTATTGTACCTTCTGTTAAAGCCTTTGATCAGGGCTTTAGAATGGTTCATTCCTGGCGATTCCGACCAGAGTTTGATGGCTGTTTCGATGCATGAGTTTGTAAGGGCATTTTGAGCTAGGCTTTTTGGTATTCCACAGAAGGGCTCTGGGCCCTGCTGAGTTCCATTAGCTCCCACTCTCGCAAGTTCATCGGCGCACTCATTACCGATGACACCTGCATGACCTGGTACCCATCTGAGATATGGTACCCTGTCGATGAGGCTAGTGATGGCAGTCTCTGTCGACTTTCCCTTGCGATAGGCGTGTTGGGTGTGGTGGATTGGGTATCTATCCAAAGCTACATCTCTAATATACCTGTCTATAACCTTCTCCATTGTCTTTAGTAAAAATGATGAGAGGCTTATTGGTCTGAAAGACTTTGGCTGGCTATAATCTTTCTTTCCAGTTTTAGGTATAAATATGATTTTGACCAAAGTCCATTCTGGTACGTATCCCCAGGCGAGGCTCGTCCTGTAGATTTTGATCAGACAGGGGGTAAGGATGTCAATCCCTTGTTGTAGGAACATAGGTTTTATTCCATCCTCACCACACGCTTTATTTGGTTTAAAGGAGTCAACGGCCCACTGGACTTGCCTGGGTCTTACGACTTTTGCAGCCATGCGCCAATCCTCATTGCGAGGTTTACTGTGAGGCGCTGGCTGCTGACATGTCGAGTCCCTTTCACTAGACCCAGGAAAGTGGGTCGTGGCCAGCAACTCTAAGGTCTCCTTCACGTTATTCGTAAAGGAGCCATCGTCCTTTTTAAGGAGTCCAATCTGATTAGGTTTCGTTTTTGAGAGCAGTTTATGAAGTCTTGCTGCTTGTGGGAGACTATTGATCTCTTCACAAAGCTTCCTCCAAGATTCTCTCTTCGCTTTCCTAATCTCTTTATTGTATTCCGTCAAGGCTTTACTGTAGATCTCCCACATATGAGTCTGTTTAGCCTTGTTAAATAATTTCCTGGTTTTATCTCGAAGCTTCGTCAGCTTTGAGTTCCACCAAGGTACCTTCCTTACTGAGGTCTTTGTCTTAAACGGACAACTCTCTTCATAGGCTTTAAGTATGCCTTCTGTCAAGATTGTCACAGCAATCTCTAGACTCTCAGTTGATCTGATGGCTTTGGGAAAGGATTCAAGATGAAGCCCGAGTTGACTCCTGAAATCAACCCAGTCTGTTAATTTGGGATCCCTGTATGTTGTGATTTGGGTGTCTAGAGCAGCCCTAATCTCAAACTTTAAATGCCTATGATCTGACATTGAGTTTTCACTACTGACTTGCCAGTTTTTAATGTGTCTGGCTAAGTTAGTTGTAGCGATCGTGATATCTAATACTTCCTGCCTAGTACGGGTAACAAAGGTTGGTTTACAACCTACGTTTAGCGTTATTAGATGGTTAGAGATAAGGAAGTCAAAAAGTAACTCACCCCTTGTGTTGATGTCTGTGCTGCCCCAAGATGTGTGGTGGGCGTTGGCATCACATCCGATTAGTAGCTCGGCGTTGTGTTTGGTGGCATAGTCTACCACTTTCGCCAAATCTTCTGTCGGGTTGTCTCTCTCTCCAGATAGATAGGCAGAGCACATTATCACCCTAGCCCCATTCCATCCTTTGAGGTTGACAAAAGCAGCTACCAAGTCGTCATTGCAAACTTCTGTAATCGGTAAAAAGTCAACAAGGTTGTTGAATAAAATACAAGCTCTAGGTCTATTGCCATTGTTATGACTAAGAATCTTACCAGCAGCACTAAGTCCTAAAACCTGAGTATTTGCTACCCAAGGTTCCTGGATCAAGGCGAGGCTAGCTTTGCCCTCAACAAGACAACACTCCATTACCGCAGTTGCTGCCACAGCATGGTGGAGGTTGGCTTGCAGGACCCTCACCACTCCCACCTGGGTAGCCGCTAGCAGTTTCCCGTCGGCTTGGTGCGTACAGGCTTAGGACGCGACCGTCCTCGGCTCGTACGCCAAGCGTTGTTTGGTTCGCCTTGGGAAACTGCTACCCTAGGCTTATGTCCGCCTCTACCCCGATGCACTGTCCTTTGAGACCCCCTAGCCACAGCAGACTGCGGCGTGGTCGCGACTCTCTCCTGCCTCACAAGGACTGGGCACCTGTTTGATGTGCTCGGCTGTGGTTCCACAGGCCTTTCATTGCTTGGCGTGGAGTGTTGGTTACGTAAGTTTGTTGCCTTGTTTTTATTTGAAGTTGATGCCTTGATGATTGAATATTATACGAGTAATATAATAATGTACCTAAGCAGTATAGTTATATGTCTCTGTGAAGTATGTGCTTTGCATTATTTTTAATATTTTCAGTAATGCAGTTTGCACTAGAATTTGACAGTTTATTTTATTTAAATCTATCCAAGTAGTTAAGTATAACATAATATTGTTGGCTTTTTCTTAAAGCACTGAAGTACAAGCATTATAACAAACACAAATAATAAAATTTTAGAACAAAAATGTTTTAGGTCCCACAAAATTTCCGCAGGTTTCACCCGCGTCCTTGGTTACTGCTCTGCTCCCGTCGCCAGTAGCGTGATGTTACATAGCCTATAACCTTCCTCAAGAATTGGGCTATCGTTCGCAAAGCATTATTCAAATCCGACCGGTAGTATAGAAATTAGCGCGTTTAAACAAACAAACAAACTCTTCATTTTATATAACAGTATAGATATAACACCAATATAACTACAAAATTTCTTGTAAATAAAAACCTTTCATTTCATTTTTATTTTATTTCGTGCGAGCGAGTGTTGCGAGTGTGTCCCATTATGTTACAGACTGAGTTAAATGTATGCGTTACAAATCCACAGGATTGTTTATTACAATAATGGTATACCTACATTACCTACACCTGTACAAACTAAACACATGATACTGGTCACGGATATATAAATAATTCAGTTTGTGTGTAGATACCTAAAACCCTTTCGTTGTCCTTGTTCAATATTGGTGTTTCTAATTCACGCAAACTTTCTATTGTGACCCGAAAAATACCTTTTGTAAACCACAACATCCATCGGATCGGTACCTAAATGTTTACAGGTTTATTGTAAACGATTTTAACCTATACAGTATGTAATACGTGAATAAAAACCTTTAGGAAGTTGGTTTTTAAGAGTACTGCGCTCTCAAAGAAATGTAAATTGGCGACTGGTTTAATTGCTAAATGTTAATAAAAATAATATGTAACTAAGTATTATATCGATAATATAATTTAAGATAAGATCTACTATGGTACCTTTTTCAAAATCGTAGAGTTTTGTTGATTTCAGTATTAAAGGGTCAGCTCGATCGTATTTATTTTCTCAAAGACCATTGGCACCACGATAGCTACCACAAATCCACAATTACAAATAATAAATGCAGTCTATATCGAGCTGTACCTACAACGCTAAAAGAAGTTTGACACAATTAAGCTGAGTTTACATAACTGAATCATTTATTTAACAATATGCGTTCGTCAGTTCTTTTTATACAGTCAAAAGTTTTATTATTCAAATCCACGGGCTAAACAAGATGTCATTTACCAAGTTAAAGGCCAAACAGACTAACTAACGAAGCTGGTCGACAGTAAATTGAATACGCAAACGGGAAAAACTCCGCCGAGGCCACTCTGGGTCGCCGCTCTAAAGTCGCAGCTTGTCATGCCAAAATTTCGACATTCTTGCCGCCTTTACTGTTAGTTCTAATTACCAAAGTGATATTTTTAAAGTCATAAATACTTTGTAACTGCCTTTAAAATCGGTCAAGTATCAATGTGACTTTTCAAAATAGTAACTATGTACTTACTCTTTAAGTCTCTCTGCTGAAATGTAACTTATTACCACATGAGTAGATAAACCTTACAGAGACGTAGCTTCTTACAAACGCGGGAATCGGTGGCACTACTTCAAGCACGCGGGGCATGTGTGCGTGACCACTGGCCGCTTGTCGCGCACGCGGCGAGACTGGAAAAAACCAGTTGACGCTGGCACAGCAAGTAGACAATTTCAGGGTCAGTGAGACGCACGTTAAAGTTAATTGTAATTTTTTTATCGTAGGTACATAAATAAACCATTTAACAAATGTTTTGTTTCATTTCTCTTAACCTATTCTGACAACTCTACCAAAATAGGTAACAGTTTGCACTTGCCTCTGTACAGCTTATCTACTCAAGTGTTAATACTTATTCGATTCTAACAGCTACTTACCTAATAGGAAGTTTTGTTGTCCTTGACTTCTATGGCCTATTTTAACGGGTTCTGATGTATACGGTCGTTCGTATGCGGTACACAAAACACTGATCTTTAAAATAAGAAAGCAAATAGGTTCATAGTTGCCGTTTTTGTGTAGGTACGAGGGGTAGTGTTAGTTTTTGGAGTAGTTTAACTATTGACTGACTTTGCTGGCCAAAGCCCGTAAGTATAACTTGTCGTATTTATAATAATACTATGCCATATTTATATATAAATTAGGTATGACAAAGTTACCTACAATGTCAGCGTTAGACAATAGCATGTTCACTCTCTCATCGGTGACCGAACTTTAATAAATTATAATGTCAATTCAAAAGAGTTGCTGAGGCCGTATAATAAGGCTTCAGAGGCCTCAGACAATGTGATGCCGACGGACTCGCGGGATAATCCCGGACTCCCACGGGATGTAATTATCGGCCTCCGCCATTTCTTTTTGAAGACGCTTTTTTGTGACAATCTTATTGGATGAGATAAGGTGGAGAACGTTTCTATTGTTTCACGTAATGAATAAAAGGAAGCGTTGTCGCTGTGTGAACACACAGCTTAATGAAAATACAGCTAGTTCACTGCACACACTAGAAATAACCATGATAAGACTTCTTATTGTACCTATTGTCTACTTTACGATTATTTTTTATAATAATGAATTATAAACGGTGTACAATAAAAAATATACTCGCGGACTAATTAACACATTATTAGAATGTTGTATTTAGATTTGAAATACCATAATTTAATTGTGGAAAAATTGCGTGAAAATAGACAAACTAATGATATTTGTATATTTGATATAAATTGAGTTAAATAAAAGACAGCATAAATTTTTACAATATTCTTTAGTCCTATATGTAAAGTGATAGTAAGTTTTGTAACCTAGCTATTCTGTTTTGAACTGTGTCTGCAACGCCGCTACATTTATACCAAGCTGTTTTTATTTAATTATTCATGGCTCCAACGCTACACAATATTTTTAAAGGACATTAATTATGAAATTATTGTTTGTTTTTTGCGAACAGACCAATGAGAGAAGTTTGGATGTAGCTATACGTTTCATAGACAGTAAATAAGTATTTATTTTTATCATTTAACACTTTATAACCTTTCTATGAACTGTATCAATTTTAAAACGTCCACTGTTAAACATAAGCCTGTCACTAAGTTGTCATAATAGTGACATAATCACCACGCTTCTTGTCGATGGTACTAAATGATTTCGGCTCAGTATATAACCACAGCAACGGCATCATAAGTGCCATTCTTCAGGTCGTCCTCATTGCATGTGTATGCATCTTGGACATTGGAGTAAATGTGCCTTATTCGGGTCGGGGGCGTCACACGGACACTCGGTGTCTTGTCTTTGTAGGATGATGATTGATGATTGAATGTACACCATTTACTTTTTTATGCGTCAAATAACGAACAGCAGTCCGTTACCTGTACGCATTCTCTTATAAACCTCTTACGACACCCATAGCAAGATAATAAAGTTATAATGGCGTTTGCTAGGCCGGAGACAGTACCAGTAATATTATATTGCCTTAGTGATTTTGTGATATTTTGTACGGACTGCCATATATAGTTCTCGGGTTTAGTTCCCGGGTCGAATTAAATGATATAGGGTTTTCTGTGCCAAAATTCACAGTATAGACAAGGTTGTAATTGAAACAAACAGCTGGTGAAGCATGTGCGTTAAATAACTTTAAATTTGCAACCTTTTTGTGGAAAAAGGACATGATTACGTAATATAACATTTAACGTAGCTAATATGTCGGTCAGTACACTCTATACAAACCAGATGAGTATATAACTGAGTGTATTTTTTGAAGCGGCTAGAAGTCGTTAATCCATCATTTGTATGCGAAGCCACGCCGGGCGCTGGAACAAGTGCTTTAATTAAATTTACAGTACAAAGACGGGTCCATTCGCTATCATTGTACCATCACTACTTCAATAAGCCAATACTGAGTTTTTGCACGATTGTCGATTATAGAAAAGAAAATATATTTGTTTACGTTCTGTAGGAAGAAATATATAGGTTTGAAGTTGTAACCACGAAAGACCTGCAACGCAGACAGGCAATGGACGCTTGCAACACCAGGGGTCCAGAAAAGTGGCATAAATACTTATTTATTACTTATATTTAAGGATCTCCAACAAAGGTTGTACACAATTGTAACTTAGATTAAATCGGACGCAAACATATTTCAGTGTAATCCTTCATTAGAGGAGACCACATCATGCAAATATTGGTAACAACTCTATAATTAATTATAGGTTAATAACTCTATCTCTTTTCATTTTTATCTTTATTTCGGTTGTACACTTCACTCGTTCTCACACTAATATTTTCCCTCTACACTCTGGGTTTGCTGGTAGAAAACTCATTACTGAGTTAAGCTCGCCTTTGTACATCAACAATTTGTAAACATTATGTAAATGATTTTTTGTGTGTACAATAAAGAATTAAAGAATTAAAGAAAGAACAATTAATAATTAATTAATTAATTAAATCTATGTATAATAATAATATTTATAATAAAACAGATTATAATAGATTTAAAAATGTATAGGATTGACATAAGCTAACTACAACGTTGTCGTTTTCTTATGTCAATCCCATACATTTTTGAATGTATTCTATTTTATTCTATTAGCATTTATGTCATTTGTCTACTACCTCAGGAGTATCACTTGCAAGTTGTTGACCCTATAAAAACTTTATTAACTCCTTTCTTGAAGAACTCCTTGTCGTACTCTTTCGGGCAGAGACGAAGTTGCTACTGATCTGCAATGTGACCTCTGTGGCAAAAGACAAATCAGGTCCGGCCTTCTTTAGGCTTTGGGAGAATGTCCTCGGTGAATTTTTAAGCCGGATCAGTCTTAGGGCAACCTACACCACTGCTTTTAAAACTTCGACGGAAAGCTTATAAAACGATGCATAATTTGTTACAAAGTGTAAAATTTGTTTAAAAAGTGCAATTTTCACTTAAAAACTCTAAAACCTCTTTTCAAAGTTTGTGCAGGTACAGAGCAGAGGTTCGCGTCATCGTTGTCGATTATTGCACGAAGCGACGACGAGTAAATTGGATTTCAATATGGCGGCTGAATAAAGTATATAATGCTCGGATCAATTTAGTGATAAACTCTTTTATTAAGTTTTCATTACAGCCGCAACGGGGGAGTTTTTTAATTCTCTAAAATAAATTTGCATTTACGATATTTATATTGATTTAATAAATATTATGAGTTAACGGTTATGGTTTTTGTTTTTTACGCACGCTAATGTTTCGAAGCACTACCCATACCTACATTGCTGCTTACCTTCTAGTAGGTATTTCATTAGTCGCCAAGTAATACGCAAATTAGTTTCGATTTTTCAGAACAAAGGACCAGCACTTGTTCTTTTTTTGTTAGTGTAAATAAATCTTTCTTCATTTTCTTATCAATAATGTCTCAAACCAAAATCTCATCAGCAACATCATCTTATCAACGGGTCAACTTAAAATTGAATTCCAAATCTCGGTACACTTTTTCAGTCCCTGCTATAAATAAGTGCGAAACTTTTGCATTGCGATAATAAACCACTAAGATAAGTTTTAATTTTGAGTCTGGTGTTTAAAGATGATGATTGCGTTCATCGGCGTCAGAATATTATTAACGTCTTTTAATATTCAAGAAGCGTAAAAGATACTTGTAGGTAACTATCTTTTATTTGTGAAAGAAATTTGAGGAAGGTTGTAAAGCTAACATTATATTTATCTGTTCATATGGTTCTGTGGTGCTGTGTACGGATTGCCACGCCGACGTCTTGGGTTATATTCCAGGGAAAAGTCTCAAGTTATTCCACGTTTACCAAAAAAACTGTTTGGCAGTTTATTTGTAAAGTTAATTGTAAAACTGTGTATTTTACTAAGAACATACACTATCATTTTTGAAGTTATACTTCTTTTGGCGCGATTGGGAATAATGATGAGAGTGAATTTTTACGATGCGCGCGCACACCGACAGAAAAAAGCAACACCATGAAGTTAGTTGCGAATCTTTGTGTGTCGTATCAGTACAAATAATCAGTATAAAAAATATATTGGCGTTTATATCAATTTAAATATTTATGTATGTATGCGTTGTGTTATTATTTGGTATTTTTGGATTGTTACGCCAAAAAAAGTATAACTACTTACGTGCGTACATGATAAATATTAAAAACTAATTTTAGGTGCGACATTGCATAACAAAATATATCTTTCATCTTTCATTATCTCTTTGTTTGAGAAGTCAAGAGAACAATTAATATCAAGTGATTATTAAAACGAGACTGATTAAAGAATCCCGCGAGTTCTCGCGCGTGACTTGTATGCTGATCGGATTGACAGAGTTGCTAGTTTTAAACTTTTTACCCCTAAATATTTTCGTATACATAATTGAAAATTTTACTGTTGCTGTTCGTTATTTATTCATGACTAGCTTTCCGCGGTGCGGTTTTACCCGCGTCTTTGCTTACTGCTCTGCTTCCGTCACCAATAGCGTGATGTTACATAGCCTTTAACCTTCCTCAAGAGCAGGGCCATCATACGCAAAAAGAGAATCCGACTGGTAGTTCCAGAGATTAGCGCGTTCAAACAAACAAACAAACAAACTCTTCCTCTTTATATAATAGTATAAATAACGATGCACCTTTGTTCTTTAAATTCTTTTATGTTTTCTCACTACACCAGCAGTATACTCTTAGTGTTGGAGCTTAGTAGGCTAATATAAAAAAAGAACTGATGTAAAACAATTAATCTGAAACCATTTATTGTGAGCACGACAATTAATTTTAATATTAACTAAAAATTTTAATCTGTCTATCATATTATGTAAGTCGAAATGGTCCAGTGGATAAGACACTCGCTTCGTAAACACGAGGTAGTGGTTTCGAATCCGGGCAAGTACCAATGTGATATTTCAAATCATATGTACTTTCTAAGTTTATCTTGGACATTTTTGACTGACGGTGAAGGAAAACATCGTGAGGAAACCTGGACTTAAAAGTCTGAAATTGCCAATCCGCCTTGAGCAAGCGTGGTGATTAATGCTCATACCTTCTCTATATGAGAAGAGGCCTTTGCCCTGCAGTGGGACAGTAAAACAGGCTGGTATTATTTATTTATTATTATCATATTTTGTAGTAGTGTATAGTAGAAGGCACTAGACCGCGCGGGAGATCACCTATGCGATGGACCGACCAGATAAAGTGTGTTGTGGATGGCTCCTTAAACGAATGCAGCAGGATGACCTCCAACAGGGAGAGCTGGCGAGATATCGTGAGGCGAATGTCATTTGCCCCCTCCAATAATACGACATGACGACCACGACCGCTCTGCCAAAAGCGTAACGACGAAGAAGAAGAATCATATTATGAATCCTTTCAAATAAAGGTTAGTCGACTTACATAATCGATGTTTATTTTTTGGGTGGTTACGAACACATATAGAAAGATGAAGTGTTGTATAGATACTTTAGGCGTCGAAGAACCAGCTCCCAAAACACTGGCCTATTGTGTAGGAAGAAGACCACCCGATCCGATATTCGATGTCATGATGGGACTTTTTTCTATCAGGTCACCCTAAAGTAAGATACGCAAGATATCGCGAACGTTGGCGTTTAACCGCTGGTATTATATTAATCAGTGTCTTCAACGTACTCGTATGAACCGTATACGTTTCTACTTGAATGAACATTTGCTTTAATTCTTGATATATAAAGATAATTGTTAATACTTTTTTAAGAAAAGGATATTTTAATTTAGATTCTACTAACCATCAGTATATTATAAAAATTACTAGTACTATTCTTTTCCCTACCTACGCTGTATCACGGGAAAATAACTCTATCAGTCAAACCATTACATAAGAAGGTAGTAACAAGTAAACTATATTATTATGACTGGTCTGTTGGTCTAGTGGTTAGTGACTCTGACTGCTAAGCCGGATCGATTCCCACCCAGGACAAACCTTTGTGTGATGGGCATGAATGTTTGTTCTGTGTCTGGGTGTAGTTTATTTATAATATGTATGTATTTACAAAAAAAAATGTATGTAAGTAGTATATCAGTTGTTTAGTACCCATAACACAAGCAAATATAATTGCTTAATTTGGGACTAGATGGCGCTGTGTGAATGTGGTAGAATATTATTATTATTATTGAAAAAAACTAAGCCCACCTGCCTAAAACAAACTGAAAAAATATATACGGTCGAATTGAGTAACCTCCTCCTTTTTTTGAAGTCGGTTAAAGAAAGAAACTCATTTTTTTTTCGTACTGACGCTATTTTGCAGTATTATATATATACCCTATGTCGCTCCCACAATTAATAAGAATCTAATGACACTTTATATTATGTTTAAATTCATTAAGCCATTTAGGGTGTAGAGCGTGCCAAAGAAATATACATGTATACATACATACCTTAACTTCGGCAGTCGAGCAAATATCGTCAACAATTATACGCAGCACTGCCATTGTGATCGCCAATCCGCTTGTGAACTGTGGCAATTTCGCATTAGCGAACAAACCCTATGTAACTATAGACTTTACATACAATTAACGGATGCAAAATAATCTCAGGCTGTGGATTTTCAGGCCAAATTGCCATGAATACCTGGGTTTTTGCCACGCAATATTCAAATTTTTACGACTTATATCGTCCACACCTTTCTATCACATTACTTTTCACAATATAAAGCTATGAAATCCTTGAATCATCCAACACCTGGAAAATCTTTTGATTGTGAAACGTAAAATATAATATTGTCACCCTCCGTCCCTTGTGAGCTCTAAAGCTGTCTCGCGTCTCTTATTATATCTCCCATCCATCTTTTTTACACTGACATCACGATAATGCCTAAATAAATCGTGTCATGGTGAATAATGTGCTCAATATTCATCAAGGTTACTTTTGTATGCCAATAACAACATATTTATCATGGTTTTTATATTAATGGGGTAAGCAGAGTTCTATTATCTTTATATTTCCATTTCATTTAATACTAGCGAGTTCATAGAAATGCCATTTATTTAGAACTACCCTAAGAAACTAGTTCTTAACGATATTCACCTCAAGTACTTCAAAATATGGCAAAAGTAACAAATGCGGTGCCGATGTTGTAAAGACATTGACAAATATGACGTCAGTATATCCACGTCTACCTCGCCCACACTCTCACAGCTGGAGAAAAAGCGCTTCTTTAAAGGTGCTCCCTCACTCATCTGTAATATTACAGGCTCGATTTTGAGCAATATGTTACTGTACTAGCTTCCCAACTGCTGAGCATTCGCTTGTAATGTAACATTCCAAATTCAAAATATTACACATTGTGTCATGTTGATTCGCTTCCCTCACCAATGTCATGCTCGAAGTGATGTATGTTCGGATCTGTAACGTTAAAATACAGAAGGATGCTCGCGGTGAGGGAGCACCTTTAAATCGAACTACTCCCATATTGGGTGTTGATTGATGAGCTAGTAAAGTACCACAGAATATTTACGATTGTCTAGGTTTGTTGAAAATCTGGTAGTTTGTAGCTTCTATCCAGAATAGTTTGCTATTCTGTGGCATTTAAGGCGTTGGTCTCATAGTGTTCGATGAAGCGAGTGTTTAGTGGATTTTGTTGGAATTTATTTCACGTTAAAGTAGTGGTGGGTCGTTGACGTATTTCGATATAACGCAACTGTTTATCGTCATCGGTAAACTAGTTTATAAAACAGTTTTATTTTTGACTAGTTTCGGCCGCTGAATACAACGCGTTGTTTTGTCGACGGTCGTCGCCGGCCGAAACTAGTCGGCAAAACAACATGTCGTTTTGTTGACGGTCGTCCACAATCGAAACTAGTCGACAAAATAACGGCTAGTCATTGATGATTAGTTCGTGTTTACTCGGAATATCGTCGGTCGTTCAGTCTCGTTTGGTCTCTACTTAGTCTGTGAGTCTCGTTGTCTTCGAATCGCCGTGCAGCATAGTCGTTCACGAGTAAACTAGTTTATTGGTAGACCGTAAACTAGTTAACGTTCATGCAAGATAAACAGTCTAAAAACTGTTCATTCATTCAACGTTCACCACTACTTTAACTTTAGAAAGAGATGGTGACGTATCATCACATCATAAGACAGGAGGAATTCCATGACTAACATCCTACTAATATTATAAATACGAAAGTTTGTGTATGTGTCTATTTGTTACCACTCAGCGCCAAAACGGCTGAACCGATTTTGATGAAAACTAGTATGTATACAGATTCGGTGCCGAAAAGTTAAAAAAAAAGTATTTTATCCCGAAAATCAAAGTCAAAGTCAAAGTCAAAGTATTTATTTCATTTTGATCATAAAGAATGATACTTATGAAAAGTCAAATTACATGAAGTCAGCTAATTAGACTACAGCCAGTTCGCTGACGAGGTAGAGCTGTGAGAAGAACTGGCAAGAAACTCACGCCACTCTTTTCAATCGCAGTAATTATTACAAAACAACTAATTATTTAATAAATTTTTAAAAAAAGAATAGATACGAAAATAGAGGATTTCGATTATTTAGTTTCATCTAGTATGGTAATTTGACTACGTATTTTAATTAAAATTAAAAAAAGTTAATGCATTTCCCAGTCATATTGAACTACAAGGTAATACTGAGTTAAGTATTAAATGTATGCCATGCCAAGATTGACCAGTCATCCCAGGTAGCACCCGTTCACGAGCATGACGCACAGACCAGCCATCATCACCGGTCTGGTTCTCGAGTTACACTAATTAAACACATACCATTTTCCGCGCAAACGAAGCCGCAGGGCGCAGCTAGTTCAGTATATTAAGTTTAATATACGGTTATTTAAGAAATACTTAAAAGATTTTTACATGTTCTGCAACGCGTGTGATAATTTTGCAATTTTGTTTTTACAAAGTGTTCATTAGTCTTAGTAACAACTTGTCATTAGGTAGGCTGCGTACATGTTTGAAACCTTATCAAGGTACCTCCAACGCATGATCACCTTGCCAGGTTAGAAGATTGAACTTTTAAATGTAGATATAACAATACCTCAACAGCTATCCTCCATCCACGTTCACTGAGAACCGATCCCAACTAGTCATAGAGTAAAAAAACGCAAATGGCATGTGCGGCCGCCGATATCAATTTGTACATGTACCGTCAAATATTTATAGATCACTCAGCTGCGAGCAACTACGCGCCGTTTCGATTAATCTGTATTTATTGTTTTTTCCTAGTGCGAGCAAACACAAGCTAAATGCTTGAACGCTGTTAGTTTTAGATAAAAACTTTAACTCTTTTTTTATTGGCAGACGAAGAAACAGTCCACGTGATGGTAAGTGGTAACTGTCGCTTATAGACGACACAGAGTCCCTAGCATTGCTCCTTCAATGTCAGGGACTCTGCAAAGCCGCTGCCTACCGTGAATGGAGTAAGATAGGTAAAAGTTGGGGAAGGTAAGTAAAAGAAAAGGGGGGAAATTGGGCCTGCGGCACTCTCAGTCACCGAACTAAACGCTATAGTGCGAGTACTATTACTCTTACGTCGATCTTCTATGAGAGGGTAGTACTTCCCCAGTCGATCTGGCCTATTCATGTTGAAACCGGCGTGGATATACTACCTACCGTAAAAATGTTACTGTCTCGGGTTCAATCCTAAGGAATCCGATTCAGCAAAATGATATTATTTCTGTGTTTTTCCGTTGATTATAAAAATGAGAAACTATCAGTCAGTCCTGAAGTGCTCATAGGTCGTTACACTGGCTTATCGGTAAACTTGCAGCGGGTTGAGCAACTAAGAGTGTGGCTGGCCCTTGGATGGGTGACCGCATAGTAGATCTACTACCGTACTTTAACGAATTGATGTATTTATGTAATTTTGAAAGATAATTTGCACGTTAGAGGACAAGTCCTGTGTCGTAGGGTACTCAAAGCACATACACTAATATTGTTCCCCTATTATTGTACCTTAGATGCAGAAAGCCAAATATATCATCTGCCAACCCCTTTCTAAATAACGGCGTAACACTATACAGATATAAAATAAACGTTCTAAAAATAAAACAATACTAACAGCACCCAATTAAATAGAATCATCTGATCAAAAATTTCACTCAAGTAAAATGAAACATTCTTTTGATCAGTCGCTTACAAGCCTTGTTGTTAAGTGATGCCTAAGGGCGTGCTGTTACTTTGTTTAAGGGAAAAAGGAGGAACGGCGGAGGATAAAGGAATCATTCATGAGCCAAATTTATTTTAATGAACGGCTTATAAGTTCTATTGTTTTCATTAAAAAGATGTTAAGATTTTAAAAATGTCTGTCAAATTTAATCCGGGAAGCGGTAGAGTCCTTACCGGTTACCATCATTAGTCGGTTATTTTAAACTAAAAAAAGAAAATTAAGAAGTAAAAATATAGTGCTTTAAAATATCATTATGAAAAAAATTGACAAAGCACTAGTTGCCGCTACGATTTTACGAAGGTTTCTCTCGATTTCTCAGAGGCGCCATCATCAGATACCGGTTTCCTTATCATGGTACTACCCTAGGGATATCTCCTTTCCAACAAAAAAAGAATCATCAAAATCGGTGCATAACCGACAAAGTTATCAGCGACAACACATAAAAAATATAATTATACGATCGAATTGAGAAACCTCCTCCTTTCTTGAAGTCGGTTAAAAAGTAGAAAAAAAGCAGACCACAGAACCTACTAGTCAGTCATAAAATACAAATTTACGAAATGAAGAGTTTTCTATTGATTGATAGAGTATCGTAACAGCGCAATAATCTGGGATATCATAATGAATTAAATCGATTAAATTGCGTTCACAGTCTTAGTGAGAGAAGGATTTGCGTTCATTTTATTTAAAACGATGGCGAGAATAAAAATTGATCCTGATGATGATGAGGTACAAAAGAAGTAAAATCTGATCAAAATCAATTAGAATAATTTATTACTGAAGAGTGAAACTTTCTAACAAAAATATAGTCGACCACATAATTTACCATTTTTAACAAAAAATCAAAATAATTTTCAATAAGACTCAATATGATGGTGACAACTGTCACTGTACTGAGGTCACTTGCAAGCAAAAATAGACATTATTGTTTTGTGATATGCAAACGACATTTATTTTTATTCAAAGGGTGATATAGCAATTGTATGGTCGACTATACCTACTTCTGGTTTAATGGTAGTGGGTTCGATATCGGGCAAGTAATGATGTGATTTTTTCTACCGTTGTGAGTACTTTCCAAGTTAATATATCAGATTGATTCTTAAAGATGTTATCGTGAGCTATTCTTAGTAGCGCCAGAAGATATAAATCCCTAAGATCTTTGTGCTATATTTTTGTTTTAGTCCAAAACTCTGGTTTTGACCCCTTAAAAACTGTGTGAAGAGACAAGTATTGTAACTATTATGACATTGTTACGCCTGGCAAAATTAAATACTTTAGTAGATATCTTTAATAAGTTTATAAAGCGTAAGAGTTTGCTTGTTTGTTTGTTTGAACGCGTTAATCTCTGAAAGTACCCATCGGATTTAAATAATTCTTCTTGCGTTTGATAGCCCAATTCTTGAGGAAGTTATAGGCTATATAACATCATGCTAATGGCGACGGGAGCTGAGCAGTAACCAAAGATGCAACTTAACGCCGGTGAAGCCGCAAAGTGGGAAGCTAGTAAGAGATAAATAATGAAGTTTTCATTGGATATTTTATTTAAAAATAATTATAGGAATGCAACTTAGAACAACAAGGATCAAATTATAAATAAATAATTATGCGTAAGTAGGTAGACTTACAGTATCGCATATTAAGCTAATCTAGCAGTTAATGCCTCATCAATCAATCAAGCATTAAGTTCGCCTTGTGCAATTTATTTGTCGGAAGTTTTAAAATAAAAATAAAATAAACGAGAAAATATGCTAAAAACCTGATTCACTGTCTTCTTGATTGAATTTATCTGTAGTGTGGGTACACATTATTTAATACTGGTATTACGTACGTCTAAAGTAATTTCTTTTTAAAAGTAGGCGATAAAATAATAATTACAAAATAAAAAGTTGACACTAATTATATGACAATAATATCATTCCTACACCATGTTCTTGCGATATAAACGAAGAGCTATGTAAAGTTTTTATGTAACAACATAACAATTAAATCTATATACGTACACGATTAGTTTTATAGAATTTGTGTAACGAGCTAATAAGTTCCAAGTGGCTCCTAAGCTTGTAACAAAGACCTCATAAATGTAGATATTCTCTTTTATATCCAGTCGTTAGAATCACCAATTATTAAGTGCCGTTCTGTACTTACAATTTCAAGTTACGACTACATCCTTTCTATATCTCCGTTCAGCAGTACGAAAAAAATAGGGTCCTTTTCAATAAAATTCATTTTATGTCTTCGTGAGTAAATATATTTGAAATCGAAGTTATTTTACGCCAGTATATTATGAAATCCTTTGTTAATACGTACAATTTTATAAATATCACATCAATTGCTAGCAAGTAACACAATTGACTTAATATTTTTGTATCAAATACAGCAATGTATGTGCTACAGTCGGATATAGCCGTTGCTAAAATAGTGTTGAAGCACTTTTCTCAGTAAATGGAGGTAACTGGTAATATATTTTTTCATGTCGGTCATTTGTCTGACGCACGTGGGCTTTTTGTCGACATTAAGCGCCTTAAAAAGGGCATTTACCTTCGTGCCTCACCCTGAAGGAACTTGGGAGCCAGTAGCTAGGTACACACACTATGAATTGCGTTTCGTTTATGTACGATATTCTGTTTATACTCTTTGCAGTTAGTACTGTATCTTTGGAATATGTAAAATAAGTAGATAATAAAAGAAAGATAGAGTTTCGAGTTTCTACTGCAGATAAAGCAACATTACCTAGGTAGTGTTGTGCTTTTGCTAGCGAGAAGTGTTTACCAATGCTACAGGAGAATATTTGTAACATAAACTGCAAGTTAAGTTTTCGAAAGTTCTTATTTACAAGTTCCAAACTGTGGATTACGATATTTTTTGCCCAGTGTAGGAATGGAACCTTGTCGTAACTGTAGAGGGACAACCAACTGGTAAATTAAGTTCAATCTTACTTTATAGTAAATATTAACAGTTTATATTATACATAGAAACATTTACCACAGTCCAGTGCCTTTACTTATTTGCAGTACCAATATGCAAACAAATTTCTTTACAACATAGAAAGCTGTTATTAATTACCTATAGAGGTAAGTGTATTACCTGTGTCACTTTGCATGCTATACAAAAATTGTAATAACCTAGCAATTAAAAAGAGTGGCGTGAGTTTTTTGCCAGTTCTTCTCATGGTTCTACCTCGTCAGCGAACTGGCTATAGGTTAATTGGCTGACATTTTGTAAAAATTTAATGTTCGTAAGTGTTAATTTAATTAAACTATATGAATAAATGAATTTGACTTTGACAACTTAGATAGAGGTAAGACAACCAACTTAAGTCCACATGAGCAGTCAACAACAGAATAAATACATTAACTACAAGCTTTTCTACAACGTCAAAGAATACAAAGTTACAAAAAGACAGACTCATCAATCTAATAACGCGTTTATCCAAGAAGATCTTTGTGCGTTTAATATATATCAGTCACAGCTGTTACGCCTATTTAGAATTCTAATTCTTAATTTGCACATAAATAATTCTTACACAAATTATATTGTAGCTAGCGATCCGCCTTGACTTTGCACGGGTGCGATTACACCCGCGTAGATCCCGTAAAGATATCGAAATAAAAAAAACATATGTTACTCAGTTGTATGTACCATTTATTAGCGACTTCATAACAAACAAAAAAATCGTCCTGACTTTTCGAGTTTATACATTACTAACAAAAATACAAATATTTTCTCTTTTTAATGTTAATGTAGACTTACGACCCATCACAGCTTCGCGCGTGGGTTATTGTGTTTTTAACGTCATAAATAATTATTATTTTGAATTATATTTTCGGTTTATCGCTATTATTATACTGCATGTCTTATCAAAATCCGTTGTGTTTTGGCAAAAAAATACGGACAAACAGACAGAAAAAAAGAGCGACTTTGCTTTGAAATGAAAAAGGTACCCTCTTCGGTTTATTGTAATAAAACCATGTATCATTAAAATTTAGTCATATAACACCTTGCAAAGATTGAATAATAGCCGTAAATCTGATAAAGGTGTACATATTCTTTAAGAATAAACAGATAATATAATAAAGCTTTCCGTATTTATTTTAAACACGGCTCTGAATGTAAAAGTAATGTATGAGGTTTAGCAATTTTGAACTCTGTGGTAATGAAGAGATGTATTTTTTATTGTCTTTTACTAAAAGTAGATGTTCAAATTCGTCTCCCGCTTATCAATGGAGGGAAGTGGACATTTTATTTCCAACTCTTTCTTTTACTTCTGATTAAATTCGTTGCGGGGTCCAAGACAAGTTTAGCAGTTCCCGGGACTCCCGAGTGTCAAAAATCTAAGAAGAAACTTCTTGGATATCACTGTTAATCCTGGCTTACAGGAGTCACAGTGATGGGCATGTGGGTGGGATTGTCCCGATATAAAAGTAGATATATGCTGGTCTTAAGTCGTTAAGTGAAGTATAGTTTATACTATTGTGTTTTGTTTGTTATGTAAGAAAGAAACCCAACTCTGCAATTGCTAATTGACTTCCGAAGCGTAAATATTATATCAAACACGTCAAAGAAATTTTATTAATGCAAGGAAAAATTATGCGATGATAAATTGGTTGATGTCGTATTTTAGCTGCCGCCTGTTTAGCTGGTTATAGCCACACTAGCCTCCCGCAGCGCGGTTTCATCTGCATAAAGTTATATTTTTGGTTACTGCTCTGCTTTCGTCGCCAATAGCGTGATGTTACATAGCCTGTAACCTTTCTCAAGAAGAAGCTTTCAATTTTTTGAAATCGGACTGGTCGTTTCAAAGATTATCGCTTTTAAACAAACAAACTTTTCCGCTTATTATATTAGTATAGAAACGTTACTTAAACAGTCCTACAACAAAGTTGGAATTTAAACTTTGAGCCCAAGATCTCTGACGACATAGTTGGTAACCTGGGACAAATTCCGTTTCAAGGTATAGAATGTTAGGATTAATTATTTTTAGATTCCTCAAAGAATACCTAATACTATACTACCTCAGAATTATAGAGCTCTTGAATTAAAATTGAAATCTTTTGGATTGACAATCATCATTCAAATAAGTTATAGTTGTGACAGGCCGCTGGATTATAACAAATCTAAACTAATATTATAAAGAAAAAAGATTGGATTTTTTGTATGTTTGTTTGTTTGTTATGAATAAACTCAAAATCTATGTGACCAATTTAAAATTTTTTTCACATATAGAAAGATATTCAGCGAGTAACATAGGCTACATTTTTTGTGGTATGCTACGCGGACGAAGCCGCTGGCAACAGCTAGTAGTTTTTAATTTTTTTTAAATACTTATTTAACTTAAAGGTAATTTAAAAAAAGACTACTTTAAATTAAAGCAACGATTTAAAAATAGGAAGTAATGTACCTTAGTATAAAGTAGAATAAAATTGTTAAGGCACTCGTAAACATCGTGGTATCCCGCGGCGACTTGGCGACAAATGTCGAGCCACCCTACAAATCTGCCCGCCAGGCAATTTTGTGATTTGTATGAAGAGTGTTCTAGATACGCCCTCACAACTATGGATAGGATTTTGTCCCATTAAATATAAGTAGCGGTGACCGAATGAATTAGCACGCTATAAGTTATTTTTCTCATAAACACGGTTTGATGTTTTGTGCCTTGTCTGTGTCAAACAAATTTTATTCGTTAAACGTTGACTGCTGAACATTACCTTTTCTTATTGATTTACAAAGAGGTAGATTTAAGGCTGGCTAAAAACAAGTTTGCCGTCCTTTCTTAGATCATCTATCTTTTGTGGTCTATTTAAAAAAATTTTGACCCCATTGCTTAATATTTTTTTACATTTATTTATTTATTTATATCTCTCATATTACTATTGAAAGGGTATGCCCTAATACAATAATATAGACCTGATTATATTATTTTCACTATTATCTACAAGATCCATAACAAACTAAGTTATAAGTTAAGTTATAAACTATTAAGTTTATAGTTGCTTTTGTGAATTCACTCAACGTGCAACAAAATACGAGTAAGTCCAGTTTATCGGCAACAAGGTTGAGGGTTCTGTGTGCGCGCGGCGGTGCCTCCTGTAGTAAATTGGTGCGCGCGCGCGCGGCAGCCGCGCCGTAACAACTGTGGCATGCGTCGCCATAGTTCACTGAAGTTTTTTGAAATTTTAAAACTTTTTAATTTTTACAGAAATGTTTAGTTACCGCTAACAGTAGTACATATTCCTCTTTTTCCCATATTCACCCACTTATTCCGGTAACTTTGATGTTTTATCACAACATTTTTTGATCTTAACTAAAGAGCCTACTTTATAGTTTACTAGCTGTTGCCCGCAACTCCATCCGCGTGAATGTCGGTTATATCTCTGTTTAATATTGATTGGTTTTTATACAAACTTGTATTCTATATTTCAACCCTTATATGCCATATTTCGCGATAAAAGATAAACAATGTTGTTCCCCGAGGTCTTATTTATTTCTTTACCCAATTTCATCAAAATCGATTCAGTGGTTTAGGCGTGTAAGCGTAACAGACAGACAGACAGATTGTCATTTAAGTGCACAAATAATAAGGTTTACATGAATGGGAAGTGGGATAAGCTGGACTCTTATCAAACGAATTAGTCCGAATTAATCTTTAACAGAAGTTTCAAAAAAAGGTTGGCGAGGTCTTTGACCTTTGCTCTTCGAACTTAAATCGTCGATAGTTGGATGCCAAATTGTGCATCATCATAATAAAGAACATAGTAGGTGAAATCTTGAAACGTAAGAAAGGCAAGGATTGTTGTAAAGATTAGTTACTGTTGTGATACTTCAAAATTATAAAAAATAATCACCCACGTGGTTAACGTTCCTGTAGGAATACGAGGATAAAATATAGCCCATGTTACTTAGTGATAATGTAGTTTTTGAGTTTATTCATTGCATACAAAAATGCAAATCTTTCCTCTTTATAATATTAGTGTAAATTTCTGATTAACTCAATCAAAATATGAATTATTTATTTTTTACCTTATAGTTTCCTTTCGAAGGCGGTTATTTTATTTCATAATATTTTTACTTTTTAGTGGTTTACTTGTGCCCTTTACAGAGTACCGGCGTCATGTTATGTTATGAACATGGTGTAAACAGTAGACAGACATGAGATTTCAGCAATCCCAGTTCATTTGCTTTTATTTATTGACAAGTTCCGTTGCATATCTCCAAAGTTCTTCATGAGATCTTCACCAAATTAAAATTGAACTACTCCAAGAAAGTACTTTCCAAACACTACCCAAATCGCTACAAGTGTGCCTATAAAAATTAAAGAGTTCTCTCTATTTCTCCAGGAACATCACCAGATCCTGACTTGATGATAATGGAAGAATCTAAATTCAAATCGGTCCAGTCATCTTCTAGTAATCAGAGAACATACAAAAAAAAAGTTTGAAATCGGTTAAAAATACAAAATAAAACCAAAGTTCCATCACACGGATCTTTTGATAGTTTATTTTTCGTCACAGGCGAGTAGGTATTCAGGTTTTAGTGTCGGTGTGCTCATCCGAGAGAGATAGCAACACGCGAGAGCGAGAGAACGAATAGATCTCATTATAGATAAACTGTGTTTTCAATAAATGTGAATTCTTGCCTCCGTCGCGTCCCAACTAATGCAACCAACTAAAAATATTGTTCTTTCATATTTCAGTTTTTGTTGCGTCTATTTTCTTCTGAACGATTTATTTAGACGGCATTTAAGTTTTATAATAACACTTATATATTTTTGCAAAATGAATCTGACATTAATCTATTACCGATGAAATTAAGATAACTGATACATACATACATAACTTTACGCCTATCTCCCATTTTTTTTTTTTTCCACATTCACACAGCGCGTCTAGCCCCAAATTAAGCAATTATATTTGCTTGTGTTATGGGTACTAAACAACTAATAAACTACTTATATAACTTTTGTTTTTTAAATACATACATATTATAGATAAATTATTATTACACCCAGACACAGAACAAACAATCATGCTCATCACACAAAGGTTTGTCCTGGGTGGGAATCGAACCCGCGACCTCTGGCTTAGCAGTCAGGGTCACTAACCACTCGACCAACAGGCCAGTCAATTCATTACTGGGGTAAGCAGAGACTATAGAACGTCAATTGTTCATTGACTGCCTCTGTGGTTCGGTGGTACTATGTATGGACTGCCACGCAGAGGTCGCGGGTTCGATTCCCGCTCAGTGCAAATATTTGTGTGCATGAACATGTCTATTTGCATTGGTCTGGGTGTTTCTATGTATAATATGTATGTATTTACAAAAAAAAAAGTATTTAAGTATGTATATCCGCATTCTAGAACCCATAACACAAGCATATAATATGCTTGTGTTATGGGTATTTAAAGTAGCTCTTATAATTAAAATAAGTTTTTGAACTTTATTAATTGTTAAATTGTTAAATAATACGTGTAACAAGCATAGTTGTGACCGTAGAAGTGTCAGTAATTGTGGAAAGTACCATAACAACACCACAGAAGTTTTGCTGGCTTAACAACTAGCCACTTGCAGTGTCAACAAGCAACGGACATATTTCGAATAATCAAGAAAACCCGGGGAGTATAAGACCTATTTAATACTAACGAACACTCCACAACACTCAAATACCCAGCTCAACACTGTTTGAGCCTCGTCCAGCACTCATAGGCATAGTTTCAGTCTCATTTTGCTTGACAATACTTTAGTGGAAGTAAAAATAGACGACTGGAACCTTCGCCACATACAAGCACTTACTACATGACTACTGAACAATTATACTACTAACTTAATTAATAGGCTATGTATATATCTTATCTGACATCCATAACTCAGTAAATTTCTTCTAATTATTGTAAATAAATTGAATACTTTTATAACTTTATTTCCACCCTCATTGTTGAATATTAAATTTATACTTTTAACAATAAATTCAAGTACTTACTTAATAATCAGTGAATTCTCACATAAATCACTAAGCTGTCCTTATAACTAATTAACAATTTTTTTGTTTTCTCTTTTATAACCTTTGTTTTACTCCCTTTCTAACTTTGTTGTTCTATTAAACATAATTTTCATAACCTATTTTCTTTTCCTATTTTTAATTCTTCTACTCAGCTGTTTTTCCTTACTTTGCAGGTGCTTGACAATACAAATCCTTGGACCATGGCCACACACATGATGACCCGCAGAGCTATGGCTAAGGACACAGAGAACAAACTCCGCATAGCTCTTGCCGAGTTAAAGATATGTCAAGAAGAAAACAGGCAGCTGTTAAAGGAACGCAGTGACTGTGAGGAGGAAATAGAAAAAGTTAATGACAAGGTGTCTGAACTGAAGAATCAACTAACAGTATTGCACATTGAAAATTTAAATTACCAGGAACAACTCAACATATTGCAATTAGAAATTAAATCCTACAGTAGTTGTAATAATGAGTTTATAAGGTTACTGAGCCGCAACACTGAGTTGGAGTCAGACCTAAAAGATGCTCATATAGAAATAAATGCATTACAAGATCAAATGCAGGCACAAAGTGGTGTGGCGACTCAGAGCTTGTACTCTGAGCTTCTAGGAAAGAAATGCGATATGTCATATAGGTCCAATATCATTCCTAAAAGAAGGTGTAGTATTATTAGTAGTACTAAGCAATGTAAAAGGTATTCTAGAATTAAGAAATTAGTTAAGAAACTACAGTCCAGTCTTGACCGATCACCTAAGGTTAAAAATTTATCTATTAGTAATAAAGAATTGGCAAGAGACCGTGAGTTCTTACAGTCAGAGCTTGAGAATTATAAAGAACAAATGACGGCTAGTAGATTACTATATGAACAACATACACAGGAGTTAGAACTACAATTGTCAGACCTACAAACTCACCTGACTAAACTATGTCTCCAACATGAACAAGAGACATATGAGTATATAAAAAAATATGATGAGGTTGCTAGAGTAGGTAGGGAAAACATAGAGCGTGTTAACTTACTGACTAGTAACAACTTGTGCTCAATGTGCTCATCAACATCGGTCACCAACAAATTGTCATTAGACTGCCAATCAAACTCGCTCCAACTTGCATATAGTGATCAAGTAACAAATAACTTGCCCTACTGTCTCACCCCAAACAATCACATCTTGCCAATTACTGATAATGATATAGTTAATAAAATTAGTATTAAGAATGTTATAATGTTTTCTGATAAGCTTGGATTGGGATTAGGTAGTTTATTGAATACCCACACTGAGTGGCCTATTATGAATAATTGTTCACCAGGAATAAAATTCAGCACCTTGGTTAGCAATTTAAAAAATACTAACTTAGACTCTCAGTCTACAGTAATCTTAATGTATGGTGACTGTTTATCAGTCACAAAACATAATATATTAGAACTAACTGAAGTTATGGAATTGCTTCATAGTAGTGTAGGTTGTAAGTTTATTATCTGCGCCTTTCCTTATTCATATGCTCTGACTGAACAACAAAATAGGCACATAGGAAAGTTAAATTTACTTCTATACAATAGTACATGTAGTAATAGTGAATACATTAAATTCTTTGACAGTAATATATTTATTAGTAATAATTTTTTATTGACAAAAGATACTATGTATCTATCATTATTTTATAAGCGACATCTTGCTAAGTTATTAGCATATAATTTATTTAATGACACAGGTACCTGTAGGGTATTGAAGAATTTGGTAGGACAGAGTAGTGTAACTACTAACATTTCTTCGTCTAGTAGTTTAAACTAGTAGACGAGACAAAGGATAAGCAGACATTTAATTTAAACTTAGTTCACCAAAATATTCAAGGCTTATCCGGCAAGGAATTAGAAGTAGAATTATTTTTAAAAAACTATAACATTCATATTTTTTGTGTCACTGAACATTGGCTTAAAAGTGACCAATTTATATTTGACAAGGAATACTACAGTATTGGTAGTGCTTTTGCAAGGAAGAAAGCTATTCATGGTGGCTCTCTGGTATATGTTTGTAATAGTATAAAATTTAAGGAGCGTAAGGATATAGTTAAGCTTTCTATTGAGCGCACTATTGAAATATCTTGTGTGGAACTTGAGCAACATGTTATTGTGTGTGTATACAGACCACCACAGAGTGACTTCACCTTATTTGAAACTGTAATGGAGGATGTACTGAAGCGCTTAAGCATTGGTAACAGGCATGTGGTAGTGTGTGGTGATTTTAACGTGAACTTACTCGAACAGTCAGCCATTTGTAATAGATTAATTAGTTTATTCATGTCATTTGACTTAAATTATGTATTCTATGAACCAACCAGAATCACTGCTCATTCTGCTACATGCCTAGATAATATCTTCTGCAATTGTAACTTTTTAGATAGTTCTATATTGAGTGACTTAACATCTGATCACTGTGGGCAAAAAATTGTATTGTCTGTAAGTAGAGTACCTAAAGTAAATTATAAGATCACATGTAGGCCAGTGACTTCTGAACGCCTGAAACACTTTAGCGGGAACATTACTACCAAAGTCACCAATGTAGACCTTAGTTGCGCCGATCCTGATAGCCTCTACCTATCTTTGTTTAACATAATTAAATTAGAATATGAAAATATCTTCAAACCCAAGACTTTTAATAAAAATATTAAAATTAAATTTTGTGACTGGGCAACAACAGGCATCTATAAAAGTAGGGCTAAATTGTATGAACTATATGGTATGAAAAAATATAATACAAATCCGAACTTTGTAGATTATGTTAGAAATTATTCAAAAAATTTTAAAAAGGCTTGTTGCACAGCCAAATCCTTATATTTGAGCAATAAAATAAAACAATCAGACAATAAAATAAAAGCAACTTGGAGTATTATTAATAGTGAAACTGGTCGTACCAAATTGCACGATACCAATTTTGAACTAAAAGTAAGTAATAAAATTGTTGCAAATAATTTAGATGTAGCACAAACGTTTAACGATTTCTTTATAAAAATACCGGTTAATGCAACTAAGTCCTTAGATTCTTGCCCAGTCAAAGCCGAAACCTTAGCTAGGGGCAGCGTGGGAGAGTGCAGTGTTTACTTTTGTTTCCAGTATATTAACCCCAATGATATTATAAAAGTCTTTAAGTCACTTAACTCAAAAAATACTGGTGACTTATGGGGTATTTCAGTCAAGCTAATCAATAATATAATATTTAGTATAGCTCCACATCTTGCTACCATATTTAATAGATGTGTGGATACAGGCGTGTTTCCTGATCTGATGAAACACAGTAAAGTGATTCCTTTATTTAAAAATGGATCAAAAAGTGACACAAGTAACTTTAGGCCTATTTCCATATTGCCAGCTATAAGCAAAGTGTTTGAGAAAATAATATTGCAACAATTAGAAAGTCACTTTATCTCAAATAACTTATTACACAATGAGCAATATGGCTTTACGAAAGGTCGTTCTACAATAGATGCAGGTGTTACATTAGTTAGGCATATTCATAGTGCCTGGGAAAATTCGATGGATGCTATTGGTGTCTTCTGCGACCTCTCAAAAGCCTTTGACTGCGTCGAACACAATACGCTTCTACGAAAACTCAGTCATTATGGTATCAGGGATGCTGCACTCAATCTAGTTGCCTCTTACTTAAGCGATAGAGTACAATATGTTGATATAAACGGAAGTAGGTCTACCGGATTACCTGTAGCTATTGGCGTGCCACAAGGTTCCATTTTAGGCCCTTTTCTTTTTCTGGTTTATATTAATGATTTGCCATTCCATGTTCAGAATTTTTGCGATATTGTACTATTTGCTGATGATACGTCACTTTTATTTAAAGTTGATCGTAAGAATCCGAATATTGACAACGTGAATAATTCACTAGTGAAGGTTCTGGACTGGTTTAGTGCGAATAACCTATTGCTTAATTCCAAAAAAACAAAATGCGTTAAGTTTACTATGCCCAATACTAAAAGTCTAGCTATAAGCATAAGTTTAAATAATGAAACTTTAAGCTTTGTTCAATCTACAGTATTTTTGGGTTTAACTTTAGATAACAAGCTTCAGTGGGGTACCCAAATATCGTGTCTTGCTGGTAAACTTAGTTCAGCAGCCTTTGCAATACGAAAAGTAAGACAGTTTACCGACATTGAAACAGCCAGACTTGTTTATTTTAGCTATTTCCATAGCGTGATGTCATACGGTATACTGCTGTGGGGCAGGGCTGCGGATATTGAGACAATTTTTATACTTCAAAAACGAGCGGTGCGATCTATTTACAATTTGGGCCCTAGAGTTTCATTAAGAGATAAGTTTAAAGAGATAGGTATTTTGACAGTGGCGTCTCAATATATCTTTGCTAACATTATGTTTATCAAGAAAAATATTCACTTGTATTCAAGAAACTGTGACATGCATTCTGTGAATACTCGAGGTAAACATAAGTTAGTTGGTACATACCATCGCCTACATAAAGTAAACAACACATTTGCGGGTCTTGGTGTACGCTTTTATAATAAACTACCCATTGACGTTTCGAATCTACCCTTAGAGAAATTCAAACAAACTGTTAAAAACCGTCTTATTCAAAAGGGTTATTATAATATTAATGATTATTTAAATGATAAAAGAGCATGGGTATAGTTGCTCGTTTAATACAAGAATAATGTTATATTGATTAATTATTATTATTGTAGTTATATTGACTTTGATTAACATTATATAATTATGGGAAAATTTAAAAATAAAAATTATTGACTATTGCAGTAAAAGTTTGATGTGAAGTGAATGCATATCATGATCATTATGAACTCGTAAGACATAACATTTTATTATGGTTCTTTTTACCACCCATGCCTTGCATTGTCATGCTCACTAAAATGTCATGGCTTGTGGTGTCGTATTGGCCGGGTCATCACCTTCCCTCTAATATGGCGAAGGTGATGATGGCTGGTCTGTGCGTCATGCTCGTGAACGGGTGCTACCTGGGATGACTGGTCAATCTTGGCATGGCATACATTTAATACTTAATTCAATATTACCCTGTAGTTCAATATGACTGAGAAATGCATTTACTATTTTTTAATTTTAATTAAAATACGTAGTCAAATTACCATACTAGATGAAACTAAATAATTGTAATCCTCTATTTTCGTTACTTTTCTTTTTTCAAAAATGTTATTAAATAATTAGTTATTTTGTAATAATTACTTTGTATGGTTCTTTGGTTGCGTTGATGTGTTAAAATTGTTAACTCATACAAAAAATTGTAATTATCTGGCGATTGAAAAGAGTGGCGTGAGTTTCTTGCCAGTTCTTCTCACAGCTCTACCTCGTCAGCGAACTGGCTGTAGGTTAATTAGCTGACTTCATGTAATTTGACTTTTCATAAGTATCATTCTGTGATCAAAATGAAATAAATACTTTGACTTTGACTTTGACTTTGCTTACTTTGGGTCTAGATGGCGTTGTGTGTACCTAGTTGTTGAAATATGTTGAAATATTATTTGCTGCGATCCAAACAAACCTCCTTTGCCTCTTCAACATTCATTAATCTTTTCAAACACACACGTCAGTTACGGGTGCTTGTAATTGTGCCCTTTGTCAACAAATCACCTATAAGGTCCTTGCCTGTCATTTCCGCTCCATAAACCTCTTACATTATTCTACTTCCATCCATCCTTTCCACAATAACATACTCCTTTCAATTTTATTCACTAAACCATCATTAAATCCACTTTCATCTCTTATCACAAATATAACTGATAATATCATTAAAGTAAACTTCTGTTTATAAGTAATAATTTAGATAAAGTTTTATGTATGATTTATCTGTGTATTAAATTTACGGCGGCTCACATCTCATGTCAATAATTATGTATTGTCGATAAATATAATTGTTTTCATTTATACCTTCAGTGACCAACGAGCATAATGGTTTACATTTTTCTACGGTCGATCCGGCCCATTCATACTAAACTTAGCAAGAATCTACTACCGTAAAATAAATGGGAGGACGTCTAAATTTAAAATACAAAAACTTTTAAATTTTTAATGAATGTTAAATTTTTAGCTGCAACAGTTTTATTTGTTAGTGTGTGCAAACAATGAAAATTCAATTAAATGTCGCCGGGAACGGTCTCGATGGGAAAATAAACGTCGTACCGCGTAGTGCAGAGTCTACATGACTAGTACACTGCTCCATAAAGTTTGTATTTTTTAAGAGTTCTACCAAAAATTCTACTGATATAAAAAGCGTATTAGAATGATTTAAATACTACAAAATTAAATTATGTAACAGACATGATTGAGATTTTAAAAATTCTATTCGTATTATAAATGCGAAAGTTTGTGTGTGTCTTTTAGTACTCAGCGTCTAAACGGCTGAATCGATTTTGATGAAAGTTGGTATGTACATAGATTCGGTGCCGGAGACAGACATAGAACACTTTTTATTCCGAAATCGATCTGGTTCCCGAGTTATATTAATTAAAAACATACCATTTTTCCTGCGGGTAAAGCCGCAGGGCGCAGCTAGTGTATTAATATACTAAAAATATACTACATACTGTTAAAGTTATATTGAGTTCTTATCGAGTGGTTAGTGGTCAACCTAGTGTCGTTATCGCAGAACTGACGGCTGTTGGGGCAGAAAGGTTCAAGAGTGGCAACTACATACCCGTAAACGCAGCGTAAGAAGACTCCTTACAAGGTGGACCGACGACCATATAAGGGTGGCGGGCAATCGATGGATGAGGGTGGTGAACGACCGACCAAGGTGGCGTAAATTAGGAGAGGCCTATGTCCAGCAGTGGACGTGTTTCAGCTGATATGATGATACAAAATTATGTATAAGAGTTAGTTCGGTTTTGTTATCGTTTCGTTGTGTTTAGACACGACACAGAGCTTGCGCCCTGTCCGAGGGTTAAAATTTTGGAGTGCTAATGTATTGTATGTAAATGTATATTATATAAAGCGAAGGAGTTTGTTTGTTTGTTTCACGCTAATCTCTGGAACTACCAGTCAGATTTAAATAATTTCTTTTTGCGTATGATAGTCCAGTTCTTGAGGAAGGTTATAGGCTATGTAACATCAAGCTACTGGCGACGGAAGCAGAGCAGTAACCAAAGACGCGGGTGAAACCACTCTGCTATAAGCTAGTGAATGTATACAGTCCAGTAATATTAAGTCAATTTAATTAGAAATAATGACGAAATTCCACAATTACATTCCCTTGATCAAACAACTAAAGGTATTGTTATACAGAGTAGTATTAGCCGAGTCGACAGAATTTCTGGGTACAGAGAGATCCTTTGTGCGCGAATCGAGCGGAAACGGAAGAATAATGCAAATGAACACGCTGATTGTTCAATTCGATGTTGTGGGGGGGAAGAAAACAGAGGGATTCGTAAAAGCGGGCACAGATCAATTGAGACTTCTATGCCAATATATAATATAGGAGGTGGCAATATAACCACCAATACCAATATGTTCAAAGAATAAATATATAGTACTAGCTGTTGCCCGCAGCTTTGCCCGCGTGCATGTCGGTTATATCTCTGTTTACATTGACGATTTTATACAAACTTTCATCCTCTATTTCAACCCTTTCAAGTAATTTTTTGCAATAAAAGAAAGCCTATGTTGTTCCTTAAAGTCTATTCTATGCCTATACAAAATTTCATCAAAATCGTTAAGGCGTGAAAACGTAACAGACAGACAGACAGACAGACAGGGTTTAATTCGCATTTATAATATTAGTATGGATTAAAATTAAATGTCTTTAAATAGAAACAAAGTCAAGAGACTTGCATCGGTAGCGCAATATAATAATAATAATTATTTATTTCAAGCATCTAGGGCCCATAACATAAGGTATAAAATGCAATGGATAATGAGCAATGGCAAAGGGAGGGAGAGCGTACGACCGGCGTCGTGCAAGATAGCCACACGGAACAAAGCTCTGTGTGATTCATAGAAATTTAGTCCTAGTCTGGGTGTACTGTGTTCAATTATTGTATGTTTTGTAATATGTGGTACCTATGCGATAAAGAATATTTCATTTTATTTATTTTCCTCAACACAGGTCATGGTTCTAGTGTGAGCTTCATCATAAAAAATCCACACCAAAACCTAAATTTTACACAATTTTTATTCAGTTATATGACGTGAAGTCAATGAATTCTATTGACTTTACGACTTGTTCCCAGTGACGTGGCTGACGTGAAACTTCACTGTTTTACATGCAAAACTGCGTCATTATCCACGCAAATATTCAGTGACACATTTAAATTTAAAATCGCGAACGAATTCCCTTTGTCATATCTCTACTGTACAGTCAGTGTAATAGTTTGTACAAGAGAGAAAGTGATTTTCACGGGGTATTCTTTGTTATTTGCTCTAACAGGTACGTTGCGAGGAATACTTTTGATCCGCTTCATTTGGTGAGTTTTAAAATTGGTATGCTTCGACGAATACCCTATTTTGACGTTGTACTAAAATTAAAAATTAAATTTACACAGTCAATGGACTACTCGTATTCTGATGAGATTAAAAATCTTCTAAAACACGATAGAGTCGGATATATAGTTGGCATACTAGCAGTGGCTCACGGTTTCGCCCGATTTTACGATTTTCCAGATTAAAAGTAGTATATGTCCGTTGCCGGCACTGGATCTATCTAGAAACCAATTTGCTTCGACATCGGCAAATTCAGCAGTTAAGGCGCGGAGTAGTAACAAACACGGACACAGTTACACACACAAATTTTCGCATTTATAATATCAGTAGAATAAAACAATTAATAAATAGCACTCTCATCTCGCACCTTAGGGGCTCTTCAGAAAAAATATTTAATGCAAAACATAGTATATTATATAAAATTATTCCTTTGAGAATACCAAGACTGTCAGCTCTAGTCAGACATCATTAATTTTAAACCATACATTATTTCAGCACTGAGGCGTTTACTGTGTGATTTACCCAATCGGTACATACTTATGACTATAAGTCTATCTCCCATTAATGAGGTAAACAGAGATAGAACGCCATTTGCTGACATGCAAACATACCCAATAGGTATTTGACACAATCGCCTCGCTTGCTCGGTGGCTTGTCGAACCATGACAGAACACAGGATTCTGCTGCCAGTCCACTATTGGATGGATTGGCCGCCAATTGAAAAACTGTTTGTGCTAGTGAAGTAGTTAAGTCAAAGTTAGACTTCGCTAATATGTGAATACTCGCTTACGAATCAAATAATACGGCTAAGTTGCATTTTACGACCTGATGATAAAGCATGTATACTTTTACTTAGCTAGTTAGCTCTAAGTCAAAGTCAAAGTCAAAGTCAAAGCATTTATTTCATTTTGATCATAAAGTATGATGCTTATGAAAAGTCAACATTACATTTTTGTCAGCCAATTGACCTACAGCCAGTTCGCTGACGAGGTAGAGCTGTGAGAAGAACTGGCAAGAAACTCACGCCACTCTTTTCAATCGCCAGATAATTACAGTTATTTGAATGAGTTACAATTTAAACACTCAACGCAACCAAAGAACCATACAAAGTAATTATTACAAATTAACGAATTAATACAATACTAAGATTAAGGAAAGAAAAGAGAGGATTTCAATTATTTAGTTTCATCTAGTATGGTAATTTGACTACGTATTTTAATTAAACTGGTAAATGCACCTCCTGGTCACATTGCACGACAAGGTAATACTGGATTAAATATTAAATGTATGCCATGCCAAGATTGACCAATCATCCCAAGTAGCACCCGTTCACGAGCATGACGCACGGGCCAGCCATCATCACCCTCGCCATATTAGAGGGAAGGTGATGACCCGGCCAATACGGCGGTCTAAGGCGGTCACTTCATATTTTCATATCATAAGCGACACTATAGACGCAATGAGCGCTTCGTGCGACAAACACAGCACTTAATTATATTAATTCTTTGCGAACTCATGAAATAACTCACGAATAGTCTTCATATCAAATTTTATTACAGAACATAACGGACCACTCTGGTGAATTAAGTTTCTGTGGCGCAAACTAATTAATATAATTAATATATCTAATAATATTAATATTATTCACTCAATATGTGTCTTATCTAGTCATACTTCTGTTACATAATGAAAGTGTATTTATTATTTTGTGTAACGTAATCATAATAAAATTTATAACATAGATGTTTATTGAAGTGTTTGTGAAAAATAATCTTATTCGAAATATACACCTTCGATACAGGTCTTCAATTCGCCTGTTTATGAATTCATAGATTGATTTGCTCCGAAGGAAATTTAGTTTCTCTTCTAGAGACTTTATAAAGGTATATGATATATATATTGACTGGCCTGTTGGTCTAGTGGTTAGTGACCCTGACTGCTAAGCCGGAGGTCGTGGGTTCGATTCCCACCCAGGACAAACCTTTGTGTGATGAGCATGATTGTTTGTTCTGTGTCTGGGTGTTATTTATCTATAATATGTATGTATTTACAAAAAAAAAATGTATATATGTAGTATATCAGTTGTTTAGTACCCATAACACAAGCAAATATAATTGCTTAATTTGGGGCTAAATGGCGCTGTGTGTGCATGTGGTAGAATATTATATTAATATTATATGGTAGTAGATCTACGCTGGTTTCAGTATGAATAGGTCGAATCGACCGGGGAAGTACTACCCTCTCATAGAAGATCGACGTAAGAGTAGTAGTATCCGTACTATTGCGTTTCGTTCGGTAAGTGAGAGTGCCGGAGGCCCAATTTCCCGCTTTCCTATTTTTCTCAATTCCCTCAATTTTTCCTACCGCACTCCCTTCACGGTGGGCAGCGGCTTCGGTTCTTGCGACAGTTACCACTTACCATCACGTGGGCTGTTTGTTCGTCTGCCACTGGCGGCAATTAAAAAAAAAACTTCTTGCAGATTCAATGTCTACGTGTGTTAGAGCAAATTACTTCCTATAAAATTTACTATATTTATCAGGCTTGTTTTTAGCTTCAACACATTAACGGGCGATTTCAATTTTTTTCTATTTATTTAATGAAATAATAGAAAATTCTTGTACAGAATAATTCAATACGTTTAATTGGATTTAATTTCAAAATGTTTCAAGCCTTGCTTAGGAAGATACAGGAGTAACTAATATTAATATAAAAGTTACAGTACAGCTTAGAGCTCAAAGGTTGTTGGGCCTATCTGATCGAAAACTAGTAAGTTAGAGTTTGACTTGCGTATTGAGGCTTCCGTCCAAATTTGTATGTAGTACAGTCTATCCGTGAAGAGAATAGGGCCTCTAAGATTCTTGCCTGTTTTTGCTCGACTGCCTGAAGGCGGGTAATGTTTTTCGAGCGTATGTATATAGAATTATAGGTATGTATTTATGTATTTTTTTTTTATACGACTAAGGTGACAAACAGGCGTACGGCCCGCCTGATGGTAAGCAGTTACCGTAGCCTACGCTTGCAACACATGTGAGTATGTATGTCTATTTCTTTGGCACGCTATACAGCCTAAATGTCTTAATGGATTAAAATATAATTATGAGGTGTCATTAGATTTGTAATAATTGTGGGAGTGACATAAAAATGGGTTCACGGGAAAAAATGGATTTCTTTCTTTACACTTTGTTTTAAGCAGGCGGCCTTTTTGTTTTGTAATAATATAATATATTGCTTGTTTTGAGTAAAATTTAACTGTAACAAAAATACAAAATTAACTTTGCAGTTAGTTACATTTTATTCTATAAATCATAAATCAGTCTAATTTTTTGTTTTGAATATGCCAAGTCCTGTAAGTATAGTAATGGTGCTGAAGTGGAACAATTAAAGCTTATCGTCTAATAATAACTATCTTATGGAATTATCATTCTTAAATATAATATTATATTCTTAAATTACTATTGCTTTTGTACATATATTATAATGACATTATTTAAAAATAAATATTATTTACCTACACTTCTTGCTTGAAACACAGGACTACCTAATTCAGACACAGACGTTGTTAGATAGAAAAACAGTTCCTAAAAGGCTGATCAACTAAAAATTAACTAAACCCCTCTTAAATAACTATATTCTAATATCCGTCACAAATTGTAAAGTAATGTGTGGAAACTGCTTTAGATTATTGCTTATCTGTATGGTGATAGTTTTTATGTTATGTAGCATCTGTTTGTTTCCCAAAGAATAATAAATAATAATAATAATAATAATATTCTACCACATTCACACAGCGCCATCTAGCCCAAATTAAGCAATTATATTTGCTTGTGTTATGGATACTAAACAACGGATAAACTACATATAAATACATTTTTTTTTTGTAAATACATACATATTATAGATAAATTACACCCAGACACAGAACAAACAATCATGCTCATCACACAAAGGTTTGTCCTGGGTGGGAATCGAACCCACGACCTCCGGCTTAGCAGTCAGGATCACTAACCACTAAACCAACAGGCCAGTCAAATAAATAAAACTACTTAAATGGTAATTCACATGATGATTAGTGTGATTAGTTATTTTTCTTTTAACTGGGGGTAAGTTTACTTAATTTAAGACTCTATATTTGTTATTTTAATATGTATCTATGGTTTTTGAATGAATTATTAGATTTGATTACATTTGTAAATATTTTCGCCACACAAAGCTTAGTACGAGTATGGTAGCAGTCTTCAAAAATAAAAAATAGTGGATTATAGGCATTAGTGCATACATCAATGGTCTTATAAATTTTAATGCGAGTGTAAGCCGATTAAAAATGTTACAGAAATATATAAATACGTGGGATTACGTAAAATTTTATTATTGTACTAGCTGTTGCCCGCATCTCCACCCACATTAATGTCAATTATATCTCTGTTAACATTGACGATTTTATATATAAACTTTCATTCCCTCTTTCAACCTCCTTAAGACATTTTTTCGCAATAAAAGATAAACTATGTTGTTCCCCGAAGTCTAATCTATCTCTATACCAAATTTCATCAAAATCGATTCAGTGGTTTAGGCGTTAAAGCGTAACAGACAGACAGACAGAGTTACTTTCGCATTTATAATATGTTGTATATATTAGTTTAATATAGAATTTAATGTATAGCTTCCACCCGGTGGAAAAGTGAAATACAATAGGAATAAAGATTTAGCAATTTGCTTTTACTATAGCATTGATTAATTAAATTAATTTTATCTTATGACTCTTGGTACGATGTTATGTTTAGTTAATTTATACTAATATATAAAGCGGGAGAGTTTGTTTGTTTGTTTGTTTGAACGCGCTAATCTCTGGAACTACCACTCGGATTTAACATTTTTTTTGCGTATGATAGACAGTTTTCGATGAAGGCTATGTAACATCACGCTATTGGAGACGGAAGTAGAGCAGTAAGCAAAGACGCGGGTGAAACCGCGTCGCGGCAACCTAGTTATATATATTATTATAGGTGCCAAAGGACCGAATTTATGCAAAACAATCAATGCAATTGTAAGGCTCTTTTCTTGACCACTCCATTCCGTATATAAATTAAACTTAACCTCAAAAAACATATTAAATTACGTGCGATTATCGAAGTTCTAACAAAATAAAGAACTTCGTATAAAAAAAAAAAAACAGTAGTTTATAAGCAGACAATATTTATGGCCAGACTAGTTAAGGCAAAACAATAACAAACTTTTTTCGTAGGTCGCTGTACTAAATGCCAAGTATAAATAATGAATATGGTAAAATTATTACTTAAACGGTGGCCTTTCAAAACTTTACAAATATATTAATTACTAAAGGTAATTGCTAAAAGTCTAGAAAACAAAACAAAACGCGGGTACTGAAGTTGCGTTTAATTGATTTTATTTTTAAAAAGACAGCGCTACTTAGGGTCTTTATTAGCGTTTTCGTAATAGCATTTAAAAATTCTATAAGTGTCGTGTAGTGCCTAGAAAAACTAGGTAGGTACCAATCTATACTATTACATAAAGCGCAATAGTTTGTTTGTTTGTTTGTTTGAACACCCTAATCTCTGGAACTACCAAACTACCAACTATTTGAAAAATTATTTGACGTATGATAGCCCAGTTCTCGAGTAAGGTTATAGGCTATGTAACATCACGCTACTGGAGACGGGAGCAGAGCAGTTTGCAAAGACGTGGGTGAAACCGCGCTGCGGAAAGCTCATTTTAATCTTTATATTTTCATTTTTATAAATTTTATAATATTTCTGTCAAAATCGAATGAGATACTTTCTCTGAAATTTTCAGCATGATTTTTTTTACACAAGATTTAAATAAAAAAGCTCTTTATATTTTTTACTCCAGTACTAATATAAAATTTTCTTTCGGACAACATGATGTTTCGATAAAAAGATAATCTCTCAGTCCGCATAAATAAATCGTTTATATTTCATACGCAAAAATGCTACGGACGTATTTTTTTATCCTCTTAGAGGCAAAAATCTGTAAACATCACGTCGTAAGCCCGCGGTAGAACATAAAGGAGCCGAGAGCATATCGACTGCCGCCTTAATCTGCCATAAACAATCGCTACGAACAAAACTAAGCAATAGTAAATTTCAGGAAAAGTCATCCGAGGGAATAACAGCTGAATTTCGCCGATCGGGAAAACAATTTCATTAAAAAAACAACCTTAAAACCACTATCTTAGAATCGATATCACGTAAATTACTAGTTGGTGTGTCAGAGGTTATTTGTCGTGGTATATAAGGTTGTATTACGTGGACAATAGAGGTTAGTGTCGCGTGAAATAGTCGGCAGTGACATGTGACTCTGCGTTTAATCTGGTTCTGTTATTTTTCCGGTAATACATCAAAGCGGCGACTTTGTGCGCCAAATTGTATCAAAGTCGCTGATGTATGTACGATACTCTTGTATGTCTGGGAGTTCGAGTAAGTGTATGGTTGTGACGAGTAATCATATCGATATCGGGTATCGGTACCGATCACTGGTATCGACACTTTACTGTTTAATTTATTCATTGCTCTTCATTTTCTCAGTTTAATTACAATTCTAGATTTAGTGTGGAAAATGTATACTGATTCTTGAGTATCGATATTAGGAATAATAAGTATGCATACACTAAGCATGCCTTTTATGTTATTAGATAGAATCAAATATTTGTAACTAAATTAAAGTATTAAATTATCATTTTTACCACGCCATAAGTACCCCGGTGAAACAGTGGGACTCTTTCATGATCATTTTCAAAAACCTTCAACTTTTTAAACAACACTTTCAGAAATTCCAGTAAACTTGAATAATAGTCTATTGATACCTGTTACCGAATACTACTCGATATTGTAACCAGTGACCGTTATTTTAATAATATTGTATTTAGTTGTGCAAGTGTGAGAGAGGCGCCGGCGGTGGCCACTAAATTTATTTCTACTCAGTAATATAGTAATATCTTTATGATATTGAAGCAGTATCTGTATCTATTTCACTGTTTCCTTGTTTTAATCTCAGATACTTTTTAAGGGCTTTGTTCTTATTTTGTAAATATTATCTGTAAATTAATAAAGTTTATATAGATAGTTGGATTAAGTTAAGGTTGCATTTATTACTATTGCTTTTAACAGTTATCTACGTCTTAAAAGCAGTTGACCTTGTGGTAAATCTAAATTTCTAGAAGATAGAAAAATAACTACAGCGCTCCTGGTGTTTAGTCTAATAACTATTTTTTCTCATACGAATTTTATAGTCACCCTAGAGACGTGATCCATACTAATATCATAAATGCGAAAGTAATTCTGTCTGTCTATTACGCTTTCACGCCTAAACCATTGAACCGATTTTGATTAAATTTGGCATAGAGATAGAATAGACTTTGGGGAATAACAAAACCAAATTTTTATTTCGTGAAAAATGGCTTCAAGGGATTGAAATAGGGGATGAAAATTTATATAATATGTGTGTAAATGTGCGGTGCTGCGGGTAACAGCTAGTATACCAGTAAGTGAATGAATAAACCTACTGTAAATTAACTGTAATCCAAATTTGTGAATAATAATATTACCTTATTTAGTGTCTATATTCTGCAGTAAACGTCTTTATGAGGTATGTATTGCTATTGCCATCGATGCCAAATACAGCTATCAATTCATACCTATACGTATATAAACAGGTCCTGCACACAGTAATGCTGTTGAATGAAGTTACGTGTTGCGTTCGCGAGCTCTCCAAACTGCAATTTTTGAAAGGTTTTTTATGTAGACGCTACAAACTAAATTGTAGTGTCTACGCCGTAGCAATGTTCTACGGCGTAGCGTCAACGTAGCTTTGTAGAATTTGCACCGTTACTTATTGAAATAAAGGGCTGATTACATTACTATTATTATATTGTAAAATTACTGGTTATTCGGTGATTATCAGAGGTGTCTATGACCAAGTAAAATTTTATGACTTTTTAAATGCATAGCTTTTCTAAATGTATGTTATTGTGTCTTAGACATTACTATTAATATAGTAAAAATAGTAATATATAAAAAAAATTACATATTGTCGGTTATTCCGACACTGGAGCTTGATGCTCAATAAAAAATACTTAGTTTGTTATAATTTAGATGTATTGCAATAAAAATAGCACGATGTTACAATTTTAGTTGAATTTTCCGTTTAATAATGTGTCTCTAATAATGTAGAAAGTCAGTCCTCTTCTTCTTGAAAAATGTAGGTGGCAGTTTTTTCTTCGTTGATTTTATTTGTTTTCTAAGTACCGACAATTAAAGACTCCTGTCATAAATGTAATCGTAGTAATGCAAGTGCGTATTGCGCGTGATTTTATTCAGGCGCCAACATCCTCCCCGCCGTTAAAAGTCTCCGAGTTTTAACTCCTTAGATGATCCGTTACGGGCAGAGGGCAGATTCGTGTGAAGGGTCTTCGGTAGCATCCTTGGTTGGTTTGAACATCGGCCACGCGGCTTACTCCATCTGGGCCAGGAAAAAGCTTGCTGATGCGGCCCGAACGCCAACACAATGGTGGTAAATTATCCTCTTGCAGCAGTACAAGGTCACCAACCTTCAGTGCAGTATCATTGGTGCGCCATTTTGACCTATGCTGGAGCTCAGCCAGGTATTCCCTTTGCCACCTCTTCCAAAAGTGCTGCCGGATCTGTTCCAACCTTTGGTATCGCTTGAGTAGAGTTGATTTACAATTTTCTAGGCTTGGAGAGGGTAGTGCCGTTAGTGGCCTGCCAAGCAAGAAGTGCCCAGGTGTGAGGAAAAACAGGTCGTTTGGAGATGAGGACATAGGATGCAAGGGACGGCTGTTTAGAATGGCTTCCACTTGAGCAAATAACGTAGATAACTCCTCATATGTTACGTGCGTGTTGCCCATTACGCGCCTAATGTGAAATTTCGCAGACTTTACCCCAGCCTCCCAGATACCACCAAAATGGGGAGCGTAGGCAGGAGAAAATACAAATTTAATTTCTTCTTCGTTAGAAAATTCAGTAATCGCCTTACGATTTTCGTTTAAAAAGTTGCGAATATCTTTAGCCGCAGCTACAAAATTGCGACCGTTATCGCTAAATATTTCGGCAGGTTTACCTCGACGGGCGATGAACCTACGCAAAGTAGAGATGAACGCGTCCTTTGAGAGATCGCTAACCGCTTCTAAATGCACGCACTTATATCGGAGACAGATGAAAATACATAAATAACACTTTGAAACTCTTGCGCCGCGACCTTTCCTATTCAAGATAAAAAAGGGTCCGGCAAAGTCTATGCCCACACTGCGAAATGGAAAGTCCACCGTGACACGTTGAGACGGCAAGTTGCCCATTATAGGCGATAATGTTTTGCCCTGTACCTTTCTGCATTTGACGCAGTTGTGCACAGTCCGTCTAGCTAAGTGCCGACCATTGATCGGCCATATGTATTCCCTAACGCTAGCAAGAAGCAGCTGCGGGCCTGCATGTAGTTTGTGAATGTGTTCCCGTTCGAAGATTAATTTGGTAAGGTGATGTGAGGAATGCAATAGAATAGGGTGTTTACTATCAAATTTAATATTTGAAGCGTCCAGACGGCCTCCTACACGGATCAACCCAACTTTATCCATAAATGGCGTTAGTGCTATTATACTTGATCTTGAGCTAATAGATTTTTCTTTGGACAATAAATTATACTCGACAGGAAATGATTCCGCTTGAGCCTTGCGGCATAAAAGATAAAATGAGTTTTGTAACTCTTCTAAACCAAGCGTATCGGTACGCCTGAGCGTTTTAGGGTTACGTAAATTATGAAAATACCTTAAGACGTAGGCGTAATCTCGTTTTAGCTTAAATAAATTGTTATATTTATGAAATGGAATTATCGAAGTAATATTAATCTCGACAACATTAGATTTTAATTCAGGAATTTCGGACTCCTCCTGTATTTTATTAGAAAGGTCAGGCCAAGAAGATTCTTCTTTAAGCAAAAATTTGGGCCCGGACCACCACAAGCTGTGGTTTATTAGTTCTTCGGGATAAACACCGCGCGAAACTAGATCAGCGGGATTGTCTAAGGTGGGTACATGACGCCAACAAGAAATATCAGTGAGTTCCATTATCTCTGCTACCCTATTTGCCACAAAGGTCTTTAGCTTCTTGGAACTCGTGCGCAGCCAAGAAAGGACTACACTGGAATCACACCAATAGATCTTTCGTGATATTGAAAACCTTAGAGAGTCGAGAACTGTTTTTGACAACCGAGCAGCGAGTAACGCTGCGCATAGTTCTAGCCGAGGTATCGTGCAAGCCTTAATTGGTGCCACCTTTGATTTGGAGCAAAGAAGGCTAACATACGTGTTGCCTGCACTATCAAGGGACCTTGCATAGATACAAGCCCCATAGGCCTTCTGGGAGGCGTCGCTAAAGACGTGCAGTTCTATTGTTGTAGGTGAGTCACATACAACTCGTCTTGGCAAGGCCATTGTCGCTAGTAAAGGTAGATTGTTAGAAAATTTATTCCAAGCTTTTGCTGCTACTTTTGAAAGAGGCTCGTCCCAGCCAACCTTGTCAAGCCAAAGCTGCTGCATTATTAATTTAGGAACAACAATGCAGGGGCTGACAAAGCCAAGAGGGTCGAAAATTTTGAAGGATGTGGATAGTACGTAACGTTTAGTGATTATATCCTTAATTGGAGGAATTTCGAAAGCATAACTCAACCGATCTGTCTTGGGATTCCACCCCAAACCCAGAGCACTAGCAGACTCACTAATAATGAGAGTGTCTGTAGAATTTTCAGAGCAGCATTTAAGAACCTTTGATGAATTAGATTTATACTTTCGCAAGTTAAAGCATCCCGCTTTCAGGGCTTCTGCTATGGATTTTTGAATAGATATCAAATTTGATTCAGAATTACATCCGGTGATTAAATCATCAACGAAGAAGTCGCTTTGAAGAATAGTTTTGATATTAGCATCTGCACACTCCTCCCCCAACTGCCAAAGACATCTTGTACTTAAGTAGCTTGCACTTGCGAAACCATAAGTGACAGTATTCAAACGTAACACCTTGAGAGGCCGATGCTCATCCTCTCTCCACAGAATAAGCTGAAGATTACGATCAGCCTCATCTACTAATATTTGACGATATAGTTTCTCTACGTCTCCTGCCAAAATATATTTGTAGAAACGAGCACGAATTAGAATAGAGAAAAGAGAGTCCTGAATTTGTGGGCCTACCATTTGGATGTCATTGACAGATAGGCCAGAAGTTGTGCGAGCCGATGCATCAAAAACGACCCTAATTTTAGTAGATTCACTATTTTCCTTGAATACGGGATGGTGAGGTAGGAAATAGCATAAGTGAGACTTTATATCGTTAAAGGATATTTCCGACAGATGACCTAGTTCAGCGTACTCTGTCATAAATTGTAAGTATTGCAACTTAACCTCTGGCTGTCTCCTAAACCGTTTTTCCAGGTGAAAAAACCTTTTTTAGCCAAGACGTAAGAGTCACCAAGACAATCAGGTGAGTCATTGAGGGGTAGTCTGACGCAAAATCTACCATTGTCTAGGCGGTAGGTGTGTTGCAAGAAGTGTGTTTCACATGCTAGTTCGCTTTCGGTTTTATAGGACCTTGGCGGAATTTCTTGTAATTCCCAAAATCTATTTAGATTATATTCTAAGCTGTCAACATTAGAAAAGTTATTTAGTATGATGTGTTTGCATTTAGAGTTATCTTTGGGTTGCTCAAGCTGTAAGGTACCACCAATCAGCCAGCCGAACTTTGAGCTGTGTAGCTTAGGATGATTTGGACCCAAAGATCGACGTTCACAACCCAAAATGTCCCAAAATAAATCTGAGCCTATAAGTACATCTATGTCAGAAGGCTGATAGAATTTAGGATCTGCTAGGATAACATTACTTGGGATATTAAAAGAACTGATGTCTATGAGTGAGCTTGGAATTAGACCCGTCAGTTCCTTCATTATATAAAAATTGGAGATAACACTGAATGATGTATTTTGCGAATTTAATTGGGCAATGCAATACTCAGTTATCACACCTGAGTCATTGTTGCCAAATCCGATTACCTTAGTAGCGTCAGTGGAATGACCCTCCAATGATAACCTTTGTTTCAGGCTTGCACTTAAGAAGGAGGATTGACTTCCACAGTCAAGTAGGGCGCGTACTATTTCACCTTGGTTAGTGTTAGGGTTAATTACTTCAATTAAGGCAGTAGACAGAAGTGCACGTTTGTCATTTTGATTGTTGCAATTCATTAAAGTCTCAGAAGTGACATTGGTGCTAGTCGAGTCAGCCTGTGTATCAGTAGGACGATGTAATAAGGTGTTGTGTCGCTTATTACATTCGCGGCAACGCCCACTACGACATGTAAAGGCCGAATGACCAGATCTTAAGCAGTTGAGGCATAATTTTAATTTAGTTGCCTCGGCTATACGTTCATTTATGCCTTTAGCTTTAAACGGTAGACAGTCATAAATTCTGTGATCAGCCTTGCAATAAGAACAATGATATGACGAACACGATTGTACCTGGCTACTGCTGTTAGTATATGCGTGTGACTTGGATTGAGTGCTATTGTGTTTCCTTAAAGGACCGTCCGAACGTTGTTTTTCATGCATCGGTTTAGAGACGCTATCTGACTTGTTGCGGCGCAATGACTCAATGACAGCTGCACGTTCGTTTAAAAATTTATTAAAATCCTTAAGTGTAGGGGTGTCAGTTTCCAACGCGTTACGGTACTCTTCCCATCGCGCAGATGTGTTATTGTCTAGTTTGGAGGAAGCTAAGTGGATTACTAGAATATCCCAATGCTCAGTAGCCTGTCCTAAATTAGAAAGTGCACGCAAATGCCTATTCACATGGTCCACTAAGAAACGCAACGATGTCTCAGACGCCTTGCTAATGATATCAATGTTAAATAGCTCCCGGAGGTGATGACTAATTAGTAAACGTTTGCTATTGTAACGCTCAAGCAACAGGTTCCAAGCGACGAGATAATTATCGCCAGACACTTCTAGACTTGAGATGGTTCTTGCCGCTTCGCCTTCCAAGTAAGAGTTTAAATAGGTAAATTTATTTACTGGTAAAATTTTCTTATTGTTATGGATTAAAGATAAGAACGTGTCACGAAATTCCATCCATCGTAAGCATGAACCATCAAATTTAGCTATCTGTATCATGGGCAACTTGAAACTTAGTGCATTGTGATCATGACCACCATCACAATGGCTTGCATCATGAGAACAGCTAGTGTCATGGACACCCTCATCTCTACTGTGCGTTTGTAACAAAGTTTGTGCCAACACAATTGAGTTGACAAACTCGGCCTCAATGAGCTCTCTGTCTTCTAACTCATCAGACAGGTCATCAGAGTTTAAAATTTCAATTTTACTTTGTACATCATCAAATTTTGTAAATAATGCTTCAAACTTGCTAAGTTTGAATGTAAGTTCCGTCTTTTCTATAGCAGTAAAAGAATCTTTAAGTGATAGTTTCTCTAAATAATTTTTAAATTTAGTTACTTGGCCTTTGACGGAGCTACGCCTAACATTAAGTTCAGTCAGGCTCATATCATCATAGCCGGTACCCATGACGATACGGTATTATAAAATAATTTATCAATTTAATTACAAGGCGATAGCTGCTTATTCTCAAACGTAATTCTAACGAAAAAAGAATTAAACTTGTAATAACAAAATAAGTTAAGTTTAAAATAAAGTTAAAAGTTGTATTTAAATTTAAAATAATAATTTAAAGTACGCTCACGTCCCTTCTTGGTGATACCTGCCGCACGGAAGGCCGCAGCGTGTAGCTCTGCCTGACCTCTAGACGGCTACGGGTACTGCGGAGTGAAGCGGGCAACCTGGAAGCGTTCGGCAAAATAATGTTTATACCGAATTAAAACTATAAGGCACAGCAGCCTGTAAAAAATTAGTTCATATACACAAAAATATGACTAAGTATCTACTTATTTTATGGAATGTACGTAGATCCTTTAGAAAAATTGATAAACTAACTTGAATGAACAAAAGAAATGTTATTAAAAGTAAAAGATTTGCTAATAATATTGCAATTATATGTAGCAAAGGACTATAATGTAAAGGAAACCCACTAACTATGTTGTACACCACGTTTACATGTTACGTGTTAACATAACCTTGACGTCATGACCTTTGTAAATTTGTACAAGTGAAAAACACAAAGAAGAGAAAGGATTGTAGGTAATGAGGTTTATTTGGATCTTAGGAGTGAAAGGAGGCACTTAGCTGCAATAATTCTGATGCGCTGCGGAGTGACGTTGCATGTGACGTCAATCTCCGGCGGTTGTAAAAACTTGCATGCGCCAGTTCCGAAATGATTAGGTAGGATGACTGTAGCTTCCTCCAAAGGCTGAATGCGGCACGATGCTGACCGGCTAATGGCTGCGGCGCTGTGCTGACCTATATCAGCTCGACTTTGGTTGAATCTACCAGTCTTCAGATCTTGTCCTGTCACGGTCGCCAATTATGTCGGTTATTCCGACACTGGAGCTTGATGCTCAATAAAAAATACTTAGTTTGTTATAATTTAGATGTATTGCAATAAAAATAGCACGATGTTACAATTTTAGTTGAATTTTCCGTTTAATAATGTGTCTCTAATAATGTAGAAAGTCAGTCCTCTTCTTCTTGAAAAATGTAGGTGGCAGTTTTTTCTTCGTTGATTTTATTTGTTTTCTAAGTACCGACAATTAAAGACTCCTGTCATAAATGTAATCGTAGTAATGCAAGTGCGTATTGCGCGTGATTTTATTCAGGCGCCAACACATATAAAGTATGGATTTATTAAAAAAAAGGTCATCTATAGCAAGCCTGATGTTAAGCATTTAATATGCGTTATCTGTATAGGAAATTGTATTTTTGTATAAAAGCTCACTCTAATATATTTTTTAAACAAAATGAAAATTTGCAATGCAACTCGGTTTTATACCTGGTTAATTGATTATAAATCATTTTATATGGTGCTTTATTTTATTTTTACGTAGCATATGCTGAGGTAATACCTTTCAGACACATTTGAAGCTGTTTGTATTTTTAGTTTTGTTCTTGTGTTATTATTATGTTTTTGTGTCTAATAAAATTTTATTTCTTTCTCTTTCTCATTCTTTGGTTGGCTTGGTTATATCAAAATTTGTAATTATCTGGCGACTTGAGTTTCTTGCCAGTTTATTTCTTTGCTCTCCCTTTGTCTATTGATATTACTTTGCTTATAAAGCTTATAAATATCCTGTACCTAAATAAATTTGACTTTGACTAACCAGCTACGAGACTGAGCCAACAAATTTTAAAATCTTTAATAAACGTAGTGCCCGTCTCATACATAGCAATAGCTGCATTTCATAGATGGTTGTTGACAAAAAGCTCACAAACGGGGGTCGAACCGAACTCTTTTACTTTTATTGTACGAACGCGAGCCAAGAGATGGACCAATCCACCCCTCCCTTCTCCCAACCGTACGGCGCGCCTGTACGGTCGAGATTGCAGTGTTAACACTAAATTGATTTTAAAATTCTATTCTTTTGTTGGAGTGTTGGAGCTTCGTATATGTATGTATGTGACGTCATATATTGGTTAGTGACGCCAGATTTTCATTTTTATTTCCGAGTTTTAAAGTAAAATCATTACATTTTTAAATTATTTGATTTAATGTAGTCTAGCGATTAAGGTGGTCGCCTAACCACTACTTTTACACTGAGTGGGTTCGATTTTCACTCACAAGGAGTCAGTCGGAGAGTAAAAAGTATTTACATGACTTTAGTTCTAATTAATGGGTAGTTATGGACCCACAACGAATAAAATTATTTATAACACAATAAAGTTAAAATTTAAACAACAATTTTGAAACATTGTATAAAACCCATCATATATGATAATAAAGAATATTAATATTATATTTGCGGATGAAAAGAATTTAGGCGTTCTTCAAGTAGGTCAAAACACATTACAAAGCAGAGCTCAAGTTATAACAGACGACTTAACATTTAACTCTAAACCAGTATTACTAGATCTCTTCGTCAGAAAGAAAAACAAACGTGCAAGTCTTGAAAAACAACAGATTTCTGATGTTTTTAATACATGTTTACTTAAAACGGTCATAAAATATATAATTCCCCTATAAGGCTAGCATATGCTACGGTGACTTCATTGCAAAATTGCGTCAAAGCACAAAATAGTTGTAGTGACAGTGCGTTGCGATGGGACCCGCTTGTAGTGTACGATAGTTCATATAATAAAAATAAAGTTTTAATATCACGGTAGGCAGTGGCTTCGTAGAACTTTTGGAATTGCTGAAATCCATGAGCGACAGATGCCACTTACCAGCAAATGGATTGTTGGCTCGTCTGCGCTGTAAGCAAATAAAAAAAGGACTATTTTTGTTATGCGGTGCGATGCGGTGCGGCTCAACGTATTGATTTGCGCGAGCCTTTACTCGTCCCCCTCCTTTGACAAATCTTTAACGCGAGAATTTTCCGTTTACGAGTGTGCCATTAATAATAAATTGATTCGATCGAAATAAGCCAGTGTAATGGCGCGAGGAGGTCCCGGAATAACGCTTCACAGCAGTAATACGCTATACATAATATATGCAGTCATATTCATTTTAGGGTAAGCAGAGTTTAGTGGTTGGTTTGGACCTTTTTTGTAATTGGTTATTGTACTGATTGAACTGTGGTTAAGGCCTATTATGACGCAGTTTCCAGCTGTTGTATGTTAGAGATGAGTGTTGGGTACGCAGTTGTGTCTGTGATTGCATTTTACTCTAGTATTAAAATCTTAGGGCCTGTTCAACTACTAGCTGATAAAGTACCCGATAAATATCTAACAGATAATTTGTTGAAAACTCATTTATCTCTGTCAAAATATCGTCTGGATAGCTAAGTAAGTGTTATCCGAAGGTAAGGGCCACCGCTTATATTGACTAGCTATCAGCGGCGCGGCTTGATTCACGTCTTTGCTTGCTGCTCTGCTCCCGTCGCCAGTAGCGTAATGTCACATAGCCTATACACTTCCTCGAGAATTGGGCTATCTTAGGCAAAAATAATTTTTGAAATCCGACTGGTAGTTCTAGAGATAGGCGCGTTCAAACAAAGAAACAAATTCTTCCGCTTTATATATTAGTATTGATATCGTTCATATTAAAATAGTTTCTCGAAGTTTTTTGTCCATTTTAACAGTTATGTTTCAAGGATTAGAACACAAAAGAAGTCATTAAAATGACTAATATATCATAATTCATAATAACAAATCTGTTCGATAACGAAGCTGTTTGTGGCTGGGCTGAAACAATTTAAAAAAAGATGGCGGCATAATCTCAGTATGAGAATAAATATAAAGCATGGTTTGCATGCGCAAACTCAAACTTTTTATTGGTTTACCTCAGTGGCATAACGAGAGTTCGTGCAAGATTGTAGAGTTTCTCGAAATTGTTCTAAAAGGTTCAAAACAACTCTGATCTATATAATTAGGTCGGATTTCCAATTCTACAATTTATTTATATTAATCTTCTAAAATCACTGTACTTTAATTTCACTCTTAGACTCCACCGACTACTATAAATAAAAATTATATTTTTTTTAACAATAAAATATGACAAAAATGATACGTATGGACAAAATCACGACTTTTTTTATTTATTTTTTTATATTAGCCTACTACAGTGACCCCACTCTGCCTGATGGTAAGCGGTTAATGGGATCCAGAAGTGGTGGACACCATTCCAATAGCGAAATACTGGTATAGTGGCCACTATACCAGTAGTTTCGCTACCAATATAGCGGATTAGTGAGATGCTTTTTACATCCCGCTTTTAAGTGAGGCGTGAATAATCGCAAGTCTTTTAAAAAGATCCAAGATCATAATTAGATGGACTTGAATATTAGTATCGATGATTATTCCAAGTTTCACTTTCGAGTTTTATACGAACATTACTATTACGTGACGTTTATAAATGTTCGCCGAACATCATCCACGAACATTTTACAAATACATTTTTCGATTTTCATGACAAAAATTGTTATGTAGCAAAAAGTATTTTTCGCTCATGCATACCCGTCTTTAGATGTTTAGTCTCAAACCGCTGGGTGAGATGTAGGTGATGTGCTCTCATGAATAAATCAGGGATGCGAATGGACCAACATCGCTCATCAGGGCGTCAGCAGATAAATCTTGTGATATCTTGTTATGCTAAATAAGAACAGCTGATGTATTAATTAATGAATTAGGGTACGGATACCTGTTGTTAACCATGACCTTTTGTAAATTTATTTTTAACTATCGATTTTCCGTCAGGCATTATAATATTATTTGTAAAATATATATACGATCGAATTGAGAACCATCCTCCGTTTTTGAAGTTGGTTAAAAATGAGTTAAGCTTATTTACTTTTGTAGAGGCATTACTGCAGATTAACCGAATACCTAATAGTTTTATAGCAAATTCGTCAATTCTTATATTTTATAGAAATTTGTGACTATTGTTTTATTGTTGCTGTCTTATGACAGTATTAGGACGATATTTAAAATATAAAAAATATTTCAATGATAAAATAACGAGAAAGGCATCCTGAATTTGTGTGTAGACATTATATCAATGTGTTTCCATAGCATTTCATAAAATGTCATTCACGTTTTAATGTAAGTACTTAAACTACCACATATTATTAGGTCGAAATTTCACAACAATAATACAAATACACAAACACAGCTCATTTTCAAATAATGCGACGTTATTAAACCTTCATTCTGCATTTCACGTTAGCGAGCTGTTAAATTAATTTGATAGTTGCAGTGCCGACAACGGGCACTGCCACCCTACTCATTCCGCGCAATAACGACTTGCGATATTTATGTTTTAAGATTCGTCTCATTTCAGAGCACATTTGTCTACAAATTAGTTTCGAGATTGTTATTATTGCAAAATTTACATAGCCTGCATATAGCTTTACGATGTTTTCTCTGAAGGGGTGGATAGAAGTGTGTTATTATTACCTATCTATATTAAGACTGATGTTATTAAAAGATGAACAAATTGAAATATTACGAATATAACTTCAAAATATAAATATATTTTTTAAACATAATAATTACTAAAAGCCTTGTGTGATGCTGTATCTGTTTGTATTTTGTCAAAGATGCAGGTCAATAGTGCATACGGTACGAAAAGAAACACTCGTACTAGAAAAAATTCATGTGTCATTGGAGACTTTACAAACAAGTACAAAATACTATCCAGATTCAGCTCAAATATCAATAGATCACATCAAATATTTGTACCGTATTACAATTGAACCTACAACCTTGTACACAGTCACACCGAGACAGCCGTGCCACTATACCACACGCACACTGATCAGTAAGTCGACATTGAGACATAAAGTCGATCGCAATCAGAGTCCTCGTCACTCCCGTATCTCACAACCTCCAAGACCTTATTCAATCAATCAATGAGATTTAAAATATCTCTTTGTCGATGCTATCCAGATTTTAGGTTAAAATTTATTGCCAGTTAAGTCTCAGGGCTTACAAATATGTTAGTGTAAATTTTTAAGGGACTTTTTTAACTGAATATTTGGGATAAACCTGGGAAGACACATATTGACACTTGTCTGGTATCGAATCCTCAACCTCTTGCATAAGAGGTAGGTCCCGTAATCATTATTCTATCGTAACAATCATACGAACAAATTCTACGAAATTATCCATTTATCAGTAGTTGAAGTACATATACACAATAATGATGGCATTATCTCGGAAGGAATACGTAGAAATATTAAACCCTATAACTAGCTATATAAGGTCCCTTGTAATGGAGGCGCCGGCACAACTCCAAAGTATAATATTTCCTATATTTTTTTGCTGTCGTCAGTGACAGACGAACAAACAGCCCACGTGATGGTAAGTGGTAACTGTCGCTCATGAACGACTCAGAGTCATCTCATCAGCTCATTGTTCCTGTAGTGCCAGGGACTCTGTAAGGGCACTGCCTACCGTGAAAGAAGTAGGTAAGTGAAAGGAGGTGAGGAAAAAGGAAGTGAGGGGAATTTTGCCTATTTTAATATCCTTAATTGTCTTGTACGATACCTTCAGACATAACAGAGGGGCCTGGACATGGCATAAATGTTAATAAAATAAAATAGATTAAAAAATATATGGGATTGAAAACCTAACGACAATGTTGGTAGAGGCAATATTTATTCGTCTGCCATACGGGGCAGGAATTGATTTGCTTCTATATAAAAGACTTGAACGTGTGGTCTCTTTCAGTAAGAGCGTCCACCAGGTAACGACAATCAGCGTTACATGGTAATAAATATCTAATTATATAATGAGCTTGTTAACAGTGACTTTGGCAAACCCCATGCTTTGTGAAAAGTGTGTCCTAAAGATGTCTTCTTGTTTCAATCCACCATAACTACCCACAACGCCTTCTAGACTCGAAGTAAACTTATATTATAGCTTGTGTTATGGCATCTAGAATGCGGATATAAATACTTAAATCCAATTTTTTGTAAATAAATTCTTATAATAAATTCAAACACCCAGACCAATAAAAATAGTCATGCTTACGCACACAAATATTTACATTGAGCGAGATTCGAACCTGTGACCTCAAAATACCACCGAACCACAGAGACAGTCAATTCCATGTTAAGTACAAGTTCCATGTTCATTTTAATTTCAAAAGCTTATTTCTAATATTATTATATTTTATTCTTTTATGCTATGTGTATAACAAAATATAGCTGATATAAATAAGATCTCGATGTAAATAAAGTGCTGGCTGAGAGTCGGCTCTGTAAGGGAAAATGTTGTCCTATTTGTGTGGACTTACCCCTGTCCTCTTTCCTGTTAATATGAATTATGGCATATTGTTGGGATTATACGGGCACCCATAGTTTTGCGGAACTTGCTAAATATTGTTTAATAGATAACTAAAAAATGTAAATATAAAATACCTTTGCTACGTTTGTGCCTTTTTTGGGGTGTGTACAATAAAGATTAATTTTGTATTTGTGGTTTTAAAATGGCTAGAATTATGTATGCAATATAGATGAAATAAATATAACTGACTAAAAACAATTCTTCGTAGATTAGATTAGATAGAAGAGAGATTAGATTACACCTGAGTTTCATTAGTTTTCTTGCTTGTCTGCCAATAAAGTTCATTAAACATTACATTTTATTTCTTATTGTATACAAAATCCAAAGCATTCACACAGCAAGTGATCAACGTCGTCAATGTCACATCGTTTTACATAATACTATCCAGTTGGTAATCGAGAACCATCAATATAGCGATCGGAGGATTTTATAAATCCTTGCCCATAGAAAACAGACTCTGTTAAATAGGATGCTTCAGTCCGCCGGGCTTCGAAGACCCCTGTGGCGTTCAAAGTGTTGAATAGGGTAGGGTTAGGAGACAACGACATGTTTTCTACAGTTGAAAGCGATTCAGTCATTATGTTAGCATAAGGTTATATGTGTTGTGACAGTTTTTTCTATGTTTATAACTCAGGGAAAGGTAACAGTTTATTAATCTAAACTAATATTATAAGGAGAAAAGATCTTTTTTTTGTAAGTTTGTTTGTTTGAATGTTGCGATTTAACTCAAGATCTAAGTAATCGATTTAAAAAAATCTTTCATCTTTAGAAAGCTACAAATAAGACGGGTAATATAGGTAACATTTTATTTAATTAACATATTTTTTAGTTTAACATATTTTCAGTCATTTTCAAAATTTTAATATTTTAAGCACCTTTGTAAATCTGAATGATGCAATACGTCACTATACGACTGGTCTGTTGGCCTAGTGGTTAGTGACCCTGACTGCTAAGCCGGAGGTCGTGGGTTCGATTCCCACCCAGGACAAATCTTTGTGTGATGAGCATGATTGTTTGTTCTGTCTGGGTGTAATTTATCTATAATATGTATGTATTTACAACAAAAAATGTATTTAAGTAGTATACCAGTTGTTTAGTACCCATAACACAAGCAAATATAATTGTTTAATATGGGGCTAGATGGCGCTGTGTGAATGTGGTAGAATATTATTATAATCATTACTATTGCTTTGATATTTTCGGTAGGCGTTTGTTATGAGACCGAATGAAACTCATGATACTGAAGTAAAGCAAGGGTGAATGTCTAGTCGATATATAAAAAAAAGTATAAAATATCGTAACATTGTTATCATATAACATTATCCGATGCGCAGTCATCACAAATCCGCATTTTCAATCAAAATAAACGTCGCACCCGCTTATTGTTTTAATTAAATCGCTGAAATAAACGCGCGATACATCACGATATCGCGCGAGGTCGCGTTGACGCGCGATATTTTACGATATCGAGCGATCTACAAAATTAAAATACACATGTTAATCCGCGCGGGTTATCGTGGGAATAATGTTACCATTGGAATATAAGTTAACGATAGCGGGAATAGTTTTGTTTCTATATAGTAATGTATCTTTAAAGAGACGTTTTTGAGATTAAGCTACAATAACTAGCAATATTGGTGTGGATTAGTTACTCCTATATCTTGTTCACCATTAGGCTCAGCAGAGTTATTTTAAAAGTTAAAAAAAATTGGATTCCACTGACTGCTTACCATCAGGCAGAGTGGATTCACTTTGGTAGGCTAATATAAAAAAAATTACTACCTCTGTGCTTCGGTGGTACTGTGTAGAGACGATTCCCGCTCAGTGTAAATATTTGTGTGCATGAACATGAATATTTGCATTGGTCTGGGTGTTTCTATGTAGGGTATATGTATGTATTTACAAAAAAAAAGTATTCAAGTATGTATTTTCGCATTCTAGAACCCATAACACAAGCTATATTATGCTTACTTTAGGTCTAGATGGCGTTGTGTGTAGTTGTTGTGATATTATATTATTTTTATTTTATTAATTTAAATAATGACATGCGCTGAGAGATATTAGACCGTTTTGTAGTATATCTGTTCTAAGGAACTGTTTTTTGAATTTGGAAAAAAGGACTCGACATTAAAATTACCAGCTAAATTTACTATGTGCGCTCCCAAACTTAATTTCTTTTACATTTATAAAGTTGAATATGGCAGAAAAAGCATGAAAGTAGAATGTGTGGAATTAATCTGTCAGATAGGGTAAGGAATAGAGTGATAAGAGAAGAATGCAGATTAAAAGATAATAATAATAATAATAATAATAATATTCTACCACATTCACACAGCGCCATCTAGCCCCAAATTAAGCAATTATATTTGCTTGTGTTATGGGTACTAAACAACTGATATACTACTTATATACATTTTTTTTTTTTGTAAATACATACATATTATAGATAAATAAAAAAAATAAAAAGATGATAATATAGGGACTAAAATGGAAAGCAGTAAGTAAAGGTTATTTGGATATGTGGAAAAAATGATTTTATTTTTGTTTTTTTTATACGACTTTGGTGGCAAAGAAGCATACGGCCCACCGGATGGTAAGTGGCAACTGTCACGTATAGAGATGGCTGTGGTTGTAAAGCATTACGAAAGTAGTAATGCTTAGAAAACACAATCAAATCAATCAAATCGTTGCCGATCAGGGAGAAGGGGATAAGAAAAGAAAAGGGAAAAGGATCAGGACCTGAGGGTATTTGGGCTGCCGGTACTCTCAGATGGAAGAAGGATAGCAAAAGGTATTGCTTTGGAGCCGAAACGCCTAGAAAACTACAGTAGTAATCCTATAGTAGGATGTTCGTGGTGTGAGAGGTGACTTCGCGCCGATATAAAGCCTACAAACGAATCGACAACAGATACAATGCATATCTGCGCTGTTTTCTTTGTGAATAACAATATGGGACCAGCGTGAAATAACTGTATGGTTTATGTTGGATATTGTATATCGTGGCTTTGTTTCTACGTGTCGTATGTAAGGTATAGATTGAGAGGACGATTTTTATCAATATTTTCTTTTTGAATTGTTCACTAGGGATTACGTCCTGTCGTTGATGACATATAGATATTCTATAACGGATAGAAAGTACCTACACTTGGATTTTCGACGTAAATGTAATTTAACGATCACTTAGATCTTATGACTTATGTGTTAATCTTTCTATACTTAAATTTTTTTTTTCGTATGATGGCCCAGGTCTTGAGGACGGTTATAGGCTATGTAACATCAAGCTACTGGTGACGGGAGCGGACCAGTAAGTAAAGATGCGGATGAAACCGCGCCGCGGCAAGATGGTACTATTATATAAAGCGGAAGAGTTTGTTTGTTTGTTTAAACGTGTTAATCTCTGAAACTACCAGTCAGATTTGAATTATTCTTTTTGCGTGTGATAGCCCAATTCTTGAGGAAGTTATAGGCTATAAAGCATCACGCTACTGGCGACGGAAGCAGAGCAGTAAGCAAAGACGCGAGTGAAACCGCTCCACGGGATGCTAGTGTGTTAATATGCGAAGAGTAAGGAGTTTTTTTTTTTTTTTTTTTTTTTTTTATATTGTAGCCTACCAAAGTGACTCCACCCCGCCTGATGGTAAGCAGTCAGTGGAATCCAGAAGTGGTGGCCACTATACCAATAGCCATACTCTTAAACTGCTGGTATGGTGGCCTCCACTATGGCGGCTGGGAATGGGGTTAGAGGAAGGGAATGAGGGAGGTGAGGAAAGAGGAAAGGGGGGAAATTGGGCCTCCGGCGCTCTCACTCACCGAACGAAACGCAGTAGTACGGATACTACTACTCTTAAGTCGATCTTCTATGAGAGGGTAGTACTTCCCCGGACGATCCGGCCCATTCATGCTGAAATCAGCGTGGATCTACTACCGTGTAAAGTAGTTATTTTTCCCAATGAATGAGGGCAACTTACGCCCAGTTAAAGCAACAAAACTTGTTTGTAACTTCAGTTATGGATGTCTTAGGGCAAGATTCACAGACCGCACTTTGACTTTACTTTGATGCAAAGATCTACTTTGTACCAAAAATATGTTTCTTAGGCCCAGATTCACAATCGTGACTTTACTTTACAGCAAAGGCACCTTCGCAAAGTAAGCTTTGTATTGCCGAAGATTTTCAACTTCATATTCAAACATATTTTTGGTACAAAGTAGATCTTTGCATCAAAGTAAAGTCAAAGTGCGGTCTGTGAATCTTGCCCTTAGATTACTTGAGTTTTTCAAACAAATATTCAGCATAACTTAGAAAAGCCACAGGCTATTGATTAGTTGACTTTAAGCGGTTAAAGTAACCCTAAAATCAAGTAGTTAAACTATTTACCACCGTAAATGCTATAAAAATGTACAATACGTTTCACTACATTTTGTAAGTAATGTACCACGTACACTGTAATATCGCCATCGATTTCAGTATTTCCAAAACTGCTTCAATTTTAACTTTAAATTTGAAATAAAACAATTTGAGATGCAGATATGAATAAAATGTTAATACGTAACTGTAATAGGATTGTAGAGTTATAAACACAATATGGTATTATATATTTGGCGGCGGACATTAAGTGTAAAGTGTGAGAAATATTTGCGTACGAGTCGCTATAGATCAACGCGCCACCACGGGGGGCTGACACAATGAAGTGTAACGCAGTAATACAACAGACTTAAAAATAATAAGTTAGTGATTAAAAGATTAATATATTACTGATGATTTCTGTGACTTTACCATGAGTTAATAAGGTACATGAGAAAAGTATCAACTTTTCATTAATTACGGCATATGCTGTATGTATAATGAACAGCTCTTCTAGTGTTTAGTATACAAAATTTTCTTGACACTGGGAAAATTACACACAGTAACTTTTGGTAGAAATATTGGTATAAAGCTTTAATTAAAGAAATAACTTTGATGGTGAGTAGATAGTGTTTATTACAAAATAGATGCCTGATGTAGGCAAAATTCTGTAACTCAGGGCACCCGCTTCATCAGGAAGACTGCTTATTTATCTGCTACGTTTAAAACTAAACAAAGCAATTCATATTATATCTAGTGCATAAAATTTAAAGATATAAGTAAATAGTACTTCTGCCTGTCCCTGTACAGTAACGTTGGCTTGTGTCTAGTATTGTCGCGCCAACTCGTCATCCCACCGCCGTTATACACACATACGCATCAAGTGAATACTGAACAAGTTTGGCAACCACTATAGTGTAGAGAGATCCAGGAAACGGGATATTTTGAAAAGCGTGATTGTGAATAAAGAATTGCTTTTATATAGGCATAAAGTTGTGGCAATTTTTAACATAACTTCAGGCCTCTTTTTAAAAGGTAAGCTGGCGTTTATAACACTTTTCGCCAACTAGATTGTATATTAGAGTGAAATCTAATAACAGTTTATTCGACAACCCGGAGATCGAATTCTGAACTCCTGCGTCGCACTCCGTATATTATGCTGTCACGCACAGAGAGAGTGAAATTCTGTGTAATATTTTCAATTAATATTAGGACAAAAACGAAGAAGAAAGAAATCACCTTACCATTATATGGGTATAATGCAAAGAAGAGAAAGAAATAGATTAAGAATAAAAAAACAAAAACGCGGTACCACAGATAAGGTGAACGAACTTTCTACAACAGAGTCATTGCTATACAAATAAAGCCTTATAAATCCCTGTTATTCTTTCAACTACTAGTTTGTTTAGGTACATTGATACGGAGTGACAATGAGGCTGTGTTGGCATTGGCACCGGTTTTGTTTGTGCTTTCAGGACGACAATAGTAGCACTCATTCCCGAACTAAATACTAGGATTGTGGAGATAATAGTTGAATAAAACACGAACATGGGATAAGGTCTATAATACATATTAATTGTACCATCTGGATTACAACATAATACATACATGCTTGATTAATTATATATTTGAATGTGTTTCGTGTGAATAAACATTGTATTAACACTCTAAGCGTAGCTGAGTTTTAGGCTGGCAGATCTAAGCACAGTTGGAATTGCCATCGATACGCTAAGAAGGAGATATTTATAACACATACACACACAAAGTCTATATAAATACACTATGGTCGTTTTGGGAGATGGTATTCAAAGTCCGTTTAAAAAAATGCATGCGTTGGTAAGGTTTTAATTGCTTACTAAAGTATGAAGTACTGAACTGTTTGGTTCAAGACTCAATACTTAATACTCAATACTTAATATTTTATTTGCGTTCCACAATGTAGATAAGATGTTACAGATATATATTACATGGCATCATTATGGACTCTATAAAATATCTTAAAACAAATTTATTTATAGCGAAATTCAGTTCGTGAAGCCTTATTGGCACGTGTTCACAACGTGTTAAAGCCTTATACGTTTACGTCACAACTTTGAAATATATACCATTAAAATGAACAAAATAATGACATACACAGTTATATTTTTATACCCGCAAGGTCGTCCTAGGACATTATATTCCCACTGTAAACTTTCTTTGATACGAAAAAGGTATTTTATACAAATTTCACCATGCTTGATCGAGAAGGAAAAGAGAAAGGAAAAAAGGAAAGGAAGAGGACCGAAGGGGTAGTTAGGCCTCGTACACGCTCTTAGCGAGCGAAACGTATTAACTAGTATGGAAACTAATACTTTACGCCGATACTCTTTTTTTTTTTTTTTTTTTTTTATAGTATAGCCTACCAAAGTGACTCCACCCCGCCTGATGGTAAGCAGTCAGTGGTATCCAGAAGTGGCGGCCACCATACCAAAAGCTATCGTTTTAAACTGCTGGTATGGTGGCCTCCACTATGGCGGCTGGGAATGGGGTTAGGGGAAGGAAATGAGGGACGTGAAGAAAGAGGAAAGGGGGAAATTGGGCCTCCGGTGCTCTCACTCACCGAACGAAACGCAGTAGTACGGATACTACTACTCTTAAGTCGATCTTCTATGAGAGGGTAGTACTTCCCCAGACGATCCGGCCCATTCATGCTGAAATCAGCGTGGATCTACTACCGTGAAAATTATGAGGTCGATACTTTTATAACTGATTCGGCCCATTCATGCTGAAGCCAGAAAGCATCTACTACTCATAGATGTTGGTACTATCTGTATATTTTTATAAGTCTTGTAATGAAAGTGTTTAAAAATGTAAAAAATGACACATAAAAATATTTATATATTAATCCAACATATATTTTCCACGAGATCCACGCTGGTTTTAGCATGAATGGGCCGGATTAACCGGGAAAGTACTACCCTTTCATAGAAGATCGACGTAAAAGTAATAGTATCCGTACTATTGCGTTTCGTTCGGTGAGTGAGAGCGCCGGAGGCCCAATTTCTCCCCTTTCCTTTTTACCCACTTTCCTCGATCCTTTTACCTGCCCCACTCCACGGTAGGCATTGCAGGAGCAATGCTAGGGACTCTGAGTCGTCCATGAAGGACAGATACCATTTACCATCACGTGGGCTGTTTGCTCATTTCATTGGTAATAGAATCAAAATTAATACATATTTTTTACTATTATATAACAAACAGCGCTTACTTTAATCAGGAATAGAAGCAGGGTCCTCAATTTAACTAAAACAAACAAACATGTGAATCACATACATAATACACAAACTTCATATGTTTTGTGTTTCAGTAAAAATCGTCGGTTGTACCCCGCGGCGGTAATTGCTTTATGAAAATATTGTGTAGCTGGTGTGAAACTACGAATAGAGGCGACGCGATGGTATAACTGCTACGAGTAGGGCTGCCTCATCTTCTATTCTTATTTTATTTATATCAAACGTAAGAAAATACGTAGGTATGACATCAAACTTATAAAAATAGGGTTATACAAAGAACTGTAGTAGAACTGACCAGAGACTCTACCACAACCTCTTTGTAACCTTGCTTTGTCTCTGTCCTTGTTTTTAATGGTACAAAAGAAAAAGACAAAACACAAAGTAAGATTAAAATAATATTGCTATTATAAGGTGGTGGTAGACCCCAAGACCATGACGTAAACAAGCAAAATAATATATTATTAAAAAGACAAAAAGTCCACCAGCCTAAAATAAACTAAAAAGAAAAAAACCCTTTTATTTTTTCGTACCGACGCTGTATTGCAACATTATATACCCTATGTCACTCCCATAATTAATACAAATCTAATGACACCTCACATATTAAAATCCATTAAGCCATTTAGGCTGTAAAGCGTGATAAAGAAATATACATACATACGCTCGAAAACCATTACCCGTTTTGACTTTGGCAGTCAGGTAAAAAGCAGTAAATTTTTTGAGATACTTTGTTGCACCCCGCTTAGAAGACCCACATTTAAAATAAGAGACATGCCTTGGTAAATAGTTCTAGGTTTTAATTGAGCGACATAAGTATGAAGTTTCTAGCATTAGCAAGTTTAAGACTCTTTATATCCTACTGTGAAAGGGTAGTACTTCAGTCCCTTATGTCTGTGTATTTACCGAGTCTATATAATAAGATCTGCTATTGATATTACGAAGGAGTAAAGAGTGTGTAATACCTTCGTATTTTAGCTCTGTTGAGGCTCTCAACGGACCGAGACTCTGTGTATTTGTATACAGTACCGCTGACTTATCTAGGCAGAGAAAGACTTAACTACAAATAATAAAGCTTTTTTGTGTATAAATATGACTATCTGACGTGATAACCCTAAATATAGAGATATTGTAGCGGGGTTGAGGGGTGTAGTGCGGGAGGGAGGGGGGGCGACGATGCGTGCCAAATTACTACGAACTGGGTTTACACTATTTATCTTATATTTCTACAGTTCAAATGTCAAACGTAATTATTTTAACGCACATTGCGCGGTGATACTCGTATCGTAAAGAAAAATGACGTATTTGTGTATGGAAGTGTAGTATCACGCTTATTGTAGGGATAAGCAGAGACACGTTTGACCTGATGTGGCTGGTATAGTTAATCATGAAAATCCCAGTCCAAAAAAAGCTTTTAGTTATACTATCACTTAATATAAGTAAAGTATCTAATCATGTTTATACGCATTCTAAAACCCATATGACAAGATATCATATTGCATTTTTTAGCGCTGTGCAGTGACTGTTCTTAGTGTGACACTATGCTCAGAAACAAAGACATTGACATATTTTTAAGAGGGTTTACTTATCTATATTTAACCGCGATGGTGATACTTGCAGATTTATCGATTCGCGCACATTTTGACGCTATAAATTTAGTGTAAAATACTCATATATTAAACTCGACAATACTCGGAAGGGTATGGTGTAGGGTAGCGGGTTCGGCGCTGACCCGGTCGGATGTCCGCCCTTTGGAGAACGCATAACATGAGGGGAGTTTGGAGTATATACTTATATTATTCACGGTGAAAATTTAGTTTTGTTAACTGTATTTATATATTTGTCTTTCGCGGCGCGGTTTTACGCGCGTTTAGTCACATCTTTAGTTACTGCTCTGCTCTCGTTACCAAAAGCGTGATGTTATATAGCATATAACCTCAAGAACTGGACTATTAAACACAAAAAGAACTATTCAAATCCGTCTGGTAGTTCTGGAGATTAGTGAGTTTGGTTTAGTATAATAAAACTGGCATACAGAGACTACATACTCATGGGCGACTTAAACGCGAAAATTGGGATACCAAAAAAAGAGGAGCGCCTAATCATGAAAATACATGGATATGGAATAAGGAACGAGAGAGGACAAAGATTTATCGATTTCGCTACTGAAAATAAGCTGTCAATTTTAAATACCTTTTTCAAAAAGAAACCAAAAAATAAATGGACCTGGCAATCACCAAATGGGACCTACAAAAACGAAATTGACTTTGTATTATCAAACAGACCTCAAATATTTCAAAACGTAGAAATATTAAATATTAACTACCCTTCGGACCATAGGCCAGTGAGAGCTACAGTAACATATAATACAAAAACAAATAAAAGCAGATCACGATATACTAACCCCCAGGGTACCACATTAAAAAGCGAAGATGCAATATCAAAGTTCCAAGAATACCTAAACTCTCAGATAACGAAAGATCAAATGTTCGCCCAGGATATTACTTCAGTCCAAGAATATTATAATAATTTAATCAGACTTATTACCACAAGTTTACAACATGCCCGGGAAGCACCAGACTATGCGAAAAAGCACAACATTCTGACAGAACGCACACAAAAACTTTTCAAAAGAAGACTGGAACTGTAAAAAAGAGCAAACAAAACCAGAGCTATACGAAACGAAATCTCGGCCCTTTATAAGCTTGTTAGGAAATATATTAAACAAGACTACAGTCACTATAGATATAACACTATAGAAAAACATCTGAGCCGCACAGGAAGCACGAAAAAGGCATATAAGGAGCTGAAACCTGACAAAGCTTGGATCGACGGCCTAACACGAAGTGGAAAAACCATAAACAATTGCATCGACATTATCAGTGTAGCCTCTGAGTTCTATAGGGAATTGTATAGCGCACAAGAGCCAAAATACATAAGCAACGAAATCCAAGATACCATCAAGGAGTCGCAGAGCAACACAGGTAATAGAGTAAAAATTGAAGAAAATGAAGTCATCGGGGCATTGAAGAAACTAATATCAGACAAAAGCCCGGGATCGGACAACATAACAAACGAAACTTTAAAAATAGCTGGCCCTATACTAGCCGCACCCCTTACTAATCTATTTAACTCTGTCCTTGAAACAGGAGAGACGCCCGCCCAATGGTCAGAATCGAACATCATTTTGTTATACAAAAAAGGTGATCCAAAGGAAATAGGCAATTACAGACCGATAAGCCTCCTGCCTAGTACATATAAGCTATTTTCCACAATCCTTTACAAAAAAATAAGCTCTACGATAGAAAACAGACAACCCATTGAACAGGCAGGATTCAGAAAAGGCTTTTCAACGATTGACCATATCCACACAGTAGAGCTTCTCATCGAAAAGTACCAGGAGAGAAACAGGCCGCTCTACTTGGTATTTATAGATTATAAAAAGCATTTGACTCAGTGTCACATAACTATATCTGGGAAACTCTATCAACACAGAATGTGGAACAAGATTACATTCAAGTAATAAAAAATATATACAACAACAGCCAAAGTAGAGTTAAACTAGAAACAGCTGGTCCCTGGTTTCCCGTAAACAGAGGGGTAAGACAGGGTGACCCTCTGTCACCTTTAATATTTATAGCCATATTAGAGTCAATAATAAGTAAGCTTGACTGGAATAAATGTGGAGTTAATATAAAAAATAGATACTTGAGCCACCTACGTTTCGCCGACGACCTGGTGCTGATTTCAGAGAATGGTACAGAATTACAATACATGATAGAGTCATTAAATACCGCTAGCAAGCTTGCAGGCTTAGAAATGAACCGCTCCAAAACAATGATAATGACAAACAGCACCAAGGTACAAATATATGTCGACGACGAAGCTCTCAATTACACCGATCAGTATATATACCTCGGAAAACAAATTAGCTTCGACAGACACAGCAACTTACAAGAGGCAGAACGTAGGACACAGCTAACATGGAACAAGTACTGGAGCATAAAGGAAATATTTAAGAGTAACATGCCAATCAGCCTGAAGACATGATCTCCTGCCTTATACCATGTCTAACCTACGCCTGCCAGACGTGGAAATTTAATCAAAACGTAAGACATAAAATCACGACTTGCCAACGCGGAATGGAGCGCAGTATGTTAAATATAAAGAAGTTACATAAAATACGACATTCAAAAATACGAAACACCACCAAAGCAACAGACGGTCTAACACAGGCTCTTGGATTAAAATGGAAGTGGGCAGGACATGTGGCACGGCTTCAAGATCAGCGATGGACAAAATCTATTACAGCATGGAATGGACCTGTAGGCAAAAGAAAGAAAGGGAGACCTCGTAACAGATGGGAGGACGAAATTAAACGCATAGCGGGCCCCAATTGGATGCAATCTGCAAAATCCAGGGAAGACTGGATCACTTTGGAGGAGGCCTTTACCTGCAGAGGGGTTCTTGCAGAATAATAAATTACTATGGATTTAAATTCAATATAGAACATAAAATACAAGTAGAAGATAAATACATAATATAAATAGTTACTAACACTCTAGATTTAACAATACTAACAATACACAAACATTTTGTAATTCTGTAAGAAATATAGGCTTTTTTATTTTTTTATTTTATTTATATAAAGCGCAAGAGTTTGTTTGTTTGAACGCGGTAATCTCTGGAACTAACAGTCGGATTTGAAAATTTTTTTTTGTGTATGGTAGCCCTGTACTCGAGGAAAGTTATAGGCTATGTAACATAACGCTGCTGGCGACGGGAGTTGAGCAGTAAGCAAAGACGCGGGTAAAACCGCGTCGCAGAAAGCTACTGGCTATATATGCATACGTTGGGCCTAGATGGCGTTGTGTAGTTAATGTGCTATTGTTAATATTATTTTTTATTTATAATTATATGGATGTTGTAATTATTTTTGTTTTAATAATGCTCTTATACATATTATGCAATACCCATTTCACCTTTGTCTATTTTAAATTCTAACAAACACCATGTTTCTATCCGCAAAATGACATTAAACTTTAATTTTTTTTCCTAGAAAAGAATAAAGAAATTTTTCATACCAAAGTTTGTTTCAAAATTTATATCATAGCCTTTTCACTACATATTTCCTATAGTCTTGACTGCCGTATAATACTCTTGGGATTCCTGCATTTTTTAGGAGTAAAACTTCACGAGACAGACTATTCACCGAAGTAATTTTTTAGACGCAGTGTATGGATATAAAAACAATGTTGATAAAATTTTTTCTATAGTTAGTAAAAGACAACAAGGTCATTAGTTTAGCTACAGTTAAAATTATAAAGATGGAGGTTGACAGGCAATATACAGAGTGTATACGACGGTTTGACATTAAATGAAAAGGCAGGTGTTACTAGCCCATATAATGATTTCTAATTTATCACAAAAGTAATTTGACGAAAAACAAAAATTTGAAATTTTCTAACAAAATAAATAATATTTTAATAGTAACGAAGTAATACACCATTTTATTATGACAAGTTCACTGAACTGTAATGAACGGCAACGTTTATCCTTCGACGTGGACTATGACTTAAGTCAGTGACCGTTTGACGTACTTACATAGTGTTAATTTAGAATTAAAGAAATTAAAAAATTTGTCCTGTGTCTAAACTATTGAAGATATTTAGTAGATTTTTTTTTGTCTCGCTTTATAATGTCACATACTATACGTAATTGCATTTAATGTCATACCGTCGTATACACTCTGTATATTATTAAAAAATAAAAAGCCCGCCTGCCTAAACAAAGTGAAAAGAACAAACCCATTCTTTATCTCGTGCTGCCGCTAAATATAACCAATATTTATACCCTATATCACTCCCACAATTAATACGAATCTAATGACAACTCTTATGTTAAAATCCATTAAGACATTTACGTTGTAAAGCTTGCCAAAGAAGTAGGAATACATACCCACATACATGTACACATAATAATAATATTTATTCGCAGTCCAGTTAGTGTACAGAAAGTATCCGTGGAAGCCACACTAGGCACAGCCTGTGTCGTGGCTATCAACTGACTTGTAAAATGTTGAAATTAAAATGAAGACAAAACATATTATATGTGTGTATTTGTGTGTGTGTGTGTGTGCGTGTACGTTGCGTGTGCGTGTGCGTGTGCGTGTGCTTGTGCGTGTGCGTGTGCGTGTGTGTGTGTGTGCGAGTGTGTGTGTGTTTAGAGAAGATTTTAGGCAGGTTTTCTATACACATACATACATAATGTATGTGTGTAGCGTTTGTATGTAAGTACATACGCACGAAAATTATTACCTTCCTTGACGTCGGCAGTCGGGCAAAAATCACCGTAAGTTTGTACAACCTACAAACCTAAATAAAAATAAATAGCATCTTCAACACATCATAACATAACAACAGAAATACATTGTGTTCTAACCTATCAATTGCGGTTATCTAATCTAAGATTGCAACTAGACTAACGAGAATCCTTTGCTACTACCCAATCAGGTAATGCCTTGCCGCGCAATATAACAGAGACTACGACCGCATGGTCATGCAGAGTCTACACACTGATTATGTATACCCAGGCTAATTCATTTTCATTGCACTAATTTCTTTTTGTATGTTCTATCGTTTAAATAATGTAAACGATATTTCATATTTATACTTAACGCTGGCAAAAGTACCCGCTATTAATTGTATTGATTGCCTTAATTTAAAAATAAGAATTGGTAGTGTGTTGTGCAGTGTGCGTTGAAGTTTCATTTAGCTGAAAAAAATTTACCATGGAAGGTAAAAAGATTGTAATGTCATAAAAGTAGGAATTGATATCTCGGGCAAAGCCAGAGTAGGATTACTGTGACATCAACCTTACCCAAAGACGATAGATCCACACCTTACCTGTTATACTAATAATAGTTTTATCAGAAGATCTTGTAGATTGTGTAATAATACACTTTTTGATGTTGACATTTTTAGTAATACTGAAATTCGACTTACTTGAATTTTCAGAATTGAATTGTTTTAAGAAAACAAGCTTTAAATTACATTTCTGGACTTGAATAACTTTTTATTCATTATTCTTTTATAAAAATCTTGTGTTTATATACATATACTCATTTATGTTGTTATTTAATTAAGTAAGTATTTAAATAATTAAAATAAGTAAGTAAATAAACAAATAAAATCAACATCAAAATAACGTAAACGTTTGCCCCGCACGTACAATGTTTCAATGTACTCGCCTCTAGGAGTTGTACCTGTTTCTTTTGCAATGTACCTTTGTACTTTTGAAGAAATATGCAAAAAGGGAGCCGTGCTACTGCCGTGTAACTTGAAAAGATTTGCTGGACTTCGTGTAGTTGTTACTGGACTTCGTATACTAGGTGGCGCTCATCAATTTAAGTAGCTTTTTGTAATAAAAATATTTTTGTTTTTGTCAGAGTATCGAATAGTTGGGTAGACTTTGTTGACTATATGTCAAGATCCATTTTGAAAACCCGTGAAGGTAATCAATTAGGTAAGCCTATGGTGTCTTGAAGCTGTAAAATCGAGATTCTTATTCAATAAAGCAAACGGTACATGTCATTTAACTAGAAATCAGAAATTTTACACATCATAAGCATATTATGTAGTAAGAAATCCGAAATTCGTTAAATACATCTTACTCATTTACAGTTAAAACATTTACTCCTAATCAAATTCAAAAATCATTTATAACTTGACCTCTGAAACTGTCCACGGTTTTCCTGATCAGGTATCTATACATTATGGTTGTTTAAACCTGAATTTGCTTCAGATATACTTGAGACTTTTACATTTTAGTAGATCCACGCTGGTTTCAGCATGAATGGGTCGGATCGTCCGGGGAAGTACTACTCTCTCATAGGAGATCGACGTAAGAGTAGTAGTATCCGTACTACTGCGTTTAGTTCGGTGAGTGGGAGTGTCGGAGGCCCAATTTCCCCTCTTTCCTCTTTCCTCACCTCCCTCATTCCCTTCCCCTAACCCCATTCCCAGCCGCCATTATGGAGGCCACCATACCAGCAGTTTAAGACGATGGCGATTGGTATAGTGGCAACCACTTCTGGATTCCACTGACTGCTTACCATCAGGCGGGTGGAGTCATTTTGGTAGGCTAATATAAAAAAAGACTAGCTTTTTAGCGTTTTTTCAGCCGCGTTAAGTTACATCTGTTGTTACCGCTCCGCTCCCGTGACTCGTAACGTGATGGAATATAAGCTATGACCTTCCTTAAGAATTGGGCTATCAAATGCAAATTAAAATAATGATTCAAATCCAACTAGTAGTTTCGGAGATTAGAGTGATCAAACAAACTCTTTCTTTATATATTAGTATAGATTAGGGTAGGGTTTTTTATTCACTTAAATTGTGTTTGTTTTTTTCCCCCCTTTTATATTTTAATACGAAATTCACGTGGTGCAATAATAATGTTTGTATTTTCATGATTGAACGCGTTTTTAAATTGTTTGCCTTTAATGTTGGGGTTGTTTGAAGTTTCAATAACAGCTTGTTATTTTGTAAGTTATGTTAAGAAGACGCAGCAAGGGTAGTTTTTTGTTCTTGTTAGAGAAGAAGGGAACCGACGATGTCTTGATAAAGGGGGCTTGCAACTATGAGGGTGGCTCATGACCGATCAAAGAGTAGACGCTTGAGGAAGGCCTTTGTTTGAATAATAATGATGAGCAGATGTCACAACCTTCGACTAGTCAAAATAACATAAAGAAAACCAAGACGTGTTTTTGTTAAAATGACAACAAAGTGGCTATATAATAGCGGTAGTTTTCAATGAATACTCAAAGACGCTTGCGCACAACGTTAATCATCATAGTAAATTATGTCTTCACAAATGATCGACTAATTCTGACGAACATATCATAGCTATCATCTATCTTAGTATAATTACCATAGTCATAGTAAATGGTAGCATAACTTTTACATACATAAATAATTTCACGCCTGTTTCGCATTAATGGGGTAAGCAGAGACTACAGAACGCTATTTGCTGCGATCCAAACATCCTTTGTCTCTTTAACATTTATTAATCTTTTCATACACACACGTCAGTTAAGGTTGCTTACATAATTTTTACTTTATAGTTTATCATGATAGCGATTACAAAGGTGTACACCACTCGTGAATTATACTAAATATTTACTATCAAGCAAAATCATATCATTTTTGTAGCAAATATGAAATAGTGTCCTATGTGCCTTTTATACATTTGATACCGAATAAGAACCAATGTGCCTTTTTTCAAAGTAATAAAGTCTTTATTCAAAGACTGATCGACGAAAAATTAACTAATCATTTGTTAAAAATCTCATGTGAAGTACCAATTGTAATCAAGAACATTGATTTATAGCGACGTCAAGTATTGTAAAAAAAACATTTTCTTTACATAACTACAAAAGATCCTAGAGAAAAATTGCTACAAAAGATAAGTAGACTACGAGACGTATACCGTAAAATACGAGTATGTAAATAATATCATTCACACCCTCAAAACAACCAAAAAATGACAACACTGATTGACTTCCATGTAACCCAATAAACTAATCAAGCTAACGAGCTCAACTTGCGGGGGACACTGTACACCGTTCCGTAGAATTTACTCCAAACCGCGTACAGACGCCCGCGCAGATCAATGTTTACCAGTTTGATTGCCATACGTCGAACCGTGCCTTTATCGTAATGAGCTGTTTATATGGACACCTGACTACTTAGCTGATAAATAAAACGATTGAAATTAACACGACGGCAACCATTACCTCTTTTGTTTAATATATCAAATGTTACTTCAAGTTGGTCGCGTAATGGTTGCGTTACAATTTGATAGCAGTGTCATAGTGCTATTGTATGGGGGTTTTGTAGTAGAAGTTTTGGAATGAAACTTAGTTATGTTGGGTCACGTTTAAGGCATAAAAAATCCTGTGTTGTTTGCAGTGAGGCACGGATACGATCTATGCGAATAATGTATTATAAACAAATAAAACCGGAGTGTTTTTCTGTTTATCCCAAATTTTATGAGACTGTAGTAAAGTGCGTCTATTTACTAGTTACAATGATTGTGGCACGTTTTATAAATGTTCCTGGCTACATAATATGCCAACAAATAACATGGAACAAGTTCTTTTTGGAACAAATTTTGTGGAAAAGTTTTTTTTCTGTTTACAGATTTATTATATATTGTGAGGAGAAAAAGGAAGGCTAAAGAAAACATGGACGTAGTGAAGAATAATATGAAAGAAAAGAAAAAGTTTATGAATGAAATGAAGGTTGATAGAGAATTTAAGGGAAATCCATTTTGCAATAAAAGCAATAAAAATCTGACTTATCAATGAATTAAAAACCAAATTTTTCATATCATGTTTTAACTATCATAATTTTACTCTAAAGGCATTGTCAGTTTACTAATGCTGGGTCTATGGGCTCGCACGCATCGACTAAAGGGCTAACACACTTACATGGCGGTATCATCACGCTTCACAATGGGCAATCTCAGCAGCGCTATCTGTGTTCAATGACTTCCTTGTCGCCTTTTTATATTATTTTATATGGAACCCGCCGTAAATGAGTTATTTGTGCTTGCTTGAGTTTTTTATTAATAGCGCTAGTAGTTTAGTGGATCAAACGTGTGGCGCTCCTAGTCCATATTTCTTAGGTATCAACCCAAAAAATTTTACGAACTTTTTCGTTAAAGAGATATTTGAGTCGCACTCCCACAAATATCAATCGTATACACATTACGAATATTACCTAACGTTGTATATTGGTAGGGCTGCGGTCACACGAGGCTGAGTATCTTGTTATATAAAGTACACACAGTACTCTTAGTTTGAAAATGGAGCTAGAAGACAATAGCATTATGCAATAATAAACCTTATGATAACTGCGTTAAAATAAAAAAATCTGTAGAGACTTATTTCGTATGAAGCTTAAGTAATGCTATTGTCCGTTTATTAACGGACAAAAGCATTACATAAGCTTAGAATATTTTCAGTATAGTATAGTAAATAAAAGCATTACTTAGAATATTTTCAGTACTTTTTTATTCTTTACCTGATACTCTCTTTATCACTTACGACATCTACAGAAAGAGATGGAATGGTTCCATTTTTTAAAGCGAGACTACGCGAGAGACTTTAAAATTGAAATTCCCTGTTTGAGAATTGAAGCAACACGCACGCACATACGCACGCGCGTTATAGTTTGTAGCAAACTCTTTGCCAGCACCATACGCAGCTTAACCAACACCCGTAGTAGTACATCACTATAATTTGTTTCAGTAGTTATTCGATAGCAACGACTTGCGCACATGCGATCTAAATGTGCCTGAAACAAAGATATTTATTCTTATTACTGTGAGTATTCAGTTAGTGCCTCTTATATTATTACTATTTTATTTATGTGTACATAAAATAGGTTATATTTGACAGTATCACACTACCTATCTTATATAGAAAAAAATCGTAGGTATGTAGGTAGCTGTAATACCTTCATTGACATGGTCACTTTAACATGTTGTTAGGTTAGCTAATTACGTAACGACATATGACATAAGAAAGTCCCATAAGTAGGGACTAAACAAATTAACTGACTTGGTATTACATGGATCTCATAACTTGGCACAGTAGAAGAATGAGTTGCGAGACTTCGTTTTTTTACAAGTTGTTTTTGATAGCATACCTTTTGCTTAAGTCTGCAAATGTCTATATTCATAATGTTTATCTGAACGTTGAAGGAAAGCATTGTAATATATTTGGAGTTCATATAGTTTGCAATAATGGTAGTAGAATAGGCCGAATTGACCGAGTAAGTACTACACTCTCATAGAAAGTCGACGTAAGAGTAATATCCGTACTATTGCGTTTCTTTCGGCGAGTGACAGCACCGGTAGCCCAATTTCCCTCTTTTCCTCTTTCCTCAACCCTTGACCCCTTTCCACGTACTCCATCCCCAGCCGGCATACCATAGTTTTAGACGATGGCTTTTGGTATGGTGGCTGCCACTTTTAGATTCCTCTGACTGCTTACCATACGGCAGAGTGGATTCACTTATGTAAGCAATTTCCCTGCTTATCTTTTTTCGTACCTTTCTTATCCCTTTCATGGACACTACTGTAGACACAATAGATGTTTTATTGTCATCACGGCCATATTCATTTACTGTCCCGTAAAGTGTTAATCCCTGCACCTACCCCTCTTCCTTCACGGTAGACAGCGACCTCGCAGAATTTCAGTCATTTTCAAAATTTCTATATTTTAAGCGTTTTTGTACATCTGAACTTTATTAAAATGATATTTTCAGTAGGAGTTTGTTGTAAGACCAAATGAAACTTTTGTTACCAAAGTGAAGCGAGGGCGGGTATCAAGTATGTAGTAACTAGTATTCCATATCCAATGTATGAATTATCTATGATGAATTTTAATTATATTTTGTTGTTACCGTGATCCGAAATTTGTGAAAAAAGTCTTGAAAAGTTGTAGAAGTCAAGTTTTAAAACGAATTTATTTGCAGATAATATTATTGCCCGTTCCTTGGTGTTTTCTTAATCTCATATTACAACTTCAGGAGAAGGTACTACTCTGAAGCAAGTTTTTTTTTTATATTAGCCTACCAAACTGACTTCACTCTGCCTGATGGTAAGCAGTCAGTGGAATCCAGAAGTGGTGGACACCATTCCAAAAGCCAAACTACTGGTATGATGGCCTCCACTATCATTATGGCGGCTTAGTGAGATGCCTTTTCACGCCCCGCTTAAAAGACCCAGCATCAAAGTTAGATGGGAACACATAGATATTTTAACACACAAATTTAACACACATATTTCTTGAAAATAATGAAAACCATGTTCTGTCTGTTTTATTATAACAAATATTCATACACCACAAACAACTGTTAAATACACTATAATAATATTCTTGATAATACATTAACTCAAACAAAACTCTTCACACTGTACTTAAAACTTAACCGAGTAGACTAATCCATCACAATCAGATCTTATCCAACTTCCATCTCTTTTACACACATGTAGTTTATTCTCTATCTCTCTCTACAAACTCAGGCAAAGTTCTGCGCTGGCTTTTTTTTCTTAAAGTTGGAGTAAAGCTTAGTGTCTTTGTTGTTGAGCGGTGGGGACGATGCACTGAATTTTAATGTTTTCTATGTACTAGTTGGGACCCGAAGTAAATACTTATATAACGTTTAGGTGGTACGTCAGTAGCGCAATTAGTTAAACTGTCAAGAGAGAACAGAAAAAAAATTATTCAACACAGAATGTGCAGCAGCATTCTATAACCGACAGTTTGCCTGCTAAGTGTGGTTACGTTTTAACCCGCGAGAACTTGCGCCTTAAAAACTTACATGATCGCTCGCGCTTAAACCATTTTGCTCAAACTTTATAAGCAGCTTGAAATGTACCTATTACGTGCAAATTTGTACATCTATTGGATTTTTTTTAAAAAACTCGTATTTTACTATTTTACATATTTATTTTAATTCAAAACAATGATAATATATAAAAAACTGGTAACAATCACGGGACAACTAAAATAGCCAGTCTTTTAAGGCATTTATAAAATAATTAAAAAATCTAAAACAAAAGAAAATATTTCGTAAAGTTTTACTTTTGTACTTTAGTCTTCATCATACCTCTGATCCTGGTAAATATTACATAAAGTTATAGCATGTTCAGTACATAAAGTCGACGCTCGCGTGATGAGCAAAATGCCGCACGGTGACGACCGAGACAACCAACTGCTCCTAGCGAGCTACTCCTGCGCACTGACACGACGACGATGGTTTACGCGGATAGAGGGGCGTATAAAACTCAGCTACTGAGTGAACGAGAGTTCTATGCGCGTTTTTGACAAAACAGCGAGTGTTTTAAAATTTGCGTGAGCCAAATGCTCATAGCGCGTTTGTTCGCGGGTTAAATGTGGTACCTTTTTCAAGTATTAAATATCATCAAACTTAATTTTATAGTACGTTGCGATATATATATAATCTGACGATGTAGATATATTTTGTTGCACTCCAGACTGAATTCACAAGGATAGCCCTTTTTAAAATTTGTTACAGTAAGATTTAATTAGATTGTAATTTAGAGAATAAGTAAGAAATAATAAATAAATAAATAAAAGAAAATATGCAGAACAGGCTGAAATATTTCTTAGATAAATGTCTTCTGTATCTGACCTTTGATTATTATTATTATTACCTATCATACAAACAGAAAATATTATTAAAGTTGCTCGCGTCAATATTACCTATTTATATACTATACTATTATTTATAGCGGAAGAGTTTGTTTGTTTAAACGCGCTAATCTCTGGAACAACCAGCCGTATTAAAAAAAATATTTTGTGTATGATAGCCCAGTAGTCGAGGAAGGTTATTTATAGGCTATGTAACATCACGATACTGGCGACGGGAGCAGAGCAGTAAGCAAAGACTCGGGTAAAATAGCTAGTAATATTATAAAGAGAATATATTTCATTTTAGTATGTTTGTTTGTTCCGATTTAACTCAAGATTTACGTAACCAATTTAAAAATTTCTTTTATCTTTAGAACGCTACAAATATGACAGGTAACATAGGGTATATTTTATTATATTTAACATATTTTTTTAGTTAATTTTTAAAATTTCAATATTTTAAGAGCCTTTGGAAATCTGAAAGATGTAAATACGTCACTATTGCTATGATATTTTGCGTAGGCGTTTGTTGTGCAGCGAAGCAAGGGCGGACGTCTAGTAATACTACACAACATTATAAAATTATAACATCTTTGTTGTACTTGCTTAGTCTATACATATAATAAAATTGGAGTGTCTGTTTGTAATATTGAAATAACCGTTTTTTACTACATGTATATGAATATATATACGGTACATACACCAAAAAAACATTTTTTACAATTTTTGTCTGTCTGTCTGTTTGTTCCGGTTAATCTCTGAAATGGCTGGACCGATTTTGACGAGACTTTTATTGGCAGGTAGCTGATGTAATAAGGAGTAACTTAGGCTAAGAAATCTTTTATGACTGTTAGGCGGAACGAAGTTCGCCGGGTCAGCTAGTAATATATAAAATTATAACATATAAGCAAGTACAACAAAGCTTAGTCCAAAATAAAACGTACGACTGGGAGTTGACCTAAACATTTAGAAAGTTACGTTAAAAGTTTGTTTGGAGTGAAGTTTGGAGTGCTGACCGAGGAGGCTTGTAATGTTTAACTATTCAATGAGGCTTCTAGTTCTCTATGCATAACTAAACGAGGGTGCTTGCCTTCTGCCAACTAAATGAAGGGGTTGAAATAAGTACGTATAATTACTTATGGAAATTATTGTTATGGGGCGTGCTACTTGAAATTGTAAGTAACAAAAATTGTAATAACCTGGCGATTAAATAGAGTGACCTGATTTCTTGCCAGTTGTTGTGAACTCCTGTGGTAAATTAAGTTTGTCTTACTTTATACTTATAGCAAATATTAACAGTTTATATAATACCAACATAGAAATATTTACCACAGTTCACATGTTGCCTTTACCTTTTGTAGCAATATGCCAACTGAAGCAGCCTGTGAAGCATACATTATACTTTTTATTTTTTTATAGAAAGCTGTAATTAATTACCTTTAGAGTTAAGTGTATCGCCTGTGTCACTTTGCATGCTACTTCAAATTGTAACTTACAAAAATTGTAATTACCTGGCGATTAAAGAGTGCCTGAGTTTCTTGCCAGTTCTTATCATGGCCCTACCCTAACGTCAGCGAATTGGCTGTAGGTTAATTGGCTGACAATTTATTATTTTAACGTTCATAAGTGTTAATTCAGTTAACCTAAATGAATAAATGTCTTTGACTTGACTTGACTTGACTTGGAAGGCAGTAGATATCTTTTTTAACTCTATTTTTATCATTATCATGTTAAAAGAACAGAAAGAAACTAAGGAAAGAAAATCTTTAATTAGACAATAGTCACAAAAGTATTTACATTGAACATATACATTTGTAAAAAAGATAAAAACATTGCAACATAAAGATGTGCCAATAGGGTCACCACTCAGCATGGGTTGGATGCAGATACTCTCAAAGCTGGTTTTTAGCTGCAACCCAAGAGTGATGCGCTCGGGGCAAGATAAATAATAATAATAATAATAATATTCTACCACATTCACACAACGCCATCTAGCCCCAAATTAAGCAATTATATTAGCTTGTGTTATGGGTACTAAACAACTGATATACTACTTATATACATTTTTTTTTTGTAAATACATACATATTATAGATAAATTACACCCAGACACAGAACAAACAATCATGCTTATCACACAAAGGTTTGTCCTGGGTGGGAATCGAACCCACGACCTCCGGTTTAGCAGTCAGGGTCACTAACCACTAGACCAACAGGCCAGTCAAAAATATATGTTACTAGCTGTTTTCCGCAGCTCCGTCTGCGTGAATGTCGGTTATATCTCTGTTTACATTGACGATTTTCCATTCAAACTTTCATCCGCTATTTCAATCCCTTTAAGCCATTTTTTTGCGATAAAAGATAGCCTATGTTGTTCTTCGCGATTTTGATTTCTCGTAACAGACAGACAGACAGAGTTACTTTCGCATTTATAATATTAGTATGGAAGTATGGATTACAAAGATTGCATATTTATATAAATATTATATAATATAAATGTAAAATTCGTATTTTCCAAGAAAAATAATGCTATTAAATTAATAATTCAATGATTAATAAATTATTAAACTAAATTCCATTTGCTGAACAAAGATTCTACCGATTTTCAAAATGCACGATTGAGAGCTGCTTGCCTTCACCGTCTAAAATGATTGAAATAAAAACATAATTTTTGAGAATTATAAAATTGCTAGTCATTTAAAAATAGCGGTTAAGAGGTAGTCACGTCATGAAATATAGAGAGTTTTCATACTGTTCCGTATCGCGTTTTATCAATTATATTCGTTAACGTCTTCGTTAACTTCAATTAAAATATAATAGGTACATTTTATATTGTGATAATTAATATACAAATTTCTTGGTCTCATATTGCATGAACCACTTTCAGGTCGAATCCGCACTCACGTGTCAGACGCACGGAACTTTGTAACACTAAATTAATTGGATAGAGAAAGTTCATATCAGGTTCAAATATTATTTTATTGTTTATACTATTTGATTTTGCTCTAGATAAAGAACGAGGTTATAATATTTTATTATGAGACCAAACCAATTAATAGGCAGTAGATATAATTTTACTTCATTTAAATTATAACCTTTAAAATATTATCTGGATGTCATCACATATATAATAGGTAGTAGATCCACGCTGGTTTCAGCATGAATGGGCCGGATCGACCGGGGCAGTACTACCCTCTCATAGAAGATCGACGTAAGAGTAGTAGTATCCGTACTACTGAGTTTCGTTCGGTGAGTGAGAGTGCTGAAGGCCCAATTTCCCCCCTTTCCTCTTTACTCACCCCATGCATGGCCCCATTCCCAGCCACCATAGTGGAAGCCACCATACCTACAGTTTAAGCTTTTGGTATGGTGGCCACCTCTTCTGGATTCCACTGACTGAGGCAGGGTGGAGTCACTTTGGTAGGCTACTATAAAAAACTTATTAAAAACCTTTATAGGATTTTAAATGGTATGTGTTTGTAATGTTATAAATCTCCTGAAAACACTAACTGCTTAACATCAGCAAGAGAGGAGTAGTTTTTGTAGACAAATATTAAAAGAGAAAAGATATACATAAACACTAACAGTATATGCCTGTTTCTAAACTAACAAGACAATACACACACATTAATACACACAATATGCGTATAATCATATATTTACAAACAAGGTTGTTATGTCTCACAGCGTCGTTAGCAAGCCCGCAATAATTATGTCAGTCATTACTGACAAGCCGGTATGACCGAGCCTTAACGATCGTTTTTGTTTATACCTCCAGATAACACCTTTTTATTTCTCTAAGGTCATCTCGCCCATAAGTCTCCAGAACAAACGTGAATCATCTTTTTTTCTTATCTGATAACACTCGCTTTATTTGCTACGAAATTCGTACCTATTCGTAGCACTCAGTAGCTGTGTACTCCAAATTCTTTGTCTCAAATGAAGATGAAAATATTCGGTATACAGTCGCTGATTCAATAATTCAAGTGTTCTTACGTACAAATAAATTTGATTACGCTTATCCTGTTTTAATCTGTGTCGACGTTTCGTTGGCAGCCAGTTTAATTTTGCACGCACTCCACTCCCTCCACTCTAAAATTCTATAACATTATGTAAACGCATCTGCATACGGTTGGAACTTTATTAAACGAAATAATGTAGTGAATACGTTGGCTGACTCACTTCGGCATAATGAGCAATCTCGTAGCCTAGCTGCTACGACCGCTACGGCGATCTGCTACGGCGGCGCGTTCAGTAGCCGATGCGAGCGCGCGCGGTGCGGACGTCTACGCAGCGCTATGAATCAATCTCGTTGACTCGGTCGCGGATGTTTAGTTGCCGAAGTATACATGTTCGTGAATTAAATTATTGTGATTTCTGAATACCTCTGTTTATTCGACAATACCTGTGTAGTTCGTAGTTAATGTCCATTCGTTTTTAAAGTATTGTAAGTGAGATATGATCAAGATGAAAAGGATTTGCCACCTGATCTTCAGGCTTCTGTTCCTGCTTGACGGTAAGTTCTACTACATAAATGTTGTATTACAAACTGTAAATATTTGTAGTAGGATCCAGTGTCACTAAACCATTTAATAAATAATTGTAATTAGAATAAATTCATTTAAATCTTTAGTGGAAGGACTATAATCTTATTACTTATTCAACAAATATAATGTGGTTCAACAGAATTTTACACAAATTTACATTATAGTTTACATAATTTTATATTGTTTACATTAATATTATAATGTTTACATAAATTTACTATGTTTTGAAAAACAATATTTAAAGGCTTTTTGTAAGGAATTATTACTTTCATATTTAAATTCATTGTTACCTGACGATAAAATATGAATTCATATTTAATTCGCTAGATGAATTTATAAAGCTGGATATTAATTACCACAAAAGGATATTATATTCCTAATGGAAGTGAATGTAAGAACAATATAAATGTAAGTGGTAATAATATTTTTGTAACTAATTGACCGAGCTGTGGAGAGGGAGATGCCAGGGTGTCAGGGGATGAGGAGGGATTGTCGCCCAATTGTCTAGTTATCATTGTGCTGTTTAACTGACGTTTTTATAATACCACTTTTAAGTAAAAAGTCTTAAACAGTGCCTTTACTCTTGCTCAAGACAGATTAAAAATTTTAAAATAATTGAAATTGTTACATTTTTAGTATCCATAGTATGCTTTTTAACGTATGTAAGTTACTTATAATAGAAATTATAATAATTCTACCACATGCACACAGCGCCATTTAGCCCCAAATTAAGCAATTATATTTGCTTGTGTTATGGGTACTAAACAACTGATATACTACAAATATACATTTTTTTTTGTAAATACATACATATTATAGATAAATTACACCCAGACACAGAACAAACAATCATGCTCATCACACAAAGGTTTGTCCTGGGTGGGAATCGAACCCACGACCTCCGGCTTAGCAGTCAGAGTCACTAACCACTAGACCAACAGACCAGTCTTTATGATTTTGTAACTGTTACCTAATAATTGTCCGGAACAAATCACGTATAGAAGTAACCACTGTTAGAACTAATACATTTTTAATTGTCAATAATAAGGTACCATAAATATATTTTATTGAGGGTAGATTAAAAAATAATAAAGAAATCTCTTTTTACACGATTTAAATTCTGCTTACTAAAGGTTTGGTATAAGTTGAATATGTTTTTAATATGATATTGTTCGAATCGCCCAGCGTCGTACCTACTATTTACTGTTACTGGTACTGTCAGCCTAAATCTGCCCACTGCTGGGAAAAAGCCTCTCCACATGACTTCCATTCTCCTCGATCCATAGCAAGTGTGGACCACGCTTTATTTATTTTGAAAATTCATCTCGCCTACTTTTCTTGGTCTGCTGCGACGCCGTACTACTTACTACTGCCGTAATATGTACCGTAATTATTATTGCCGTATTATTAAGCTATTGCATAGCTTTTATCGTGGGCTTTGAGCGCGGCGACCGAATCAAGAAATTCCGTAACAAAAATAAAACCTTACTCCGCATATCAAGAAATTTATTTCTCACACTAGTGGCGCTAATTTTTACCACACATAAACCAAACATTTTGACACATTTGCGATAAATTTTATCTGGTAGAACTATATAAATGAAACTAAGATTTTAATAACGTGTAATAATGCATCAATGTAATGTAATGTCCCAGTTTTATTCTGTTTCGGAGTAAAAATACTTAGTAGGATGATAAAAATCCTGAATAACCTACATGTATTGTAAGATAATAAAAATATTTTAAACGATATTGACTTCTCATTTATTCAATAAAAGAAAAAAAAATTTTTTCTTATCGGTCACCACGCTTAAAAAATGTAACTTGAATTAATATCAAAGAAAAATACTGCATAAATAAAAATAAATAAATAATTATAATTGCATAAGTTAATAAAAAATGCTATGCAATAGCTTTACCGCGGCAGTCCCCGAGTGCCACAGGATTTTTTTATTTATTTTATTTATTGCGGTATAAGAAACATACAGTATTATAATACAATAGGCATGAAACATTTATGATCGTAATCTATTGATGAGGTTGATAATTAAAAGATAGGTACAATAGCGGTAGGTCTGTCATTATTCTTTAAATTTAACACTTTATTTCTTATGTTCACTCTGTCTCTTTTAATTGATGTATGAACACCCAATTGCAGTATTCTTTTGGTTATTATAACCGTTTACAGGTTATATTAAAACTACTCTGTAATCGAATACATAAAAAAATTGCAATCGAATTGAAAACCTCCTTCTTTTTGAAGTCGGTTAAAAACTAAAGTAGAATCACGTAAATCGGATCATAAATCTTAGCGTAATCGGTGTAGATACATAAAAAAATACCAATCGAATTGAGAACCTCTTCCATTTTGAAGTCGGTTAAAAAAAATAAGAATGTTTTCGTCAAAGTAGGGATGCGTAGATGAGATCCAGCAGTCCATCTTGTTGAACTTAGCAAATATAAGATACATGAATTAATACACCATCATCTACTATGATATCAAAATTAATAATAGGTCCCCGGACACAGTTGTCCACCCCGGGGTCCTAATCCGTTAATATATCAACTGTTTTGACAGCGGCAACTGTACTGGCAACCAAATTATTCATCACTAGAGATCCGCCCTCGCTTCGCTTCAGTATCAAAAGTTTAATTCGATCCCAGAACAAACGCCGACGGAGAATATCCTTGCAATAGTGTCGTATTGCATCATTCAGATTTATAACGCTTATAATTTTGAAATTTTGAAAATTACTAATAAAATATGTTATAGCCTTTTATTGATTTCTAAAGGTGAAATAATTTTTGAAGTCGGTAACGTAGATTTTTAGTTAAATTGTTGCAAGCAAACAAATAAACATAAAAAAGAATCCTTTTCTTTTTCTAATATTATGTATAGATTATAATAAAACAAAATAATTATTACAAACAGATCATTTGTAAATTTATTTCATGAAATTGCAATTACAAGTTAATAGCAGTAGTGTGTATTATGTGGGATAAAGAACTGCTTTGGCAGTGCAGTGAGAGTGCATGTGCAAGGTTGTAGATTCGATTTTGGCACGAGACAAAACTTTCTATTAAAAATATTTTTTTCCTAATCTGGGTACTATGTTGTTAGTCCGTTTGTATTTGTAAAGTCCTCCGCAACAGAAAGTTTTCTTCTTCGTCATTATTGCTAGATACATAATGACAAAGATTATTTTTTTATTTTGATCGCCGAATAACAATGTTCATAAAAATCATCTTAAAGTTTCAACACACGTCAGTAACAACCAAATTAAACATAGCACATGAATTTAAAAATGTCACATTGGTTAGGTTTAGAACCCAAAACTTGGAATTTTTAAATTCGATTCATTAAATTTAAAGATGACTTTGGTTTAGTCATCTTTAAATTTAATGAATCAAGAGTTTGTTTATGAAATTTAATGCAAATTATGAACATTGCAATAACTATCAAGGTTACCGATAAAAGTAATGACCTCTTTGAGAGTTTATCACATTACAAGGATATCATGAAAGTTGATAACAGTCGTTAGGTCAAGCCTTTATAATAAATTACGGGTGACCGGATCAAATCCTGACACTAGGTTGACCACTAACCACTCGATAAGAAGAAGATGAAAGTAAATTAACAAAAGAAGATTAATTATTAGATTAAAGATCTTCAATGAGTCTTAAAATATTTTTGTATGCAAACAACCGTAACCTATAGAGATGGCAGTATTGTAAAAGTAATCATGCTTAGAAAATACAACCAAGCCGTTGCCGACCACGGAGATGGGGATAAGGAAGGAAAAAGGAAAAGGAAGCGGACCGAGGCGGTATTTGGGCTGCCAGCGCTCTCACTTACCGAGCGAAACACATTAGCATTAAAACTAATATTCTTACGTCGGTCTTTTAGGAGAGCGTAGTCCGCGGTCGATCCGGCCTATTCATGCTAAAACCAGCGTAGATATACTACCGTGCAAACGTGGTTTTTACAATGTCGGCAACAACGCATCATTCCTGGTGTTGCATGTGATCATATGATACTGTTTATCATCGTAAGAACTGTATGTGTGTTTGTCATCAAGGTGGACAGAGCAAGATTGACGAACTTTAAAACCAGATATGTAAGTGATGTGTTAGCATGAAGCCAAATTAGGAAGCAATTGTAATCGACAACAGTGCACAAAAAGTTTAATAAATGGTGAGAAAAGCAGTTTTGATCACGGTAATTAGCGTTCCCTGCTTGCCCTGACATAATTATAAGAGACAGGCCTGACGTCTGAGAAAATGTCATATGTTAGATAATAGCTTTCCGCAGCGCGGTTTCCCCCTCGTTTTTGATTACCGCTCTGCTCCCGTCGCCAGTAGCGTGATGTTACATAGCTTATAATCTTCCTGAGGATCTGGGCTATCATACGCAAAAGAATTATTAAAATCCGACTAGTGGTAATTCTAGAAATTAGCACTTTCAAACAAACAAACAAACTCATCTGCTATATTTAATAGTATAAATTATGTACCTAGTTTTAATTAAAATGATATTTTTTTTTTCTGGTAAGTAAGAAGTTTCTTTTCAGATATATGTCATTGTTTTCGCGGAAGAATTTTGTTGTGATTTTATGAACAGATTTAGCCGAGTATTCTCTAGTCTATCAATATCAATTTCTGGTTTTCTATATCCGATCCAAATGATTTTCTCTATCGTGTATTAGTAAATGATGTAGTAATAACATTCTGTATTATGTTATAATATAAGGAACGAAAAATGTTTCGTTACGGAACATGTTCCCCAGAGGACAAAGTTGTTCTCATGGTTATTTAGCGGAATATTGAGAAAATACCCAGATATGTACATATTGTGTATTCTGAATACTGAAACTGAAATGCAAAGGTTTCGTAAATAGATGATATTAGAAGAAAGATTGCGTATCTACCGCTGTTATTGCAAGAAATGTTGAATACATTTTTTCTAATAATCTGGGATGTTTCAGCACAAATAATTAGTGTACAATAAAGATTTTCTCTTACTCATTAGGTGGACTGGCGATTTCACAAGGGTGGAGTGTAATTAACTAAAGAGTTAAGTGTATTGCCTGCGTCATTTTGCATGCTACTTGAAATTGTAACTTACAAAAAAAAACCTGGTCATTAAAAAGAGTAGCCTGAGTTTCTTGCTACTTATTCCCATGGACCTACGCTACGTCAGCGAATTGTCAGGTTAATTGTCTGACATTTTGTAATTTTAACTTTCTTAAGTGTTAATTCAACTAACCAAAATTAATAAATGTCTTTGACTTGTGACTTTGACTTAACCGATGGATAAGGGCGACTTAGAACCGACTAAAATGATGAAAATTAAGAGGCTCCTCTTAATTTTTATTTCCAACAGTAGACATCTTACGGCTGATTATATTGATGATGCAAATATGTTACGACGAGACAAAGAAAGCAAATAATTTTTATTTCTTACTGAATTTGTAAATCGTTATTTAGTAAGTTTAATGAATAAATAATATTTTCGCTTCGGATAGGGCAACAATCTTTCCTGAACAACAAAAACAGGCTTGTTTTTGAGATATTATACCGTATACAAGGAAACTAGAGGAAGAACGCTAATAAGTTGTTATTCTCACAAAAATATGGTACACTCGACTTTGACGAGGAACATACTTAAAAAATATGCGTCCAAGAACTCTCTTTTCTTTTGTTTTTTTAGTAAAATTTTTGTTGGTGAGTTAAATGTAATCTTGTCGTCTAATCAGTTGTTTTCAAATTGTTGTGTCTTTTACTTTACCAGTTTTCATCCCGCTGCTCTACTTCCTCAGCGAACTGGCTGTAGGTTAATTTGCTGACATTTTGTAAACTTTGACGTTCATAAGTGTTAATTTAATTAACATATATTTCATTTCATTTCGTTTCATAGACAGTTCTGTCTGATAGTTCGGTCGCCTACCAACAATGATTGATATTCGGTCGCCTACCAACAATGATTGATATTGAAAACTATCGATCTGCCATCACGTCACACGTGTGTTATTTACGATGTATTTACAAATCTTTTAAATTCTCAGCTTTTCTATGCTATACACATGTATGATTCATATTTAAATAAACTATAGTTATAACCCTACTAAAATCTGTTGCGTGGTTTCAATGAAGTCAACTGAGAAGCAAACAAATGAAAACTCTAAATCGTTATACTATTTTTATAGATAAAATCAAAATCAAAAGATGTTTATTTAATTTAGATTAACTAAATTAACACTTATAAACGTTAAACATAAGCTACAGCCAGTTCGCTGACGAAAGGGTAGTGCCATGAGAAGAACAGGCAAGAAACTCAGGCAACAATTACAATGATCTAGTGTACTATGGAGGCATGAGGTTGAGATTTGAAATCGCTAATTTGTTAGTTGATCCGCCTAATGTTACACAAAATTCTTGTTTATTTTTTTATCTCTTATTATTTCAGTCTCATAATCATTTATTTGTTTCATTAAATTTATTTAAGTTGTCATTATTTTCGTCCCTATTCCATCTCTCTTATCGTTAACTTTCTCAATTGTTTCTAACGAGCACAACAAACAACATTACAAATACCTTTTTGTTTTTTAAATACTTCTTCAATTTATTTAAATTATTCCAAGGGACAATTATTGCAAAAAGTTTGAAGAGGACGACATTTAAGGGTCCTTCGGCTTACGTCTTCGGCCTTCGGCTTTCGGCATTCAGCCTCACCTGCCAGTTGAGTTGTTTGTTTCTGTTGCCTTTTCATTATCCTACTTGATCTTGATTATGTTTAGGGGGTTTAAAAACGGGGAGGAGGGGGGGGGGTTGTCATTTGGGTGGATTTTGTAAGTGACTATGCCGAAGATTATGGATTTGTGGAGATGAACAATTCTGTGATTGGTAATCATCTTGTGAAGTATATAATAATAAGGTTGGTGTTTCTTATATTTTGGATAAATTTATACATGGTCTGGAGATAGAAAATTCAGAAATTTATGTTTTGTTTATTAAACTGCTGATTGTGACTGAAGTTCTGCAGTATACAAATTTGGGCTAGCCTTTAAAGCACATTTTAATTTTTAATTTATTTTCACAACATATAAAGCTGTTAGTACTTACCTATAGAGATTTTGTCTGCCACTCTATGCTTGCTTCTTGAAATTGTAACTTACAAAACAATTTAATAACCCAGCGATTAGAAAGGGTGGCCTTAGTTTCTTGCCAGTTCTTCTCATAGCCTTACTAGCGGTTAGAAAGAGTGGCCTTACTTTCTTGCCAGTTCTTCTCATAGCCTTACCCTACGTTAGCGCACTGGCTATATTTTAATTGACTGACATTTTGTAATTTTTAACGTATATTACTGTAATTCATTTATCCCAAATAAATAAATATATTTGACTTTAATACAGAATTGTAAGAGTTAAAAATATAAATCATCTGTTTGCACACTAAAATTGTTTCAAAATCTAGAAAAGTAATGTAAAATAAGAAATATGATGACACAAGTTTGTGCTTTATAGTAAGAATCACAGAGTACATTTTTTTTACAAATATTTTTGTCTTAAGCCCCTTTTCCATGGAAGGTGCGATGTGACTCACATGTACCCATATATTATTCTGTATATCTGCGTGCACTTAAGGTCGAAATAGTTGGCACTAATGTGCTCGGGTCGCCTATGAATTATTAAGTAGGAACGCATGAAAACTTACTCGTGGCTATTCAATTTTTATGAAAGGCAGTGAATTTTGACCTAACGTAAAGTGGCTATATTTGTGGTTTTGGTGATAAATAATGCGTAGTTAGCAAGTTTAGTGTATAGACTCAGTTTATAAAAAAATCAACCCTGTGATGTTGGACATATTTGATATAATTTGGCAAGTGGTATGGCAAAGGAATTATCGACAGTCTTAATAAAGGACATTGCTGCCAGCCTTGTATTTTATAATTTTGATGATGACCTTTGGTGTGATAGAAAGTTTGGGATTCGGTAAACTAATTTTAGAGTCTCATTTCTCGTCGCCTTATCATATTGAGGTGGCATGAGCATTGATCACCACGCTTTCTTAAAATGACAGACATTTCAGACAGTCCATGTTTCTTTACTTTATTAACATTCTTCGTTTTGAGTCCCCTTCGTAAAGGGGCACGAGGTCAACGAACTTTCTTTTACTGCTAAACTTTTTATTACTTTCATAGTTTTACTGCTTAGCTGTGATGCATTGAGTCAAAATATGAGGGAGGCTTGATGAATCGTTTAGTTCCTCGAGCGATTCTAACTAGTCAACATGTTTGTAATGATTTAATCACTTACAATGCTGCTTCAAACGTTGGTAACGGGCACGGGATTGTAAACATTAGCTACTAGTTAATTGATTGGTTGGGTAGATTTTCTTGACGGATCAATATAATAATATATTGGTCAAATATTCTAGAATTGAAGGTGGTTGAAATACGGAATTTTTTTTCTACAAGATCGTCGCTATTATTGGTCGTCCATCGATCTTTTTGCATAAATAATTGGTAAAGCGTGACTGGGAAAGTGTTTTAACCTTATGGGAGGCAGGTCTTAATAAAAAAAGGGAAAACTTGATTATTAGTGTTGTGTTTGTAACGGTTGGTAGTAATATTCAATTTTAAGGTTATACTTACTGCGTTTGCATACATAACTTCACGCCTGTCTCCCAATAATGAAATGAGCAGAGACTATACAACTGCGTTTGTTATTTTTAATTTATAGTTGAATAATGTAAAAACTGCGTTTGCTTGACTGAACTTACCTGTCAAAAAGACTGAAGGGATCAGACCGGAATGACAAAATTTTTAGGATATCAGAACGGATTTAAAGAATAATAACTAGAGGGGATCAGATATGGGGGATTCGACAAATAACTCGTATTTTTTCACCCATAGTTAGTACATTCAATAACTGCAGCAAGCGAAAGCGTCATTAGAACCATCTATATAAAACGCTACAAGAATATATATAATAAAACACACAGACTTTAACAAATACAACTCTGATCAGTTCTTTATGTCTTGGTCACTGATACATTCAACAGCCAGAGCTTAAAAGATGGTTGATTAATGTTTTTTATTACTGTCAATAATTCCTGAACGGAAACACTCATTGGTACTTCGTTTTTTTGTAGAGTATCATCTGTCAATCGTAGCTCTGCTAATTGTTTTTCGAATGAAGTATAATTGAATATTTTCAACAGATTTTGATTAAAATATTTCATTTGTTTTTACGTGTGTTAATTTTGACGTGACTTTTAACTATTGATTTAGAATATTGTTATTTTAAACTGATTACTTTTATTGACAGTTTTTATGAAGGATATAGATGTTTTTAAACAGATTTTACATTAATAGAACATTTTAATATTTGCCTTAGTGGGCAAATCGTAAAGATAGTTCTTTAATGATAACTGTATTATTTATAAATGTACCGAATTATAGATATAATAAAATTGTATTTAAATTATTTATTTCATCAAAAGTGCTTGACGTTGCCATGTCAAGCTGATAACTGTATTATTTATAAATGTATCAAATAATTAATGTTATAAAATTTTATTAAAATTATAATTTGTAGTTAATATTGGATATTAATATATTGCAAGATTAGCTGTTACAATTAGTTACTTTGGATTTTGGTAAACAATGGGCCTGTCTCTTATTATAAAATCTGTATCATTATCTTTCTGTTAATCAGCGTGTGACTCAGATGATTTCTTATCAGTAACAGTCTATTGAACTTCATTTATAAGCGTTATAATGGTTAAATAATTTATATTTAATTGAAAATTATCAGTTATTTATAATATTCTTGTATAATCAATATTTATATGTTACAAACGTGCGTCGAAGGATCTGTGCCGTTTATCTTTTTTTTTCAGTAACAAGCTCCATTAGTAACACATTACGTATCTTTTATCTGATGTCATGTAACTGCCGAACGTTTAGGATCGTTTAATCGACTCGAAGTGAAAAAGTCACCGTTTCTCTTACGTATAATTGAGGTATATAGGTTTTTAGTGTTTTTATAATATTATGACCTGATTCTAAAAGCTATTTATTGTTTATTTTTTTTAACCGACGAAAAAACGGAGACGGTTCTCAAGTCGTCGCGTATATTTTTTTATGTATGACCACGCATAACTTTTTACAGAGTGGTCCGATTTTGATAATTCTTTTTTTTTAATTATATTCAAAGATGTTTACTTTCATTATCTCTATTTGGGATAGTGAAATAAGTTTGATGGCCTAAAAACATTTACAATGCTAGCTGAAATTAAAAAGTGTAGTGTTATCAAAGAGCTTATAAGTATTATTATATTTCGAACTAAAAAAATATTGTACGATAATAAAATATAATAATGAGGGATATTATGAAACTCAATCTTTAATAAACTTGAAAATGTAATGAATTTTGATCGAATTTAGTCTACTGGACGACAACTGAAAGCTTGATTTTAATCTGTCACCAAACATATAATACCAATATGTCTAAACTCAAAGTGAACATAACTGGGTAGAATATATGAAGCCACTTAGCTAGTCAAGATTTAGTAGAGCTCAACTTAGCTAACTTAATATAAACTTGTTAAGAACTGCATATCTACTTGCATAGTATTAGGACTTGAGGGAACGAAGTATCAGCTGCGGTGTTTCCCGAGCGCTAAAACATGTTTTACTTCAAACGAGGCTTAAAGAGAGCATTAATATCACGGTAGGTAGCGGCTTCGTAGAGCCCCTGGCATTGCAGAAGTCCATGAGCGACAGTTACCACTTAAGATCAGGTGGGCTGTTGGCTCATCTGCCACTGTAGGCAATAAAAAAAACAATGCTATTATTTTGAACTTACGCTCATATAAAACTTATGAGTAACATGACCATAGGCAACGGTTACCGCTTAATTTCAACAGGGCCGTATGCTTGTTTGCCATCAAAGTTGTATAAAAAATATAATTACCTTAAGGTACTATGAGACTTTCAGGCCACGACCACTCCAAAACATTTCACGGTAGTAGATCCACACTGGTTTCAGCATGAATGGGCTGGATCAACCGGGGAAGTACTACCCTCTCATAGAAGGTCGACGTAAGAGTAATAATAAATCCGTACTATTGCGCTGAGTGAGTGAGAGTGCGAGAGTCCCAATAAAATTTCTCCCCTTTCCTTTTTCGTCACCTCCCTCGACCCATTTACTTATCCCACTCTCTTCACAGTAAGCAGCGGCTTCTCAGAGTCCCTGGGATTGCAGGAGCAATGCTAAGGGATCTGAGTCGTCCATGTGTGACAGTTACCACTTACCATTACGTGGGCTATTTGCTCGTTTGCAAAATGGCACGAAGCTGAGTTAGGACCTTTTTATTCCCCAATATTGTTTTTGTTACCTTGTTCATAACATTCAAATAAGTTAGGTTAAAAACTAGTCTGTATGAGAACAAAATTAAATAAGTGTTTTTTCTTTCTTTCTTTCTAACTACCTTTACAGAGTCTCTCTTCATTTCCGTAAGAATAATCTGCAAAGTATATTCGTCACTTTTAATGATCTTTTTTTGTTTCTATAGAATCTCGCCAGACTCCTAACATGGTATGGTCTTATAACCTGATGTAAGGTAGGTAGCGTATGTACAGCAGTGGACTTCTTTGATAAATAATAATAATAATAATTTATTTCAGGCATCTAAGGCCCATAACATGCCAATACTTACATAAGAAAAATTATATACTAATACATATTTTATATAAACTAAAACTAAATAACGTGAATTATTTCGGCGTCATATTTCGCTGCGCGGTGTTGTGTAGCCTTCCACGAAAACGTCGATATACAACACCTTTCGGCCAAAACTCTTGTTGAAGACAAGTTTCGAGATATTGCGTCGGCACTCGAACCACGAATGATTTAAAATTCGTGTTGTGACGCGTCTCCAACCTCTCGACTCTTAGAGTGCAATTGGTTTTGGTTTGCACGTACTGTACGATCTCCTCTTCCTTCGTACTGTGGTGTAGCCGGGACAAGTACAGCAACGTTGTTGGGACTGCAGGACGTAGTAACATCTTAGGTCCTGCTAGCCCGGTACCGCACTGGTTGCGACAAGTGGGCTTCCTCTTCTTCTTCTCCACCTTTATGAAGCCGTCCTTGTCGCACTTGCCCTTCTCTTGAGCCCTCTGTTGAATGATCTTAGTGGGCTCACAGTTTCGCTGATTCGTAGTTTGCCGCTTTGTATTAGCGGCAATGTCGGCGTAGACACGTTTCGGGGTCGACGTACCGACACGAATCACCTTGATTGGTGACGACACAGGGACAGCGGCGACACACGCTGCCTCACTTGCAGTGTCAGCAACTGATGACGCGCTCACCGACTGAAAACTGCCGATGGATGCGTTTTGTGCGCCGCGTCGCATGTTCACGTTCGAGGCGTCGGGTGACTTACTTGTCGAAATAACACTGCGTAACAACACTACTTCGGCACGTAACTCACTTATTGTGGTATTTGACGCCTCCAGCTTGGACTGTACTTCAGCCAGGCTTGCTTTCAGGGATGTTATATCTTTAAGCAGCCTGGTGACGTCGACGTGGTCGAACGTGACTGGAGGTAGCTTGTGCAGCTCCTTTGCCACGAAAGCTGGCACGTCGTCCGGGTCGGTCACCTTCAAGAGGGTGACGATGTCCTGGATACTCTTCTCGGTGCCGTCCCTACGACGAGACGGCATCTGGTCGAGTTTACCCAACACCTGATACAGCAACTTCTTGCTGCTGCTGACATCTTCTTCCTTAAAGTTGGACTTGCAGATCTGCAGAATGCTGACCTCGTCCATAGTATCGATGGCATGTTGAATGAATGCCAACAATTCATTAGCTATAAGTTTTTGTGAACTCATAGCGAGTATCGGGTAGCGGCGTCAGCCGCACGAGCGACGCGTGAATTAATTAATTGTTATTAAGTAATTCGAAGCGCGCAGTGTAAGCACGTCCGTACTCGACGGAATAGGGCACTGCACTGAAATGATGATGAAATTGGTGACTATGGGACATACATACGAGGTCTGTTTTAAGACACCTCAGCTATGAGGTGTTCATAGTTCGTTGCACTCACTGATCGGTAAACGATCAGCGGGTTAAGCAACTAAGAGCGCGGCTGACCCATGGATTGGTAACCGCATAGTGGAATTAGATCTGAGTGTCTCTGTGCTTCAGAGGGCACGTTAAAAGTTGGTACCAGTTGCTACCATGTCGATAACAGTAGGTCAAGTTGAATGCCTGTATAATAAATTATGAGCGACTTGAACAAATCCTGATACTAGGTTGACCGCTCGATAAGAAGAGTCCTCATAAAATCTGTACTGATATTGGATAACTAAGCTTCTCGTAGCAACAAAAGATATTTTTTTCCTTGCATCATTAAGCGACATATTACGTTTTATCTTAAGACAGTTGCAGGACAAATTATTGCCATTAGATGTACTAAACATTACATAAAACCGTATGTCCGTGACGGCATTATCATTGTGCTGCTACATATGTGCATAGTGAGAGGTATTTATACATTACGATATACTATTATTTAGTATTTTTTATCAATATCATACACAAAATAATCTTAAAGTAAGGCACAAATAAGGAGAGGTATGCCTAACACTGGGCAAATTCAGACCGTTGATGATAATAGTAATTTATTTAAGTGTTCATTATTCTAATTATGATATTATATTTACGTTACAAATTGATGGCCTCTACTTATACAAAAAAGCATTCGTGAGTTATTTATTTATTTATTAACACTACAAGCTTATAGTATTACACCAAAACGCCTATACATATTACTAATACAAATTAAAACTAAAAAATAAGCAATAACTAACTAAAACTAAAACTAAAAATACAAGGTGCATTTTAGATATATTTATTTTAGGTTTTGGTGTTCTCACGGTATTTTCCTTCATCATATTTTGGTATTATCCAATGGTATAAACCAATAAATTTAGAATTAACCTGTTCATAACAGTCGCATTTTTACTTATCCGGTTTTGAACCAACAACTTTATTATTAAAAGTCACCACAAAGCCATTACGAATTTATATATTTTATTTCGCTCTAGCTACAAACTTAATTAAAATCGTGTCGGTCCCGTTTCGTGGCATTTAAAAACCTTTTAGTTTGAGCGTGTAGGCTTAGTATATCCGTATTCTCTTGGGGTCCGTAATCTTACTGCCGGACCCTACCCTTGGATAACATCATATTGTATATCATTATATTATCACACGTAGAAGGTTTTTGATCCTTAATGGTGGTCAGAATTATAATTAGTGGAAAAGCTTTCTGTCACATTTGGGTAAGAAAACTTATGTGTAATATTTGGAAGTCTTTATAGATGGAATATTTATGATGCGTTTCGGAATAAGACGACTTTGTTTTCTACGTAAGTAATTAATATAGAACATAATATAAGTTTCTTAAGCGAAAAGATTATTATTATTCTTTTAATATTATAAATTTGGACTAACGAATTTAATCAAAATTATATACTCCCAAGTATTATGTTTTACTTTCCTATACCAAAAACAAATATTGTCTTAGTATTAAGTTAAATAAAATATGAAGTAAGTACCTATGTTTAGTTTTATGTTAGTTATATTTAGTTTTAGTTCAAATAGTTTATATTTTGCTGTAAAATTATTTTTTGCCTGCCTTCATTCCGTAATATCATTTAAATTATAGCCTTATGGCTTAAAAATAAACGTCTTACTTACTTACGTCCTATAGTTTAACTTTAGACAATTAAGGTTTATGTTTATCAAGGAAAAGCGTGGGACCCAGGTCAGTTCCCTGTGGGACACCGTAATTAATGTCAGCATAATTACTGGAATGTTTACTTATATAGACGCAGTGTACTTAGATAGAGTCAACTAATCCAAGATCAGACAGAAATAAATAAGAAGTTAGAGTAACTTAAGGAATCGAAGTGTTCTGGTTAAATAAAGATACCTCCGGCCATACTTAAAATATTATACAAAGAAGTGGTTAAAAAAATATGTGATATTAATGCAAAAGTGGTACGTAAAACTGATCCTGTGGCGCAATAGAAGTGCGGCCACCAATCAGACATTGTTCGATTCCAATAAAATTCCAATGATTTTAAATGACAAAACGTTGTATTATAATGTGTATATTGTATTTAAATTATTTATTTCATCAAAAGTGCTTGACGTTGCCATGTCAAGCTGATAACTGTATTATTTATAAATGTATCAAATAATTAATGTTATAAAATTTTATTAAAATTATAATTTGTAGTTAATATTGGATATTAATATATTGCAAGATTAGCTGTTACAATTAGTTACTTTGGATTTTGGTAAACAATGGGCCTGTCTCTTATTATAAAATCTGTATCATTATCTTTCTGTTAATCAGCGTGTGACTCAGATGATTTCTTATCAGTAACAGTCTATTGAACTTCATTTATAAGCGTTATAATGGTTAAATAATTTATATTTAATTGAAAATTATCAGTTATTTATAATATTCTTGTATAATCAATATTTATATGTTACAAACGTGCGTCGAAGGATCTGTGCCGTTTATCTTTTTTTTTCAGTAACAAGCTCCATTAGTAACACATTACGTATCTTTTATCTGATGTCATGTAACTGCCGAACGTTTAGGATCGTTTAATCGACTCGAAGTGAAAAAGTCACCGTTTCTCTTACGTATAATTGAGGTATATAGGTTTTTAGTGTTTTTATAATATTATGACCTGATTCTAAAAGCTATTTATTGTTTATTTTTTTTAACCGACGAAAAAACGGAGACGGTTCTCAAGTCGTCGCGTATATTTTTTTATGTATGACCACGCATAACTTTTTACAGAGTGGTCCGATTTTGATAATTCTTTTTTTTTAATTATATTCAAAGATGTTTACTTTCATTATCTCTATTTGGGATAGTGAAATAAGTTTGATGGCCTAAAAACATTTACAATGCTAGCTGAAATTAAAAAGTGTAGTGTTATCAAAGAGCTTATAAGTATTATTATATTTCGAACTAAAAAAATATTGTACGATAATAAAATATAATAATGAGGGATATTATGAAACTCAATCTTTAATAAACTTGAAAATGTAATGAATTTTGATCGAATTTAGTCTACTGGACGACAACTGAAAGCTTGATTTTAATCTGTCACCAAACATATAATACCAATATGTCTAAACTCAAAGTGAACATAACTGGGTAGAATATATGAAGCCACTTAGCTAGTCAAGATTTAATAGAACTCAACTTAGCTAACTTAATATAAACTTGTTAAGAACTGCATATCTACTTGCATAGTATTAGGACTTGAGGGAACGAAGTATCAGCTGCGGTGTTTCCCGAGCGCTAAAACATGTTTTACTTCAAACGAGGTTTAAAGAGAGCATTAATATCACGGTAGGTAGCGGCTTCGTAGAGCCCCTGGCATTGCAGAAGTCCATGAGCGACAGTTACCACTTAACATCAGGTGGGCTGTTGGCTCATCTGCCACTGTAGGCAATAAAAAAAACAATGCTATTATTTTGAACTTACGCTCATATAAAACTTATGAGTAACATGACCATAGGCAACGGTTACCGCTTAATTTCAACAGGGCCGTATGCTTGTTTGCCATCAAAGTTGTATAAAAAATATAATTACCTTAAGGTACTATGAGACTTTCAGGCCACGACCACTCCATAACATTTCACGGTAGTAGATCCACACTGGTTTCAGCATGAATGGGCTGGATCAACCGGGGAAGTACTACCCTCTCATAGAAGGTCGACGTAAGAGTAATAGTAAATCCGTACTATTGCGCTGAGTGAGTGAGAGTGCGAGAGTCCCAATTTCTCCCCTTTCCTTTTTCGTCACCTCCCTCGACCCATTTACTTATCCCACTCTCTTCACAGTAAGCAGCGGCTTCTCAGAGTCCCTGGGATTGCAGGAGCAATGCTAAGGGATCTGAGTCGTCCATGTGTGACAGTTACCACTTACCATTACGTGGGCTGTTTGCTCGTTTGCAAAATGGCACGAAGCTGAGTTAGGACCTTTTTATTCCCCAATATTGTTTTTGTTACCTTGTTCATAACATTCAAATAAGTTAGGTTAAAAACTAGTCTGTATGAGAACAAAATTAAATAAGTGTTTTTTCTTACTTTCTTTCTAACTACCTTTACAGAGTCTCTCTTCATTTCCGTATGAAGACATTCGTCAAAGTATATTCGTCACTTTTAATGATCTTTTTTTGTTTCTATAAGATCTCGCCAGACTCCTAACATGGTGTGGTCTTATAACCTGATGTAAGGTAGGTAGCGTATGTACAGCAGTGGACTTCTTTGATAAATAATAATAATAATAATTTATTTCAGGCATCTAAGGCCCATAACATGCCAATACATACATAAGAAAAATTATAAACTAATACATATTTTATATAAACTAAAACTAATTAACGTGAATTATTTCGGCGTCATATTTCGCTGCGCGGTGTTGTGTAGCCTTCCACGAAAACGTCGATATACAACACCTTCGGCCAAAACTCTTGTTGAAGACAAGTTTTGAGATATTGCGTCGGCACTCGAACCACGAACGATTTAAAATTCGTGTTGTGACGCGTCTCCAACCTCTCGACTCTTAGAGTGCAATTGGTTTTGGTTGCACGTACTGTACGATCTCCTCTTCCTTCGTACTGTGGTGTAGCCGTGACAAGTACAGCAACGTTGTTGGGACTGCAGGACGTAGTAACATATTAGGTCCTGCTAGCCCGGTACCGCACTGGTTGCGACAAGTGGGCTTCCTCTTCTTCTTCTCCACCTTTATGAAGCCGTCCTTGTCGCACTTGCCCTTCTCTTGAGCCCTCTGTTGAATGATCTTAGTGGGCTCACAGTTTCGCTAATTCGTAGTTTGCCGCTTTGTATTAGCGGCAATGTCGGCGTAGGCACGTTTCGGGGTCGACGTACCTACACGAATCACCTTGATTGGTGACGACACAGGGACAGCGGCGACACACGCTGCCTCACTTGCAGTGTCAGCAACTGATGACGCGCTCACCGACTGAAAACTGCCGATGGATGCGTTTTGTGCGCCGCGTCGCATGTTCACGTTCGAGGCGTCGGGTGACTTACTTGTCGAAATAACACTGCGTAACAACACTACTTCGGCACGCAACTCACTTATGGTGGTATTTGACGCCTCCAGCTTGGACTGTACTTCAGCCAGGCTTGCTTTCAGGGATGTTATATCTTTAAGCAGCCTGGTGACGTCGACGTGGTCGAACGTGACTGGAGGTAGCTTGTGCAACTCCTTTGCCACGAAAGCTGGCACGTCGTCCGGGTCGGTCACCTTCAAGAGGGTGACGATGTCCTGGATACTCTTCTCGGTGCCGTCCCTACGACGAGACGGCATCTGGTCGAGTTTACCCAACACCTGATACAGCAACTTCTTGCTGCTGCTGACATCTTCTTCCTTAAAGTTGGACTTGCAGATCTGCAGAATGCTGACCTCGTCCATAGTATCGATGGCATGTTGAATGAATGCCAACAATTCATTAGCTATGAGTTTTTGTGAACTCATAGCGAGTATCGGGTAGCGGCGTCAGCCGCACGAGCGACGCGTGAATTAATTAATTGTTATTAAGTAATTCAAGGCGCGCAGTTTAAGCACGTCCGTACTCGACGGAATAGGGCACTGCACTGAAATGATGATGAAATTGGTGACTATGGGACATACATACGAGGTCTGTTTTAAGACTCCTCAGCTATGAGGTGCTCATAGTTCGTTGCACTCACTGATCGGTAAACGATCAGCGGGTTAAGCAACTAAGAGCGCGGCTGACCCATGGATAGGTAACCGCATAGTGGAATTAGATCTGAGTGTCTCTGTGCTTCAGAGGGCACGTTAAAAGTTGGTACCAGTTGCTACCATGTCGATAACAGTAGGTCAAGTTGAATGCCTGTATAATAAATTATGAGCGACTTGAACAAATCCTGATACTAGGTTGACTGCTCGATAAGAAGAGTCCTCATAAAAATCTGTACTGATATTGGATAACTAAGCTTCTCGTAGCAACAAAAGGTATTTTTTTCCTTGCATCATTAAGCGACATATAACGTTTTATCTTAAGACAGTTGCAGGACAAATTATTGCCATTAGATGTACTAAACATTACATAAAACCGTATGTCCGTGACGGCATTATCATTGTGCTGCTACATATGTGCATAGTGAGAGGTATTTATACATTACGATATACTATTATTTAGTATTTTTTATCAATATCATACACAAAATAATCTTAAAGTAAGGCACAAATAAGGAGAGGTATGCCTAACAGTGGGCAAATTCAGACCGTTGATGATAATAGTAATTTATTTAAGTGTTCATTATTCTAATTATGATATTATATTTACGTTACAAATTGATGGCCTCTACTTATACAAAAAAGCATTCGTGAGTTATTTATTTATTTATTAACACTACAAGCTTATAGTATTACACCAAAACGCCTATACATATTACTAATACAAATTAAAACTAAAAAATAAGCAATAACTAACTAAAACTAAAACTAAAAATACAAGGTGCATTTTAGATATATTTATTTTAGGTTTTGGTGTTCTCACGGTATTTTCCTTCATCATATTTTGGTATTATCCAATGGTATAAACCAATAAATTTAGAATTAACCTGTTCATAACAGTCGCATTTTTACTTATCCGGTTTTGAACCAACAACTTTATTATTAAAAGTCACCACAAAGCCATTACGAATTTATATATTTTATTTCGCTCTAGCTACAAACTTAATTAAAATCGTGTCGGTCCCGTTTCGTGGCATTTAAAAACCTTTTAGTTTGAGCGTGTAGGCTTAGTATATCCGTATTCTCTTGGGGTCCGTAATCTTACTGCCGGACCCTACCCTTGGATAACATCATATTGTATATCATTATATTATCACACGTAGAAGGTTTTTGATCCTTAATGGTGGTCAGAATTATAATTAGTGGAAAAGCTTTCTGTCACATTTGGGTAAGAAAACTTATGTGTAATATTTGGAAGTCTTTATAGATGAAATATTTATGATGCGTTTCGGAATAAGACGACTTTGTTTTCTACGTAAGTAATTAATATAGAACATAATATAAGTTTCTTAAGCGAAAAGATTATTATTATTCTTTTAATATTATAAATTTAATCAAAATTATATACTCCCAAGTATTATGTTTTACTTTCCTATACCAAAAACAAATATTGTCTTAGTATTAAGTTAAATAAAATATGAAGTAAGTACCTATGTTTAGTTTTATGTTAGTTATATTTAGTTTTAGTTCAAATAGTTTATATTTTGCTGTAAAATTATTTTTTGCCTGCCTTCATTCCGTAATATCATTTAAATTATAGCCTTATGGCTTAAAAATAAACGTCTTACTTACTTACGTCCTATAGTTTAACTTTAGACAATTAAGGTTTATGTTTATCAAGGAAAAGCGTGGGACCCAGGTCAGTTCCCTGTGGGACACCGTAATTAATGTCAGCATAATTACTGGAATGTTTACTTATATAGACGCAGTGTACTTAGATAGAGTCAACTAATCCAAGATCAGACAGAAATAAATAAGAAGTTAGAGTAACTTAAGGAATCGAAGTGTTCTGGTTAAATAAAGATACCTCCGGCCATACTTAAAATATTATACAAAGAAGTGGTTAAAAAATATGTGATATTAATGCAAAAGTGGTACGTAAAACTGATCCTGTGGCGCAATAGAAGTGCGGCCACTGTCACCAACTGACCACCAATCAGACATTGTTCGATTCCAATAAAATTCCAATGATTTTAAATGACAAAACGTAGTGCGATTTATAAATATTTGTACTGAGTCGTAGATTTTAGACGTGCCAATAACAACTACCTACCTGATGGTAAGATAACTGTTGCTCATAGACTTCAGCGATGCCAGGGACTCTGCGAAGTCGCTGCCTACAGTGAGGGGGGTGGAGTAGATGAGGAAAAAGGAAAGGGAAGAAATTATGAAATTGTGTACGAAGTCATTTAATTCTATGTTTGAACAGTCACACAACTTAGTGTAGGAATTCTTTTTAAATATATAACTTTAGAAAACTCATAATGCATACTAAGTTACAAACAACAAAGAACAAATTAGCATGTACCTACATAAATAGACACATATGACGTTTTATTCTTGTAGTTATATTTTATATAGTCTCAAAGTTTATCACTATTTAAAAAGTAACACGTTTTAGCACTCAAAACTTTCTCATACCTCTTATAATAAGGATGACCTTTTATAATAACATTTCGTCAACTTGTGGTCTAATACTCGTCTGTTTAGGTATTATATGATACACAGTGATAAGTTTTAAAAATCCAGCGATTAAAAAGACTTTCTTGCTTCATTATTTATTCATGACACACACGGTAATGGTATCGCATTATTACTCCTCCGAGAAAATTAGTATGTACCTATGTTATCTAAATTTATAATTGAGTTTTAAACAAATATTTTAGAACAACAAAAATTTTAAAAACATCTTACAAAACAACACTACACATTCCCAATAGACAAAAATACTAAAGAAATAAACGTTGGTTGCCCTCGTTAGATAATTTCCCACCAACATTGTCATTCCCGGGCACATTCTTGACGTTTATTATTCCCGGGAGGGAGCGTCAATCATTATTAAATGCTTTCCATCAGGTAACCACCCTCTCTTCAAAACAAAAATAAAATGTACACATGTAAGCGATTTCATCTTTATTTAAAAAAAAGCTTTTTATTTTTCCTAAATTATTTACGACGAAGCTTTTATGGATAAGTAGCTGCTTAATAATTATTTATTTATTAAAAAAATAACACTTTATGTTGCTTAGCAACGTGGTTTTATCCCGGATATTACGTAAAATTAAAGTACCACTCCATCTTGCTATGAGTTATGGTACTCTGCTTCTTAAGAGCGGGATTGAGGGTTTGATACATGTACCTATGTGACTTATAAAAGTCCTATGTAGTATTACTAGGGTTTCTAAATACGATCTTCATTTGAAAACCCGATTTTGTGCAGTGGATCGTTCAGCGCTGAATCACTATTATTGACAGCGCTTTAGTGCCGAAAGAAACATCGAAATTTTAAAGTATCTTAGATTAAACTTTGTATGAAGAAAGCCATTGTTAGTCGCTTCTTTCAATATCTACGGGAAAATGAGATGGTTCCATTCTAGACCGACTGGTGTAACCACATGTGTCCAAAACGGGTGCTTATACCACTAGGTCATAACAACTATAATTAATAATTAATAATTAAATTACATAACTTAAAATATTCATTTGGTTATATAAAACAATAATTGGACCTAGTTCTGCAGAAAGCAGCCAAGTGGCACTTTTTCGAAAATCGAGTTATTAACACAGCCATACTAAATTCAACATGCCGAATTTTTGGCAAAGACAGCCATTTCTATATCTCTTCTTACGGCGGAGATATGAGCCGTAAAATACAGCCATTCAACAAAAAATATTTTGTAAAAATCAGTCATCATGGTGTAAAATGCAGTCAATTTAGACACAAACTGCCTAACCTATATTGCATAAGTCAGCCTAATATATGGCTGTTTCGTACAAATTTCAAAATGTTAGAAGCTAACAGACACACGTGTCAAAGTAATGTGCACCTTGCTTAATAATATATAGAACCTATTTTAAATTCTTGAACAGCACACTATTTGAACTGCACTTAAGTACCGAAGCCCATGACTAATAGATGCAAGATATGTTCCTCCTTTGCTCCAAATATTATAATAATAGCAGTCTGCTCTTGCAGAATTATAAAATTTTCACTGGTTTCAAAATGGCTAGGTATATTCAGAAAATGTTCGAAAATTTTGATGTTGTTTGCTTTTCGAGTACATTTTCGATACTATAATTTTTAATGTATCCATACTAACATTATAAATGCGAAAGTAACTCTGTCTGTCTGTTATGCTTTAACGCCTAAACCACTGAACCGATATTGATGAAATTCGGTATAGATAGATTAGACATCGGAAAACAACATAGGCTATCTTTTTTCGCGAAAAAATGGCTTAAAAGGGTTGAAATAGGGGATGAAAGTTTGTATCAAAAATCGTCAATGTATATACAGGGATATAGCCGACATTCACGTAGTTTGTTATAATCTACTTCTGGAAATAATCAATAGCCTGTAGACGTCTAGCTCTTCTAAAGGGAGAAGTGCCACAGACACCACGCTTTTCTTGGTGAACACAAACGCCCATGTAATGCTGATACTAATTACCTACACCTGTATTTTTTTAGTCTCTCCTTAAGACATTCACGAGAGAAATCGTATAGTTTGCTCCTGCAATGCCAGGAAATTGCGTCTATAAATGTTATTATATATTATGTATACATGTTATATATAATTATGTAATTTAATTGCTTAATATCAAAGCAAAATGATCGTTTTACATCGAGTTTGCATTAATTTAAATATTAACCTAATATTTTTAACTATTTAATTAAAATAAACTTAGTATATCATAGTTATTCCAAGCCATTAAAAAAACATTTTATTTCAAATACATAAACTTTGATTTATGCTGCATTTGTTTTCTATTCAAATAAACTGAAATCACATCTTTTTCAATGCGTTAGTGAAATAACAGTAAACTCAAGTATGATATAAAATAAAACGATTATTATTATTGTGCCGTCGAATATAGAGACGTGGTTGTTTTATAAAACAACGGCAAAAATCAATTTGGATTGAAAACTAGTGATTCGTGGTTTGCACGTCGATACTATAATAATAATATAATAATACCAGCCTATTTACTGTCCCACTGCAGGGCAAAGGCCTCTTCTCATATAGAGAACGTATGAGCATTCATCACCACGCTTGCTCAAGGCGGATTGGCAATTTCAGACATTTAAGTCCAGGTTTCCTCATGATGTTTTACTTCACCGTCAGTCAGAAATGTCAAACTTATAAACTACATATGATTTGAAAAATCAAATTGGTAACTGCCCGAGTTCGAACCCACTACCTCGTGTTTACGTAGCGAGTGCCTTATCCACTGGACTATTTCGACTTTTAATATACTTATATTACAGATCTGTGGAATTGTAGCTTTTATTTACGTGTGTATTTTTATCAAAAGAGATAAGTCCCGCACTAGAGAACAAACCTTTACAGAATTTTACAAACATACAATTAACGGATACAAAGTATATGTCCTAGATTTGGAAAGAATATTTATAGAGGACACAAAGTTTAGTCCCGTGTGAGGATCGAACCCACAACCTCGTACACAGCAGTCGGTTGCGCTCGTACTGTACCATAGATGCAGTCAATGTTATACACCTTTAGGAATAAAATTGTTGTTTCTTGTTTCTTCTTTCTTTCTGAAGAGAACAGTGACCTTGCTCTATACTATTTAGAGATAATAAGAATATATTTAAATTAAAATACGTACGCTTTAGCCAGTGTTCTGCGATAAGACCAACCACCATTGTGACCGCTAATACATTTGACAAGCATGGCAGTTATGACCAAAATTTCTAGATTCATCACTTGGAGCCATTGGTCCATGGATGCCTACAGGTTGCCTAAACCTATTATTTCATTTATTTAAGATTACATGGATGACATCGCTTTTAGCGGTAAGATAGCCCATTGTCATTACCTAATGTTGTGCTATTATGTTATGTTTTATAATAGTGTGCTATAAAGAATATTATATTCCTCTATTTCATTAGTGCATAGAACGTAATACTTAGGTCGAGCTTTTACAATAGCTTCATCAAGTTGTGTAAAATGCACTTAAGTTCAGACAAATTCATTAACAGTGAAACTTTTTCACCTTCTCGAGACACTCTTGTCTGTATTTATTCAAAAATTAAAAGGATTAGGTAATTATAAGTATTTTTTAGCCTGCCACGGTTGACTGGTTCACTCCCCTTGCTAAGAGAACTCAAGCCATGGTACTTATAACAGGAATTACCCGTGCTATCACCGGAGGGAGAAGCCAATGAGTGCACGGGTAGCAACCCAAATTTAGTTTTATTAATTAATTTACTCGCGGCGGATTATTTTTTGTTACTTTTTCATGTGATAATTGCTTGAATTTTTTGAATACGCTAGAGAAGTTTATACGATCATTACGTCATATAAAGTCTTAATATGAATATTGGTAATTATATTTGCTACTATAATTATATAATTTTTATTTGCTCTCTGTCTATTATATTGTGAATTTTAGAAATTCTAAAATTGCTTAAATATATGTTGAATATAATAAAATATAGCCTATGTTACCAGCCACATTTGTAGCTTTCTAAACTTGAAAGTATTTTTGAAATCGACTACTAAATAGATATTTATTTAATTCGAATAAAAATTAAACATATAAAAAATAAGGGCTGGCGCTGGGTAGGCCGCTGATGTAGTTTCAAGTGCCGGCGGCCTATTCGTTAAGGCGAAAGCCGGTGCACAGGTGGGTTTTAGTCGGTATTTCGGCCACCTACCATCTCAGGCCAGCGAGCCCGACATAGCCGCCTCGTTTCCCCGGACGAGGAGGTATGCGTAAATGCATTTCCTCTCTACAAAAAAAGGGTTGTCTCGTGTAAATCGAACCCACAACCGTGTACAGCAGTCGCATAATACTCTTAGTGTGTCACCGAGGCGATACTCGTAAGTGAACGTAGACAATATAAAGAAACAAAATACTCAATACGATATCATTCCGTTACACATATTACATTTATTTTGACATACAAATCCTTCACTGTCAACTGCACAATCGATGAAATACGCCAAATATGTAGAGGCGAAGAACCTTCATTTGGCGACGTCACCTTCAGAGTAAACAAAATTTTATGACGCTCTACATACGTAATAGCTAATATAAAAACTGTCACCGGCAAAAGCGAGCCGAAATCAAGACTACATAGAGCGAAATGTAGATTCAGCTTTATACAATAACGTTACTGTTACTTTTAATAGTGAATTTTATAACTGTTATTTTCATAGATAGGTAGAAACTATTTATTATGCGAGTAGAGTATTATATAGAAATAGCGATTGTATAAAGTGCCATGTAATATTATCACGTTTGTTTTCCTCAAAGGGGTGGACAGAGTTGTATAAAAAGCTGCATAATGGTGGTGGTTATGCTATCAATTTGTCATAATAGCAATAGGGATGGTGATTAACTGACTTTATATTATAAAGTATTAAACCCCTTTTAAAACCATTTTTAAAGACAAAACAGCGTGAGATCAAAGTATAAATTTAGTCTGTTATGTTTGACTTTAATCAAAATAATGTTTAATAAACAAAAACGTATTTATTTGGTTTTATATTAATTTTCATTTGTTTTCATAACACTGCGAGTAGTTGTGTTTTTTGTTCAAAATAAATAAACTCGTTTCAATTTATGTATAAGTAATATTTGTCTAAAATTAGTTTCATTAAAAATGAGTATTTATAGGTATAGCTATTAAAACATAATTTTAGCTCATATTTCTTTTTATTCAAGTTTCCCAAGGACACCGGACACAACTTACAATAAAGGCAGCTAAGATTGATCATCCGTGTCAGTCAAGTCACGTCCATCATTACACAATATTCCAACTAGAAAATCTGGATAGCTGAACCATTCGTCTATTGCGACACAAATTCTAATAATATGTAGAAACTATCACACAGTCGTCTAGTCCCAAGCTAAGCAGAGTTTGTGTTATGGGTACTGGATAAGTGAAATATAATACTTATAATACATAGTGAATATCCAGACTGAAGACAAATACAAATGTTCATCACACTAATGTTTGTCTTCCGCGGGAATCGAACCCACGACACTCGGCGTCGCAGTCAGTTACACTAACCACTAGACCAACAATGCAGTCAAATTAATATCTATGATCAACTTAATTTTAATTTCGATTTATATAACTTATCTATATTATTATATAAAGAAGAGTTTGTTTATTTGTTTGTTTCTTTGAACGCGCTAATCTCTGGAACTATTTAAATATTTTTTTTGCGTATGATAGCCTAGTTCTCGAGGAAGGTTATAGACTATGTAACATCACGCTACTGGCGACGGGAGTAGAGCAGTAAGAAAAGACGAGGGTGAGACCGCTCTGCGGAAATTTAGTTAAAAATAATTGTTTATCACTTCAACCATTAAACGACAAACAATAATAATAATTTAATAAAGTAGCTTACCTCGCATCAAACTAGGAGGGTATTAGTGGCGGAGTGGAAGGCGCGACTTGCGCGACCAACGGCAGGGCACGCCACGGTGGTGGCGGTAAGTCCCATCCTCGAGGAGTGGCTGGAGAGGAGGCACAGCGTCCTCACGTTCCAGCTGACACAGGTACTCACCGGTCACGGGTGCTTCGGCACGTACCTGTGTCTCATAGGCCGGGAGCAGACGTCCGTCTGCCACCATTGCGGGCTCTGCCCGCGCGACACGGCGCTCCACACGCTCGTGGAGTGTCCAGCGTGGGCGGACCAGCGCCGCGACCTAGTTGCGGCGCTCGCGACGGCTCAGCTCTCGCTGCCGACCGTGGTTCTGTCCATGGTCCGCAGCGAGAGGGCTTGGGAGGGAGTCGCCTCCTTTTGCGAGCAGGTAATGCTCGCCAAGGAGGCGGCCGAGCGAGATAGGGAGCGGACCACCTTGCTCCCCGCCCGTCGCGCCCGCCCCGGGCAACGCCGTGGGGCGCTCCGGGATCTCCAGCCATCGGATCTCCAGCGATTGGGCAATCGCTGCTCGAACAGCACAGGCCCGAGAAGGCGGCGTACGTGTTCCACGAACGCCTCTCGATAGAGGAAGGGGGGCTAGGCCCCCCAAATCAGACGGGGCCCGCTCACGTTGAGCGGGCCGTGGCCTGTCGGGGTCGCGGATGAATGCGCGAGCGTCTCCCGTGTCCCCGACACTCTGGCCGTCTGGAGGAACACCGTGGGTTTTAGTCGGTATGCCGGCCGCTGTCTCATTGTGGCCGGAGAGTCCGACATAACCCCCGCCTCGCCCAGGCGGGTGCGTACGCGTAATGCGTTTCCCACGAAAAAAAAGAAAAAAAAGGAGGGTAGCTACAGTTTTTAACCAAATAATTGTAAGGCACAAGGGTTGTCGAGCTTGACTTTGTTATTGTAATGTTAAATTTAGCTCTCGACTCAACTAAATAAGCATCAAAGGCCCTTGTTTTTACTGGCCAAACAAGCCTGACCCTGGCCTCTGGCGATTCGGATTTTTCATTATTTCACTTAAGTTTTGTTTGTATTTCATATATGAAGGATTTTTTTTGACGAATTTAGATATTCGGGCTTCAAAAGGACGTGATTGAATCACAATCAACATTTCATCTACAATGGAAGTTGTTTTACTTGACGAAAAGGGAGTATGAATTACACGCCGGCATTTTAATGGGAATATAGAAAATTTCAGAGGTATATTCTTATACTTACGGAAAAGCAATATTATTAAAAAACTAAAAGCCCGTCTGCCTAAAACAAAGTAAAAAGAAAGAAACCATTTTTTTTTCTCGTGTTGACACTACATTGAAATATTATGTACCCTATGTCACTGCCACAATTAATACAAATCTAATGACACCTCATATGTTTAAGTCCATTAAGACATTTAGGCTGTACAGCGTGCCAAAGAAATAAACATACATACTCACATACATACATACAAACATACTTACATACGCTCGAAAAACATTACCCTTCGTGACAGCGTCATGCGTCAGTCGGACAAAAGTAACTATGGTTCAGATTTTAATCATTGTAATCGTAGATTAATAGTTATATCTTCCAAGTTTACTTGTGTAATCTTAATCAAGATATTATATGCGCTATTACAATTTGCAGCTTATCTATTTGTTTTAGGCAGGCAGGCTTTTTTTTTAATAATATATATTGTTTATGCGTATATTGCTTCAAGAACAATAAAAGAAGATTACCATTTACCATCTGACATAACTTTACGTTTTCCATTCCAAGTTCTCAACAATATATCCGAACAAAACGCTTAAAACGACAGCCAAATAAATGTCTACAAAACTACCTGTAAAACCAAAAAGTAATCTCAAATATCTAGCGATAATATGTATGAGATTGCAAACATTTTAGTAGCCATAATAAACATTCTAGACGTAACGCGCTCCACGTATTCAACAATTTAAATCTGAAGGCGAGAACGAAGCCATTCGTAGCTTGTGTAATTCAAACACTCTTTAGAAAAATCTCAGTTATATTTAAACTAGAGAAATAACAGTTTAACGTGTTTATATCGATAGCGTGTTATTTAAAATGGCATGCTTTTAATAATACAAATTTAACTAGCTGCGTCCTGCGACTACGCCCGCGCGGATATGTTTAATTAATGTTACTCAGGAACCAGGCTGAATTTTGGGATAAAAATATTTCTAAATAAAATATAATGATACTAGCTGCGCCTCACGGCTTCGCCTGCGCGTCAAATATGTTTTGTTGTGTCCCTCGAGAACCAGACCAATTTTTGGGATAAAAAGGAGCATTTATGTTCGTCCTCGGCACCAAATCTATGTACATACCAATTTTTATCGAAATCGGTTTCAAACAAACATCCTGAGAATCAGTCTGGTTCCTGAAGGATATAACAAATCATATCTTAGTCTTCAATAATATAACTTTTTTTAAAATCACGTCTAAAATTTAAGCATGCTTAATTTTTAGTTTTGTTACTACCTACAAATGCGAGTGTTGTTTTATCGATTCTTCGTACAGATGTTGCAGATAGCAGGTGCGATATGCATTTTGAACCAACGGCAGCAGAAATCAAAATTTTATTCCTTTCAGTATTTTCGATATTTTCCAGGATTCTCACGTATAAAGGAAACGTATTTTTTATTCCATTTCTGCGAAATTGGATGGAATACTTGAGTGTATATAAGATTTATATATTTCATTGTTATTGTAATATTACGTCTAAGAAATATGTTGAACTAGCTGTCTGCAGTGCGGTTTGAACCGCGTTATGTTACATCTATAATTACTACCCTGCTCCCGTGCGTTGTAGCGTGATGTTACATAGTTTACAACCTTCCTCAAAAATTGGGCTATGAAATGCAAAAATATTTTTTTAAATATTTATGCATGGTAGTTCTAGAGATTATCAAGTTCAAACAAAAACACTAGCTTTATTATATAAGTAGGTAGATTTTATTGTTATAGCCTTGACGTCTAAATATATTGAATTTCTTACTTTTGTTCGACAGAGTGATTTTCTACCCAACTTGGTTGTACCAAGGGTCGTATTTTGATTATTTATAACTTCTCTAAGTCTTTGATGTTTTATAGAAATTGTAGTTAGCTACATACATGTTTCATATGTTTTTTCTTCGTATACATTTTATTCTAAGGTACACATCTGCAATAAATTTTTTGTAGTACAATTCTAATAATAACAAGTAGTTTGTATTAGTAAATTCTACTATTTAAACAAACTAACTGTTTATTTTGCTTGTTTTTGTTTCTCTGCTAAAAACCACGCAACGAATTTTGTTAAGGTTTTCACTACGTTTTTTGCTTGACATTCGTATGTCTGGGATCCAGCTGAAAAACAGCGCTAGGTTTAACCAACCTAGCACTTGCTGAGCTGGACACCCTTTTGGTACGATAGAGTACACGCGAGAGAATTAGTTTTATTTATTAGAACTTATACAATTTTTCTTTTTAAATATTTTACTGTTTGTTTTTTTTTGTTTGTTAAACTATAAATACTTTTTTCTGTGTGTGATTGTCTGTATCAAATAAATATTTTTCGTTCTTTTCTTTCTTTCTTTCACTATAATTTAGAGAATTTGTTCGAAAAATTTTATATGTATGCGGGTAGCTATCCCGCAGCGCGGTTTCATCTGCGTCTTTGGTTACTGCTCTGCCCCCGTCGTCGCCAGTAGCGTGATGTTACATAGGCTATAACCTTCCGCAAGAACTAGGCTATCATACACAAAAATATCTATTCAAATCTGACTGGTCGTTTCAGAAATTAACGCGTTCAAACAAACAAACAAATTCTTTCGCTTTATATAATAGTATAGGTTAAAATATAAGAAACGTTAGTAACAGTAAGCTACGAAATATAAGCCAGTATTAACTCCAATTTCTATAGTGATATTTTAACCTATTCAGTTCAATAATAGAGCTCATACTTACATTATAAGGACATTATCATCACATAAGCTCATAGCGAAGAGAGTATTATGGCCGATTTGTAACGAGGGTCATTTCGATAGCCGGTCACATGTGCGCGCTAACGCACTGTTAATGGTTTAACAAATATGTGAGTATGTTGCCTGTAGAAGATATTGTTGGGGATGGATTTTATTTATTCTGTATATATTGTACAGGTCTCTTGTAAATTTACTACACTGTACTAAATTATTGTTTGTTTTTGGTTGATAGTGAGTTTAATTTCATCAGGTTGGATCAAAAAGTATTTCTTTTATATTAGCCTAAAAAAATTACTACATGCTGTCTGATGGTAACCAGTAACCAGTTATTGGTTTACAGAAGTCTCATATCCAGAATCAAAAAATAATATATTTTTTTAAATTGGTTATACTAACATTAGTAGGCCTGATGCTCAAGAAACATATTTAAAAAAGTCGTAGTTCCGTAGTCGGATAGGAAAAGCGTCGATCTTAAGGCCGCTATTACACTATCATGGAAATATGATCATAGATGTATGAGTCATTTTTAAATGAAGAACATATGACGGTATAATAACTACATGTGATTCATATTGTCTATAATCATAGTTAGGGGATCCTTTTAACCGCTAGCGTACAAATAGGATCATATTCAACACACTAGTACAGCATGTATGTAAATAGAATGTGCTAGTGTGTTGATAAGATCTTACTTGTACGCTAGCTCTCAAAAATGATCCCATATCTAGACTGTGACACTAGCGTAAACGTAGCACCCAAAGCAACGGAAAACACGGCTTGATGGTATATGTCGTTTATATGATCAATAAGTGTAATATGTAAAAATAAAGAACGTCATCATGTAACTATGATCAAAGAATTTGACAGATATGAAATCATTTATATATGATTTAAATATGATAATGTAAAACCGGCCTAAGACAAAATATGATAAAAGATTATATAACCATTATAAAATCGTATTAACCTTATTGCACGTGCAAAAGATATCGAATGTGCCATTTCGAAAACGAAGATAAGTAACGAAAACACATTAACCAAAAACATTTTCTCAGATATTATATTTTATCAAACGCCAAAGCACTTTAACTCGACCTGATGGTTTCAATTACGGGGAAAAAGCCTGCATTACCTCAGTAAGGACACAATGACCACGCTAATGGTGGCCATTTTGTTTTCTGAGCTACACACTTGTCCGCGTCGAGTAGATACTAGTGCGATAATGTTACTATAACGTGTAATGGTTCTGTTATTTGTTGGACTCTATTGAATGCTATAGAAAATGTAATAATATTGGTAAGGAACTTAGTAGAGATAGTTTAGCTTCTTTTATAACGAGGGTTGTGAAATGGACTTGTACGGTTTACATGGGAAGAATGTAGGGTATAGGAAGGAACAAGAATGGAAGAAAGATATAAAGGTATATAATAAGTCTGAAGTCTGCTTTAAGCCTATGAGCTTTTCCGTATAAGTTGAGATCTATGCTCTACTGTAAGAAAGTAATAGTTTGGCACTATACTGGTATAGTCCATATTAATTTTATTCCTTCCAAATTTTCCTCCTTTTCCTTTTTCCTCACCTTCCTTGATCGCTTCACCTACCCCATTCCCTTTACAGAAGGCAGGGGCTTCGCAGAGTCCTTGGCATTAGCAGGAACAATACCAGAGACTCTAAGTCTTCCATGAGCGATAGTTACCACTTACCATCAAATATTTTTTTGTTACCGACAGTGACAGTCGATTCGATTACTGTTGGCAACATGTCACATCATGGGCCTTAAGAAGATTGTCAGAACCTTTGGCGTGCGAATTGGTAATTGCAGTTTTGTGATATTTCGTACTCTGTTAGTGATTAATCCCATATCTATCTACTTTTTTACTAGCTTCAGGGACTCACTTGTAAGTACACGGTCGTCAATCGTATATTATTCGCGAAAACACTTCATGCGTTCAGTTCACTTCTAAAAGATCTATTTAGTACGGTCTATTCGGTGTGTGGTTCTACAATACTTTTAGCTTTATTAAAAATATGATATAAAGCGACCACAAAAAAGTTTTATTTTAAAATAAAATGTCAAAAAGTTTCAAACAATGTAACACTCTTGTTTGGTGTTTGTTGTGTAATTAACTCGAAATTTTTAGCTAAATTAATTATTTTTTTGACACTCAATTGAGTTTCTACCTTAAATTGCGGCTTTTGGGACATTTTCACTCACTTGCCTATTATTTTGAAGCTTGTTAGCTAGTTCATTATGACACTGTATATTTCTGATAATAGACGTTTATTATTGAACATAAGCCTTCGCCGAGTATTGTCAATAATGCTAGTAGTACTCATTCATCGATTGCACGCCAACTTTATTAGGTTATCAGTACATTATAAAAAGTCGAAATGGTCCAGTGGATAAGGCACCCGCTTCGTAGGTAAATACGAGGTAGTGGGTTCGAATCCGGGCAAGTATCGATGTGATTTTTCAAATCATATGTACTTTCTAAGTTTATCTTGGACATTTCTGACTAACGGTGAAGGAAAACATCGTGAGGAAACCTGGACTTAAATGTCTGAAATTGCCAATCCGCCTTGAGCAAGCGTGGTGATTAATGCTCATGCCTTCTCTATATGAGAAGAGACCTTTGCCCTGCAGTGGGACAGTAAATAGGCTGGTATTATTATTATTATTTACATTATATAAAGAGTCCACCTTAGTTACCAGTCTTAACTAGGTGATTACGACAAATATTGAATAAGGTCATTCTTGATATACTTTTACAAGACTATGAAATGCCTACTAAAAAAAGAATATTAAGAAGATTCTATAATTATTCAAAAGGCAGTTATAGTGATAATATAATTATAGTCAAGGATTTGCTAACCTAACCTTGCGAGAGAAGTTATTTAAAAAAAATCTTAAATGCATACCAGCGCTGTTATGACCAGCAGCCGCCGTAGCTAGCAGCCGAGCAGAAAATTAATACATTTTCTTTATTTTTTTCACAAAAATCAGAAGATTAGATTGTCTTCAATAGTGCATGGCTGTATCTCTAGTTCAGTACATGTTGACTTGTCTAAGCTACAAACCGCATCATAGCCGACCACTTGTTGGACATTGGTACGTAAATTCCATCCCAACTAAAACGTTAGTGACGGATTGATTTGCACGACAATGTCAATGTGGTTTCTAGAACTATTTTGACAACTCTCCGAGCTGTTGAGTTAACTAGGGTTGGTAGGTTGTGTAATAATAATAATAATGTAATAATAATATTCTACCACATGCACACAGCGCCATTTAGCCCCAAATTAAGCAATTATATTTGCTTGTGTTATGGGTACTAAACAACTGATATACTACTTATATACTTTTTTTTTTGTAAATACATACATATTATAGATAAATTACACCCAGACACAGAACAAACAATCATGCTCATCACACAAAGGTTTGTCCTGGGTGGGAATCGAACCCACGACCTCCGGCTTAGCAGTCAGGGTCACTAACCACTAGACCAACAGGCCAGTCATGTTGTGTGATGTTTATATTTTTTTTTCAGTTTTTAATAAAATAATATGGACATATAGCTATATCTATACTATTATATAAAACGGAAGAGTTTAGAATATAAGAACTAAGAGTCGGATTTGAAAAATTCTTTTTGCGTATGATAGCTCAGTTCTCGAGGAAGGTTATAGATTATGTAACATCACGCTACTGGCAACGGGAGCAGAGCAGTAAGCAAAGACGTGAGTGAAACCGTGCTGTGGACAACTAGTTGAATATACCTATAAAGCGACAGAGTTTGTTTGTTTGTTTGAACGCGCTAATCTCTGGTCAGTATAGTTAGTTGGATTTAAATATCTTTTTTACTAGTACTATTTAATTATTTTGGCGTTTAGGTATTGTGTGTGACTGTTGTAGTTAAAAGATGACTGTTGTTTTAAGATGTGGTTAAAATCCTAATGGATTGATATTTGGCAGTATATAATTTGCGTCGATATATTGCAATAGACTTACCAGATGAAAGCCTTTTATAGTCAATGGTCGGCGTGCTTAGCATTGCCAATTGTAGTAAATAATACGGTAGTAGATCCACGCTGATTTCAGTATGAATGGGCCGGATCGTCCTGGGAAGTACTACCCTCTCATAGAAGATCGACTTAAGAGTAGTAGTATCTGTACTACTGCGTTTCGTTCGGTGAGTGAGAGTGCCGGAGGCCCAATTTCCCCCCTTTCCTCTTTCTTCACCTCCCTCGTTCCCTTCCCCTAACCCCATTCCCAGCCGCCATAGTGGAGGCCACCATACCAGCAATTTAAGACGATGGCTGTTGGTATAGTGGCCACCACTTCTTGATTTCACTGACAGCTTACCATCAGGCGGGGTGGAGTCACTTTGGTAGGCTATAATATATAAAAAAAAAATATTCTACCAAAAGGATTGCTTTAGGGCCAAATTTGCGCCTTTTTTCATCAGTCAGTCAATCAGTCTTTCCAATTTTGTTTAGTTGTATTTTTTTTAGTACTATAGCAAATTATTAAATTTTGAATTAACGGTTGATTTAAGTTATTGTGATCTAAACTTTCTTGCTCAAGTTTTACATACTTATACCCCATTTCCAAAATGCTAGTTAACTTTAAGTAAGACTTTAAAGTATTTCTGTCGTATATTAAATGCAATGAAGATTGCATAAAACTTAAATGTTCCTTGACTTATGATCTATTTAAAATTGAGTTCCGTTTCAGTATTAGGTGGACAGTCACATACTCGTAAGTACGTACGATGTACTAATTGATGTCTCAGCACGTTACAACCCTAATATTGTAACAATTATTCCACAAGTTTAATGTCCATGTTATTAATTATTCATTGCGTTGACTTTGTACAGTTTATTTAAAATGTAATTAAAACGTATTACAAGTGTTTTATATTACTTTGTGCCTATGTAAAGTCTCTTTTGTTACACTTTGTAATGATAAATTGATTATTATTATTAAATAATTGTAATCAATTTAAATATTAATAATAATTTTAATAATGTAATTTAAATAATGATGATGATTAATAATTATTGTAAGAATTAATAACTAGCATCCCGAGACGCAGTTTTACCCGCGTATTTGCTTACTGCTCTGCTGCGTGACGTTACATAGCATATAACCTTCTTATAGAACTGGATTATGATACGCAAAAAAAATATTCAAATCGGACTAGTAGTTTTAGAGATTAACGCGTTCAAACAAATAAGCAAACTCTTTCGCTTTATATAATATTATAGTAAAGATAAAGCTTTTTACCAAAAATCCCATAAAACACGAAGGATGGTAACCATAAAAAACAGCAAATGATAAAAACACATTTTTAAAATAGAACAAAAATATATATATATATTCTAAATAGCACTCTCGTTTATCGCGCCAATATTTCTGAAATGTGGAATGCATCTACCGACGCATTGAGGCGTTTAAGATTGGATGAGAGAAAATTGAAATTTGCCGTCAGTACACTGCTTTCTTGGATACTACTGTTAACTTCCAACGCCACAATTGAATAGAATATTATTTATTGCACTCCACATATTCTTCTTCTTCTTAGTGTGTCGATGGTAATTAGATTTTGTCAGACCAGAATTCAGCTACAGATATTGCGATATCTGTAGCATCGAACAATTCATGCAGAGTGCAGGTGTTTGGGCACGCAAGACATGACATAAGATGTTCCATCGTTTGTGGAACGACACCACTTACACAGGTTAGGTTCATATCATCGACGAATAACCACCTGACAAGATTATCTACATATGAGTAAGCTAATAACAGAATAACAGGACAGCACAATAATCTGTCATAAAGCCATTTATTCCAGACAACCTTTTCATGGACTTGGGGCAAACATTAACGCAGTTTATGACATATAAGCTTAATTTTATCAATACTACCTACAGTTGCTAAAGAATTATTTTTTCAAAATAGTTGTCACTTCTATCAAAATTATTATGGAACTTGTAAATATAAATGTAACCTCACGCTCTTTTCCCTGAATTCAGAGGTATATAACACCCATGTTTTATCAATTATTTTGTATCCAGTAAGAGGACAAGCCTGTTACTGTTTACCAGGCATAATTCCAGACAAAAATCACAAAAGAATGATTTTAAAATCATTTCGATTCCTGCTCAGTGCAAATATTTGTGTGCATGAACATGTCTATTTACATTGGTCTGGTTGTTTCTATGTACAATATCATACATATTTACAAAAAAAAGTATTTAAGTATGTATATCCGCGTTCTAGAACCCATAACACAAGCTACATAAATATGCTTACTTTGGGTCTAGATGGCGTTGTGTTTAGTTGTTGTGATATTATATTATTATTATTTTCTGATCCCAGAATCGAAATCGAGGTTTTCCATAGAAGATACCTCCTAACCACAGAGACAATCTTCGCCTTGTACATTTTTACTTTACCTTGTAGATTATTTATTTTAAAATTTGGAAACTAAAACGTAATTATGTCGTAATGGCTATAACCTTGATAGGCAACACAGGACACCTGTGTACTCTCACGGCCTAGAACACCTTTTTCTAGTTCAAATATTATTTATTTACGTCATACTAGTTAGGTTTTGTAAACTGATTCGTTCACAACTAGTTCACTGACCTTCACTTGGAGGCACCACCACCTCTTATAGCAGTATTATTTTAATCTTATCTTATGTCTTTTTCTTTTGTACCATTATAAACAAGGATAGAGACAAAGTAAGGTTAAGATTGCTTTAGGAGGTTGTGGTAGAATCCCTGTAGGACACTAATATATCAAGTTAATTACAGAAAATCATTTAAGATATTAAAATCGCGAAAATTTGATATAGAGATGTTTGATTCTCTTTCACGCAAAAACTAATGAATGGCTTTTAATGAAACATTACAATTATAAAGCTCATATAACAAAGTAAGAGATAAGACTATAATTCATAGAGATATTGTGGAATTTTTTAAGTTACACAAGTGAAGCTGCAAGCGACAACTACAAATTACCATACTAGATGAAACTTAATAATTGAAATCCTCTTTTTTCTTTTCTTTTTTAATCTTGGTGAATTAATTGGTTGATTTGTAATAATTACTTTGTATGGTTCGTTGGTTCCGTTGATGTGTTAAAATTGTAACTCATACAAAAAACTGTCATTATCTGGCGATTGAAAAGAGTGGCGTGAGTTTCTTGCCAGTTCTTCACACAACTCCACCTCGTCAGCGAACTGGCTGTAGGTTAATTAGCTGACTTCATTTAATGTTGACTTTTCATAAGCATCATACTTTATGATCCAAATGAAATAAATGCTTTGAGTTTGACTTTGAGTTAAACGTGGAAAAAAAACTTTTAACGGGGCTTGAAATTGCCCCTCATCTATTAGAAGTACTATATCGAGATTCAAATGTATTCACAGTTACGTTACATCTTACAATACTTCATTCAGTAACACGCATATACGTCAACAAAAAAATTCAATGGTCTTCTATTGAATATCAGTGAAAATGCACCTTTACATTGTATGGTAGCGTGCCAATGGCGGCAGTGGCTCTCGAAACGTCACAATACGTCGATAATGGACGCCATTCGACGTCATGCCAATAGATGACAATTGTCAACTGACAGGGCTGGGTCGAGATTTTTTGAATTAGAAAATATTGAGTGCTAATCTTTTTTTTCGAGTTCGAGTTTAAATCGATACTTGTTATGCCGCTGACAACATAAATGGGTGGTTCTTTTTTATATTGGTAATATTGTCAGTTTGGATTCAATTAGGAAAATTTTCTTTTACTTATTATTATTAAAGCTGTCACCTCAGTTCTCTGCAAGTTGCTTGAGCGGATAATAAACTCCCAACTAGGAGTAGTTGGAAGTTTATTATCCGACTAGACTACCTAGAGGGTCACTCGTTAATTAGTGACCGACAATATGGCTTCAGGTCAAAACGGTCTACGGGTGACTTTCTAGCGTCTATCACGCACCAATGGGGTGAAGCTATGGACAGGCATGCCATGGAGAGCCCTTGGCCATCAGCCCTGACATAACCAAAGCCTTCGATAGAGTCTGGCACCGTTCGCTTCTGTCCAAGCTTCCGGCATATGGTCTGCCACCCCAGCTATGCAGCTGGATTGCCGCATTCCTGAACGAGCGCCGCATTAGAGTCCTTTGTGACGGATTGGCCTCCAATTATTTGCAGGTCAACGCTGGGGTGCCTCAGGGGTCCGTCCTGTCGCCCACCCTGTATCTTCTGCATGTCAATGACATGTTGTCCCTTGGCAACATTCATTGCTTTGCAGATCCTGCGGCTAAACAGACTGACATCGAGGGAAAACGCCTAGAACTTGTCGCTGAGCTAGACCAGGTATCATACCATATTTCTAAATGGGGTTGTGAGAATTTGGTCGAGTTCAATGCCAAGAAAACACAGGTGTGCGCGTTCTCTGCAAAAAATCTCCGTTCCTTCCCCTTCCTTCTCTTCAGAACACAGCGTTACCGCTACAGGATAGCCTAAGTATCTTGGGTATGGACATCAGCCGAGATCTCAACTCCAAGAAATACATCGAGTGCGTCATTAAAACCGCCTCTTAAAAATACAGAACGTACTTAACTTTCATTATTATATCGATGATATTTCACAATACCTTTTACATTGTATTATTTTTAGCTCAATAATCAATCAGCCTTAAGGGAGATGTCTCAAAGATGCAACATAACGCAAATAAAAGCTTCTAAAACCCATTTACTCCATAAACACATGACATACATAAAGGCGGTAAACATTTAAAAGCACTTACTCGCTCATAAACACGATCTTGTATCATCCCCTCTTTTCTATAGAATGAATAGCACTGGAGTACTTTTTTAAATCACTGGGAAAATTGTAAGCGATTTTTAACGCTTTTTTTTGTGAGACAAATTAGTGCCCTCTTATAACTATAAAGTGGTGTAATGCGTTTAGCAATATTGTTTGTTTGGATAGTAGATAATATGACAGTTATTTATTTGCTAGCTGCACCCTGCGGCTTCGACCGCGCTGAAAATGGTAAGTGTATAACTAATGTAACTGAGGAATCAGACCGATTTTCGATATAAAAGTATCCTATGTCCGTCTGTGGCACCGAATACACATATAAATTTTTACGTCAAAATCGGTTCAGCTGTTTAGTTACTTAATAATAGTAATAATAATACCAGCCTGTTTACTGTCCCACTGCAGGGCAAAGGCCTCTTCTCATATAGAGAAGGCATGAGCATTAATCACCATTCACCACGCTTGCTCAAGGCGGATTGGCAATTTCAGACTTTTAAGTCCAGGTTTCCTCACGATGTTTTCCTTCACCGTCGGTCAGAAATGTCCAAGATAAACTTAGAAAGTACATATGATTTGAAATATCACATTGGTACTTGCCCGGATTCGAACCCACTACCTCGTGTTTACGAAGCGAGTGCCTTATCCACTGGACCATTTCGACTCGAGTTTAGTTACTTACTAAGTGGTAAAAACATACACAACACGCGCAATCTTTTGCATTCATATTTTTAGTACGATTTATTCATTCAATTTGTATATAGTATCTATTTCTATATATGAATCAACCAAAATTACTTTTAACTATGCCTTAAAATAAGCAGTCATTGTGGCACAGTGACATGATGGCACCCACTATGAGTGTAGCAGCTTATAACATGCTATTTTGGTTTTTTTTCCAGTCCGGAACAAAACTGAAAGGAAATACATGGACCGGCTTTTAATTCCTTAAAATTATGGCTTACTGTAAAGTACTGAGTCGTTTGGTTTAAGAGTCTTTAGATTTCACTGTGAATGGGTAACACTTTAGTTTTGTGTATGTTGTAAATCAAAGAGATTTATGGAACTCTCTTCACGATGCAATCGAAAGCTTGTCATTATTTCGGTGTCGCCATTTTTTCTTCCGAAGATCATTGCAAAAAAATAATCGAAATGATTATTTTTTTAATTGGAACTGATAATGATATAAAAAGTTAAGTCCCAACAAGTGTTAGAAAGAGATGGCGGGACGAGTTACGACACCTACACAGCAAGAATTGCTCTTAGAAAACCTTGTGCAGAGAGGAGTGGAAGGAGGGTAAACAGGCTTTTGCCTTGCAGTGGGAGTAAACGTCTTAACAAATAAAAATATAATAGTCATAGATGTTTTATATTTAAATTCATGTGTTTATTTGGTGCCAAATGGTAACAAGCAAGATCCGTTGAAGGGTCGAGTTAAGTTGCCAGTTCGTCGCATGGCGGTTAGCCAGACAACTTGCATGTAGATAATCATATAATAATATGTTTTAAAAAAATAACATGTAGTTTTATGATTTAAACTTCTACATATTATCAGCGACCTCGACTGGGTCCGCGGTCCCAGTTACGTAACGGTCCCAGTAATCTGGAACTTGTCGATTTTAATAGGGTAATTTTTTTTTATACAACTTTGACAGCAAACTAATTCTCAAACAAATGAGTAAACAATAATAAGATAAAAAAAATTAAGCCGTTGCCGACCATTTAGGTGAAAGAGAATGAGTCAGGAAAAGGAGAATTAAAAAGGTAATTGTTTTATGGAATTTTGTTAAATTAGTTTTTTATTACTCTTTTTGTCCCACCACTGGGCAAAGACTTCTCCTTTGAACTTCTATATTCACCGATCAGTAGTGATCTCCGGATAATTATTGTAAAATGCGTTAGGCGATCCACACACTGCCTCGCATCACGCAGCGTAACGCAAGCGTGCGTGTTCTTGCGTTGTTTGTAAGTATCTCTCTTTGAATTGAAATCACGTGTGGTCCTACACACTGAAAACGCATTCACGCGCGGTTTAGGTATTCCTTCGCCACGCATCCCACAGCGTAGTGCGGGGCAGTGTGTGGATCGCCTTAAAGTGGTCGCGCCGACGAAATCGCATGTTTAATAGTTTAAAATTAGCTATAAAGATATAAACTTTAAATAATTTAATATAATAAGACGCTAAGTCCAATAACAATACTCTCTTGAATATAATTAATGTGCTAATCCTTTCTCAACAAAATAATTACAAAGATTATACAGCGAGTTATTTTCGTCAATTTGTTATACTACTTGGCACTTAAACCGTTGTGGGTTTAAGTTGTTTATTAAGAGATATATATTTTCTTGAAACTTGAAATATTCTGGAGACAAATAAGAGCTTAACATTCATATTGTTTAACCTGTCTGCAAACAGACTAAATTTAAGCCGAAATTTATTAAGTAATTTTCAACTAAACTGTAAATTGAGAATTATTTTATTATTTGATTTGTGTTGGAACTTGGAGTAGATCGATAAAAGACCGTAACTATAGTTATCCTCCTTTGATAGTATATTCACTTATTGCATTAAGTAAACAACTTTATATCTACTTATCTATAAGGTTTATTGCTCACAGAAGACCGCAATTATAGCAATGTGATGTTTAAAGACAGTATTATTTTAATATAATTATCATCATATATTCTCTATTCTGTATTTAGAATGCACAGATTAATTCATTTGCTATTAAAATTAATATATTTACACTCAGTTTCTGAAAGGATAATCAACGAAAATAGCATGAATAGTTAGTTTAATTTAATCTAATTAATTACTTGCTATTAGATTAAATTAAACTAATTATTCATCCTTTTAGTCACCCAATTGGTATGTCACCATCGTCAGAATCTGGTTGTGAATCAACTTTCGAATTAAACATTTTAATACGTAATGAGGCAACCCTTTTTTTTTTTTTTTTTACGTGGGAAATGCATTACGCATACGCACCCGCCCGGGCAAGGCTCGGACTCTCCGACCGCACTCAAAGCGCGGCCAGCATACCAACTAAAACCCACGGTGTTCCTCCAGACGGCCAGAGTGTCGGGGTCACGGGAGTCGCTTGCGCATTCATCCGCTACCCCGACGGGCCATGGCCCGCTCACCGCGAGCGGGCCCCGTCCGATTTAGGGGCCTAGCCCTCCCTCCTTCGAGAGGCGCGTGCGGAACACGCGCACTGCCGTCTTGGGCCCGTGCTGTTCGGGCGGCGACTGCCTGATCGCCGCCCGCAGGCCAACTCGGCCGCAGAGGATAGGGAGAACGGCGCATCGCAATACCGACACTCCTCTTCCCCTGCGGCCCCACCACGTCCGCAATCTGGCGGTTGCGGCCCCGCCGAGGCCGCGGAAGGTAGGGAGAGCGGCGCACCGTTATACCGGCACTCCTCTCCCGCCGCGGCTCCGCCACTCCTCAGCCGCAGTGTCGCCGAAGCAACACTGCAGCCCGACCCAGTTGCGGTGCCGCCCAAACAGCACCGCAACCTACCAGAGCCGCCCCATCGTGGGCTTACCGGCAAAGCCCAGAGGAGCGGCGCCTCCTTGGGGTTCCTCTTGGTTCACCGTGGTTCTTGGTAACCACGGCTACTAAGCCCCCCCGCCGCGACAAGGCGAGAACCCCGTTGGGGGGGAATGAGGCAACCCTATTTTATCGGTTATAAGTTCCCATACATTGACAACTAGACCGTGAGAACACTGTTTTAATGCTACATTACTTTACTTATATTGTCTCTGTAAAATTGGCGCAAATTTGTTCAGTCGGTTAGAAGTTGTAAATACAAACAATGTAGAACGAAAGAGCTGGATTCGGTTAGGGAGATGGTTGCATGTTCTAGATGATACTTTTTATCTCGAAAATCGGTCTGTTTCCAAAGGGATACAACAAAACATATTTTACGTGCGGGCGAAGCCGAGAAGCACAGCTAGTTGATTCATATATTTATGAGATTCATATTATATGTATATCAAATATGCTGTATTTTTTATCCCTCAATTGTACTATGTTTGTAAAGTCTCTTATCACATAGAACTTATTCCTATGCGGGCGATATTATTTACAAAAATTAATGTATCTATATCTGACTATTAAATAAGAAGCTAAACAAACAAATTAGGAAGCAATAACTTGCCAATTACAGGCGTATACAATAAATTGGCAACTCATGAAATCCTTGGCCGGTAATTGAATTTTCCTGTACTGAACTTCTTCAGTAGTTTTATTGCGGCAAACTGGAACGTTGCCCAGTGCGGAGTTACGAGTAATTTCCTGGATATATGTCAAGCTCACCCCCTAACATACAGACTTGTTACTGTCATTCATCAGCTTTATCATATTCTAGTGGATTTTTGCTGGGTTCAGTTTAAAAGGCTTGACTAGAGAAGTGCCTTCTTTTAAATTATTGTAGTAAAGTGTTATATACATACTAATTTTTGGCGAATCACCAGAGTTACTCAAAATAGTTTTAATATTATATTTAGTGCTCGTAGAGCTAATCATGGGAATTTATTCGCTCTACAAATTTATAAGAATAACATTTCTTATTTTAACCCTTTAACACAGATGGGCCGTCAATATAATTATTTAGAGAGCAATCTATTATTAGATATTTATGATCACAACTTTAATGCATACATTAAAATTGTTAAAGGCATCCTCTATAGCAGGTTGACCTTAGAAGGTTCTGAGTAACCTAAGTAGAGACCAATTTTAATGTGATGTTTTGTAATATTATAATAGTGTAGAGCTGTTGTGTTTTGTTGTGTGCACATATTTGTTGCGTAGCGATCCAGTTCTAAACATTGTATTTGCTGTGAGATACAAAATAATTTTAACTTTTAACTTTAAATTGTGTTATTATAAATTATTTGTTTGTGTTGACCTTGTAAGAATTTGTGTCTCTTCTTGTCTGTGTCAAATAAATATATTTTATTTCTTTCTTTTTTTCTTTCTTTCTTTCTTTCTTTATTTGTATTACGATATATGATTGCAATGTCCTTTGTTCATTTTATTAAATGATGCGGATTGAAAATGATAAGAGCGTCGGATCAATTATCCCTTCAATCCTCTCCCTTTTCGTCTACTAAAAACTTAGCATAGTTAAAGTCATTACAAGATAGACTGATTACCTGAGAAGGATTCCATTTAACGAAAGCCGTCTAACGGCTGTAATTCCAGACTCCGGGCATACACTGAGAATTTTCGGTAAAATTTCAATATCATTCTACCTGACCTGGGGATTGAACCCAAAACCTAAGCGTGGCAGTCAATATTTTAAGACTTTCGAGAGAGTCAGTAAATAAATAAAAAATGTTTTTCATTTTCGTTCGACATAATAAAAAAATATTTACGGTAGTAGATCCACGCTGATTTCAGCATGAATGGGCCGGACCGTCCGGGGAAGTACTACCCTCTCATAGAAGATCGACTTAAGAGTAGTAGTATCCGTACTACTGCGTTTCGTTCGGTGAGTGAGAGCGCCGGAGGCCCAATTTCCCCCCTTTCCTCTTTCCTCACGTCCCTCATTTCCTTCCCCTAACCCCATTCCCAGCCGCCATAGTGGAGGCCACCATACCAGCAGTTTAAAACTATAGCTTTTGGTATGGTGGCCGCCACTTCTGGATTCCACTGACTGCTTACCATCAGGCGGGGTGGAGTCACTTTGGTAGGCTATACTATAAAAAAAAAAAAAAAAAAAAAAAAAATAATACAAAATACAAAGATCCGTAAACAGCACATGGAGCATAAATAAATTAACCACGTGAAAGAAATGGAATTCATAAATTAGTGCCTTTTCTACGTTGAACATTCTCCATATTCGTAGGTACAGGTAAAGGTATAATAAAGTAATAAGTATACGGGTAGGCAGTAAGTGAAAGGAGTAAAGGAGAATGTTACTAGAAAAATATTGGCAGGTGTTAATGTTTCGATGTTATTTCCCAAGAGGTTGATAGAGAGTATATTTTTATAGATAACTATTAGATTAATGACCACATATACACTATAGAATAATGATCACAAGGGATTTTATAAACATGCACATATACTAATAGAAATTCTACGTGTATTCTACCCATCAGTAAAGTTATAAGACTAAACATTTTAGGTCTGAAGTAAATTAAATAGTATTAGAAAGGTATCGAGGAAAGAGGACTCGATGGAAAAGCTCGTTGTACAATGTCATGTGGTCGGTTATCAACTCGCTGGATAGACTGCATCACCAAAGCCACGCAATTTACCATCACGCAATGTACTCGCAATGCAGCGAGCCGCTACAATTGGAGAGACATCGCGCGCCATGCAACCCACACATCAACCACGACCACTCTGACAAAAGTGCCCCATTAAGAAGAGAAGAGACAAAGGTATTCTTAAACGCATAAAAATAACAGTTAACGATAGACAAAAGCTACATACTTCCAACGATACTTAATTCAGCCATAAGGAAGAATTCACATAGTAACAACGCGGTATTTTTAGCTAATACCATACTCATTCTTAAGGAACTATACAATAGATTCAAAGAGCCCTCATTTCAGAATGTAAAACGGTCTGAAGACCCATTGAAGAAACAGTTAAGTCGTCAAAGTACCGATCTTTTCCTCCATAAGCTCTAGCAGTATAGCCTATTTATTTTCCCACAAGACTTAAAGGTGGGGTTTCAGTAAAGCTGAGTTTTACGCAGTTGAACATTATTGAAGAGAAGGATAGCAATATATGTGTTAAGTAGGAGTAAATAAGCTAAAATGGTAAAAGATATGTACATTTTATAAAAGAGGAATTAAATAAAACGGCAACGAAATAAGCAGATCGTAATTAACACAAATAATTAACAGTTACAAATTTAAATATAGCGTCACGCTATTATTCCGTAAGGGTTGGCAGATGAGTATTGCGTTCACGTTTTACCTCAATCCTCTTGTCATTTTAGGCAGAATACCAAAGGTAATACCAATACCAATATATTTTCGTCTGGTACGCAAATAAAGTGCTGGTTTGTCTCTGGAGAGAAATCAGGTTTTTGCCAAGGCAATCATCACCATAAGCACTTTACCACACACGCAATCATTTTATAGATACACTGACACCATACCTGCAAAGCGTTTATTGGTTCTAGGTAGGTAGGTTAAAAAGAACTGTCTTAGGGTTAGTAAAGTACCATAAAGCTTTCTTCGCGCCTCTGAATAGGTCTAATATTTTATCTTAAATATCGAAAATGCGTGAGGAATGAAGATTCTACCATACACTTAAAAAGTATATTACCTAACGATGTCATTACACTTCATAGCGCAATCAGTCAAAAGTATTTGTCGACTAGAAAAAAGTGTATTTTCGTACCAGATAGTAATAAGGCAGGTCCAGTGGATAAGGCAATCGCTTTATAAACACGAGGTAGTGGTTTCAAATCCGAGCAAGTACCAATGTAATTTTTAAATCATATGTATTTTATTTATTATGACTGACGGTGAAGGAAAACATCGTAAGGAAACCTGGACTTAAAAGTCTGAAATTGCGAATCCGCCTTGATGAGAAGAGGCCTTTGCCCTGCAGTGGGACACAGGCTGGTATTATTTTATTATTATTTGAAAGTGAAAAGAAAGATGTATTTAAGTCCCAAATATTTATTATTTTAAAATTTTCTGTTACAATTATATATTGTTCTAATATTATTAACAAAAAACTACGTGTAAGTCCTTACTAATTACACTAGCGTCCTATTAATCTAGTGAAAATAGAGTTTATGATAATATTCGACACACCGCACGGTGAAGATGAGCTAACGACAATGGTTACGACACATCTCCGCTTAGTACACATAAGCCACACTCAATGGGTAATTACACTTTCTACTCATTTTCTAGAAAATGTGCGAGGAATATGTTTCGAGGGCCACCCTTAATGTGTTTCCACATATTACCTAAGATTATGTGTATACAACCCAAAAATATTTCACACAATATTAAACGGGGCTCTTGAAAATATATCGGTATTTTATTATTCTCAAAACATTAATCTATCATCATATTTTATACAAAAAGCAGACGATGTAAAAAAAATATTGAATTTTATCATCTCTATTGGTTTTTCGGAACAAAAATGTGACGTGAATGTTAGGATTTGATGTAAAATATTCGTGATAAGTTTGCATCGTTTTTGTGAATATTGACGTGTTGTACGGTGACATGTGGAATTTCGCTAAATTGGATAACAGCTGACGTTCATGATACACGTGACTGGCTTTACCGTGATGTGTCAGCGTTATTTTTATGAAAAGTGAACAGCGATTCTAGTGTTTAATCTGAGAACTAAATATATTTTAGGTTGCCAACGATGGGACAAGCGCACGTTAAATTTAAATTACCTAAATTGATCTGTTAAGTCAGCACTGATAATTAACTTACCATATGTTAATTTAATTATCGCATTAGAATTATTTATTGAATTACATGTTATCTTTCTTATTGTAACATGTTATAGGTATAAAATTTTCCTAAATATTATACAAATCATTAATTCTTTAACAAGGCGTTTAACCTATACATATGGGTGCAATATTTATATTATTATATTAGAATCTTAAACATACATAAATTACACAAGAAAAATAAGTACATAACAGTTTATAGAATGTAGATGTGACATTAAATTTATTTCCATTTTCTTCTTTATATCTCTAGAATCACAAAAGTCTGAATTTCACACAAGTGACAGATGCGGTCCCACAGGGTTACACTGTATTATAAATGAAAGTAACGATACAAGTAAATTCAATAAAATGTGTAATTTTATTCTACGTTTTATTACCATCAACATTTTTATTAGCCTATCAAATCAAATCTCCTCAGTCATCTTCCGTTTCCCTTTTCCTTCCTCATACCCTTCCTCGTGGTCAGCAACGTCTCGGTTGTGTTTTCTAAGCATTATTACTTCTGCAATGGTTGGAAAACACAGCCATCTCTATAAGTTACGATTGCCACTTACCATCAGATAGACGGATGGATGGCAAGCTTATGTTGTTTGCCACCAACGTTGTATGAAGAAAAATCAAACACTTTTTCTGCCAATGAGCGTTTACACAAAAGAGTGGCAACGTCGGGATTTAGTGTCATAGTTTCGTAATAATGGCCTGACCATTCGTGAGCAGACTGGGGGTGGAGGTGTTGCAAACATAATGGTGTTTTTCCCGCCACAGCCAAGATCTCTTGATCTAAATTTCAAACTAAAGTCGTATGTACTAAAGCTTGTAAAAAGTTTTAGGTTTTAATTGTATTTTGTTCGGTTCAAAACCCTTTAGATTTCACTGTAAAAATGGGATGGCTCATCTATCATTCATATTCATTTTAGTGTGTTTTTTTAGCTAACTAAATTAATGACAATTAACCTTTTCATGGACATTACTGTAGACAGAATAGATGTTTTATTGTCATCACGGCCATATACGTTTACTGTCCCGGAAAGTTTTAATAGTGAATAATTAACAGCAGTTTTTAAAATACTGTTACAAAAATATCTTCGATTCGACCTATGTTCACATTGATTTTCTTTATTCTGAAACTAGGCTATCCGAGGTTGTACTCGTAGACGAATATGTTGCACGTTTTATCTGTTTTACTTAATTTTTCCAATACATTGATTGTCACGTGCGAGTTGCTTGCTTATATTTTGTAACATGAGCTTTAACGTTGTTACAGGTGTTGTGCTTTTAGATCATAAACCGTTGGTTTCTTAATATTATTTTATATTGTAGATTGAGAGTTAATTTAAACGTATTTTGTTAATAATTCCCAAAAATTTATGATAATATTATATTTTTTTCGGCTGACATCCAGCGAGAAGTTATTTTGGTTGACAGTTATAGGAGTTTATCACAATCTTTGATTGAAGTGTCTTGGTTTGGTGAATGAAGTTTCTTATCACGTATTATGTATTAAACACATTGATTAAATTGCCGCTTTCTGTTGGTTAGTTATTATTTGAATAACTGATGTGCTGTTGAAGTATAAACGAATGCTAGATTGCATATATATTTTTAACGTCACAGCGTTGAGAGTCACATAAATACTCATCCTTCATCATAGTGGGGGCCACCATACCAGTAGCAGTTAAAGACGATGGATTTTGGTATGGTGGCCACCATTGTTCTTAACAGTAATTTTAAATAGCTTTAAAATTGGTTATCCAGACAACCATTAAAAGTAATGTAAAAGCCATTAAAGTTAACAACTTTTATTTTACTTCAAATTTACAGTCTACTAAACCTATTCAAAATTACAGAATGTTTTTACCGAACAAGCCATACAATAATATATGCTCATAGCTAATTCTAAAAACATAAATTTTCATAAAGTATATCTTCTTACAAAGACTCTGTTCATAATAGCACCGCCTCAGAAAAGACTTGTCATTACAACGCTTCGCCATGATCGATGGTAGTTACGTCATATTTATGCTCATTCAGCAGATTTTGAAGGCATTATATGAAGATATGAGCTTAGAATATCGTAAATAATAAAGGAAATTAAGTAGGAACGTCCAGTCTCATAAAACTGATAAAATAAATAATAATAACACAACAATTTCACAACGATCTAAATAAATAAACGATTAAATACAAACATAATATACATAGAAACACATAAATATAAATAATGGAAGAAACTAATAGAAAAGGAACTAATAACTATTCTGTGTCTGGGTGTAATTTATCTATAATAAATAAGTATGTATTTACAAAAAAAAATTATATAAGTAGTATATCAGTTGTTTAGTACCCATAACACAAGCAAATATAATTGCTTAATTTGGGGCTAGATGGCGCTGTGTGAATGTAGTAGAATATTATTATATTATTATTATTATTATTTCCTTTATTCATATTTTTTCATATTTATTACATTTTCAAATATATACTTATAAAAACCAAAAATACACATTTAAAAATATAAAAAATAGATTATCACCGGCAACGAGACGAAGTCCAAGCTACCGGTGGTTAGGGCTCCAGAGAGAGGAACCTCCTAACAATACGTGCCGTGTCGAGCAGCACTGCCTTCTGGATCTGGCCCTTGACCCATCCAACTAATGCGAGCCTCTTTAGGTGTTGGTCGAGGCCCTTTGCTATTAAACCATTTACGGTAACGACTATCGGCACAATGACAGCAGAATCCACATCCCACATGTCAACAATCTCATGGGCTAAATCAAGATATTTTATTTGCTTATCTTTCTCAGCCTTCATGAGATTCTCGTCATGAGGGACGGTAACATCAACTATCATTGCAAGGCGTTCGGATCGATCCACCACCACGATATCAGGCTTGTTAGCTATAATAGTCCTGTCTGTGAGCGATCCCAATACAATGTCGCGCGACCATTTTCGAGAACCGGCTCTGGGTTGTATCTGTAGTACGGTACCTCGACATCTAGAAGATTGTATCGCAGAGCAATTTGCTGGTGGATGATCCTGGCTACTTCGTCATGTCTGTGCAAGTACTCTCCGTTAGCAAGACGCGAACAGCCGGAAACAATATGCCTGAGGGATTCACCAGGGCGATGACATGCCCGACATATGTCAGTAGTGCCATCCCTCAAGATATATTTCCGGTAGTTGTTCGTCATGATAACTTCATCAGCAATTGCACAAACAAACCCTTCGGTTTCTCCAAAAAGATCACCGAAGCGTAGCCAGGCAACGGAAGCAGCACGGTCTATATCAGGCCCATGTAAGGGCCGATAGAACCGTCCGTGAAGCTCCTTGTTCTGCCATACCATTCAAAGCGCATCACTCTCGGACGTGTATTTCCATTCCTAAAGCAGATTAGCTTGCCAATAAGCACCCTTGCTCTAGCAATACGCTGTTCAATCCTGTACTGCCAGACTGGCGCAGAAGTCCTGCGTAGTATAGGGGTGTCAGAAGCTGGAAAGTTGACACCCGCCAATCGATACACTGTGACAGCCGCACAATACAGAATTGAATGCGTATCACTCAGACTTTGACTATGATTGAAGTAGTCCGGTAGAAGTGAGTCAAGGGTACTTACTAGCATTAGGTTTCTTCTATGCATCGGTAACCGAGGCAGTCGTGGTCTAAATTCTTGAGGTGCGAATCGATAATTGTCAATCGCAAATTTCAAAGCGTCCCAAACCTCCTCATTGCATTGAGTGTCTACAATAGGAGCGCTGTCATCTCCATCCATGCTAACAACATTCTGCATTTGTGGCAGAGTCCGCGGAGTATTAGTTTCATTCTGAGCTCCTTGGGTGGAGATGGCAGCGGTAGATTGTACACACTCTAAGCGCAGCCTATCAAGTACAGTATCATCCAACATTCGACAGCGTTGGATGGCCCGCACTTGATCCGACAATCGTTGAGCTGTAACATTGGTAGATGGTTCAAGATCCTGAAACAAAGCAAGCATTCGACAGCGATACGCAGTGAGGTTGGTTCCTCCCTCTGTTGCCGCAAAATATGCGCGCATGACGTACTCATTTGTTGTCGAGGACCATCGCATGCGCTGCACATTACCGCCGGCAGCGAGGACCCTGTTCGCAGCCGGTGGGCCGCGGGATCCCAAGCAGGCCGGTGGTCGGCCTCTCCCCCGTCGACGCATAGGTGTTGGCGACGTCGGAGGGGAGAAAAACTCGTCGCTTGATGTGGAGCTCGACGCCTCAGCTGGAGCCATAGGGTCTGGCTGCTGCGAGGCGGAGCTGAGCGACGAGTCCGAAGGTGGTATTTGTGCTAGTTTTGCTTGTTTCGATCTTGTTATCATATTATTATCGTAGCATTTTTCTTATTGTACTTGACAGCTGTCAGTGGCTATTTTACATATTTTCTTTATGCTTTCGATCATTTTTATAAAGATTTGTTTAAAAAGGGTAATATTTTACTTGTATATTATTTTCATACTAAATTATGTGCACTGTAAACCAATAAATATGGAAAAAAGTAATAAAATATTTTGAGATAGAAAAATGCTTGTCTTACACTTGTGTTGCCAGATCGAAAATTATCATTAACTATACATTGTATAACCAACATATTACAATGTGAAGTTCTTAAAAAAAGTAGTTAAAGGCTTTCTACAAATGCGAGAAATACTCCTGGTGTGGCAAGCGTCCATCCTACGGCAACACTGGTGAGCATCAGGTGGTCCGTATTTACAAACATAAACATTTAATTCGCATTTAGACAAGACAATAGTTAATGCATCCAAAATGTGTGGCTTTATAAATCGAAATACAAATAATTTTAAAAGTCCCGAGACTGAAATTATCTTATTTAACTCTTTGGTTCGTAGCATCTTAGAATATTGCTCGCAGGTATGGTCTCCTTTTTATGAAGTTCATCGAAACAGAATTGAACGAGTACAAAGAAGATTTCTCTCTCATCTTGCATACCTGCATGTAAAATATCATTTTACTTCGTATGATGCTCGTCTTAAATACTTTAAACTAATTTCCCTTAACGATAGACGCAAGTTTTTAGATCTTATGTTCTTGCATAAATTATGTAATAATAAGATAGATTGTCCAGAATTATTATCTGAATTAAAAATTGCTGCCCCGAGCAGATTACCGCGATCATGTGCCTACAAGCTGTTCATTTTAAGCAGATACCAAACTAATCTGGGCCTTAATTCACCTTCAAATAGAATGTGCAAACAGTACAGCGATCTTTCCCGATCATTGGATTTGGACATTTTTGGTAATACTCAGTCTAATTTCAGGTGTAAAATTATCGAATATATGCGTTCTTAGTGGTATTTATTACGTTTGTTGTTTACTCACATTTTATGGGCCTTTGTAATTACCTACTTATACTTATTCTATTTTTTTTGTCATAATTTCATTTCATTTTATTATTCATAACAACTTTATTATTTTGTTTTTACTTTTACTCATTATATTGTGATAAGTTTAGCAGTATAAATATTTTAAGTTAGATGTGGTTGCCTATAATTGAGAGAGCATCAGGCATGCATTACCTATGTTTTTATTACTTTTTTATGTATATGTTTCTCTTGTTGGTAATCCTAATAAATAAATAAACATAGAATTAACACACACTAATTCAAACAGGCTCAGGTTATGAATCACACTATTTTTGTCTCTCGTCGAAATTGAATCTCATCTCAATTTATCACAGTTAAAAGATTTTGCCCAACAGTTAGCGTAAATATTAATGAATCAATCAGTAATATGCCAATAGAATTTTCGAGAAACAAATAATTATTATCGTTGCTATGGCAACAGGACGGCTGGCTTAATGTGGCTCTAATAAAAGCCTCTTAATACTCCCCGAGGTTGTTCTATTACTGGCATTGAGACTACTTAGTGGAAAATATAGATATCGGTCTATAAATATTGTAGGACCCATGTTTAATTGACAATATAATTAAAATTTTTTCGTAATTGATTCTACATACATACATAACTTCACGCCATAATATACAGGATATAGGATACTTTTTGTTTCTAAAAATAAATCAACCTGACTTATTTTACACATACAATATTCCGCAGGGGCGAAGCCGCAGGCCGCGGTTAGTATTTATTAAGTCTAAGTTACTTGTATAGTTACTTGTAATTCATGCGATATGTTAAAATGTAATAAATCTCTTTTCTCTTTTAGAAAACATAACTCTCGACTTAGGATTAAACCATAGTCTCACTGTTGTAACAATAATAGTTAAAACTTTTAACCTGTCCTACAATATTGGTAAAAATACATCAGAGGCCCTAGACAAGTGTCAAAGATTTCTATTCTATTCATAGAATAGATAAAAAAATGTATGAGATTGACATAAGCGTTGGCGTTAGCTTATGTCAATCCAATACATTTTGTAATCTATTCTATGAATAGAATAGAAATCTTTGACACTTGTCTAGGGCTTCAGTCCTTTTAGAATGACGTTATATATACTCATAACAAT